>JAMXDD010000002.1:10222035-10717597 GCA_024733475.1 Syzygium grande | reverse complement strand
AATAATAAAAATTATTAAAATATTACCACGTGGACGTCGGCCGGCGCCACGTCAGCCTGCTGGTGGCCACATCAATGCCGGCCGCCAAAAGAACTGAATTGGTTAGTTTGCAAAAGATTTAGGACTGAATTGGCAAATCAAATGAGAGGAAGGGACCTCTCATTAGACATGTTCAACTTCAAAGCATGCGAGGATACGAAACAGCCTGGGGAGGAATTTATAATCAAGCAAGAAATCAGGGGCCAAAATCATCGGGCCCCGTTGTGACAGGGAAGGTGCGGTCTGTTGGAATCATGTTAGGGCTTTGATGTAACCTAAGTGATAAGATATTGTTCAAGTCATCTAATCAGGTTTAATTAAAGCTTAACACGTCGTGCCAATCTGGGGTCAAACCTTCTGAATTCCGATCAAATTGGCCCTGCCTGTCGTGGTGGTTGATAACTTTGTGTCATCCATGTGGAGCTTTACTATTAGGTCATAGAAGTGGGAGGGGATTAAGGGATGTAGGGACACAATAGATCTCACTGGAATATTAGGTCTTAGAAGTGGGATGGATGACACAATAGCGGGTGATGTAGGTTCCGACGGGCTTGTGCGGCTACTGGAATATTCGGTTTTAAGCATCAATGGACCACCATTTGCTCGCCACGCAAGCTCGTCGCTACAACCCCACAAAAAATACAAGTGGAAAGCTCAATATCGAGGATATATCAAAGCCTGGCAATAGCTCATTGAGCAAGCCTGCCGTCACAACCCCATCAAATACAAGTGGAAAGCTCAACACCAAGAATATACCTAAGTCCAAACCCGTCCTTCATAAACTAGAAGATATTTCCTAAGGCCGGTGGTAGACTGAGGAATCGAAGCTGGACCGTTGACTGCAAACAAGTCTTGAACCACTTGACCAACCATTGGGTTGGGGCCTAAGCTCTTCAACTACTACATAATAAACTAACACGTTATTCTCTGCCGGAGATATCTGCGTGGAGGTAATTTCCTATATGGATAGCATATAATCAAATTTATTAATAGCAAATTAAATTTGTAAGAAGTAAAGTAGACTTTATTGCTTGTAAATCTATATTTTTAAAATTGAAAATGAAACCCCCGGTCTAGTAAAGTATACTCGTTAAGACATGCTTCAAGAACAAAGTGAGTCTACTCTCTATAAACTTATTGTTTCGTGGTAAACCTTTTATGTTGAACACAAATCTTTTTCTTCTCAAGTAAATATTTTATAACACTAAGGATATGGTACATGAACTCAAGTAAATCTTATTAGATTATGATAAATCTTTTCATTTCAAGTAAATATGACTCCAAATAAACATTTTACTCAGCAAATTACTAAATTGTAACCATCTTATTGCTGTAAAAATTGAGGAAAAGCCACGAATTTCCCAAGAACAATTTGTATATATCACTAACAATTTATATTCATCAAAAAATTTAGACTAAAAAAACATTAAAATTTAGAAAGACTGACTTACATTTACGAAGAACAATGTATATTTACTGCGAACATCTTCTTTTAATCACCAAAAACAACTAATGATAAAGCTTACTTGTTCATAAATCTTTATTTTAAGTAAATCAGAACTATTAACAATAATTCGTGTCTAGTAGAGAGGGGCGGTTGGGGGCTCACTTGGAGAGGTGACTTGGTAGTGGTGAGCATCGATCCCGACAGCACGTGAGCGTTGTGCGACCCTTGTCCTAAAAAAGCAAGGGTCACGCACGACCATCCACCGCATAGGAAACGGCCTCGCCGCCCCCGATGGCCAAGCGACGGCAGTAACCCTTGACTGGGGAAATCATGAACCATCGTAGGTGAGTTCTTGGCTAGGCAGCCACTGCCCAACCAATTTTTTTTTTTTTTACTAATATCACTTTTCTAAGTTTATTTCTTTTTTGTGATGTTATGTTTTGAAAGAGGGAAAAAAAACTTGTACGGGAAAGAAAGGTTTACTTACATAGGGCCTGAACTTCGGATCTTCTATACGGATAATACGCATTCCAGTCAATCGAGCATAAGTCTAATTGTTTTGTTCTGAAGCAAAGATATTTACAGAATTATACATACTATTCAAATATTCACAATCAAAAAGTATTGTATTCTCTTTCAGATAAGTCCTCAGAGCATAAGGAAGGTTGGAATGCCAACGGGCATTTAGTAATATATTCACCCTATGCCATAGTGCCCATTTTGGGAATGTCCAGTGTCTAAGTCACTGGATGGGTATGTTGTCAATCCCTAAAACAAACAATAATACAGCTAGCTTGGCCCATCATCGGAGCAAACAAGAACCGAACAAGAGTCTTGCGTGTTATTACATTCTTATCATATTCAGTGTGCATTGGGTTCAAGCACGGCAGAATTTTTGCAAGATACAAAGCGCACGTTGGTTATCTAGCACGACGATTTCATCTGAAGGCGGATAACGATATTTTAATTGGAAAATAAAGAAAACATACCTGCATTGTATTACAGGAAATGTAATGGGGATAGCATGTCTAGAGTTCAATCAAGAAATGTGGTACCGAAAGAGCGTCGCCAGGATGCTAACCCCTTTTCCATGCATAACCGAACCCTCGGAACTTGCGCTCCGGTTTACGCATCAAGAGACCAGTTTATTTTCCTAGTACATTAGTTAAAATTCCTGATCCAACTAGAGAATTGATCGTGGTACAGATTAACAAAGATAGATTATAAGAATTGAATCCTCGTGCGCTGCCACGAAGTTAGAGCAGAGAAGACTGTAGCAACCGTGGGCGGATGTCCTTGGCTGGTCGCGTCTCGACTCAAGGGAGATTTTAGACAGGTGCTACGCACGACACTTGAAGTTTTCATGGTAGACGTCGCATGAAAACTACGATGCTCGTTGTATGAGGAAATCTGATATTGAATTTGAGAAGAAAGCAGACTTACGTTAGATGTGCCTAGAAAGATAAGTTGTCAAATATTTCTCCTTTCGGTTTTAATTTTTTCTTTTATTTTACGGTCGAGTTTTAGAATCGTATAGAGAGAGAGAGAGAGAGAGAGAGGAGTACGGCCTCATCCAGCGGCAATTGGAGAGCGTCCGGTGGCTCTCCCCGGAGGCTATGGTCATTGTTGGCTTTGCCACTTTTCGACACGGGTCGTTGATCCATGTAATTCTAATGACAAGGGCCCGACCTCTCTTTTCCGTGTGTTTGTGTTTCCGTGAAGGAGAGGTGGACACCGTCACGTCAGCATTTGTGTTAGATTTTTAATGGATCGAATCAATTTTTGGCAAACAAGTATACAATTCAATGATCCAATTGCGGAAAAAAAAATCCAAAAACTACATTGAATAATTGAAAAAAATTTCAAAAACCTATGACAGTCTGTACCTAAGAAGGAAAAACTATCAGGTTTAATGTCTGGGAAGGTTGCCTATCCTGCTTGATAGCTCAATTAGTGTTGTTTCCATCTTTCAATCCACCTTCTCTTCCATCCGGTATTTTACAATAATTTTAGCATGATCATCTTTTAGAGGCAAAAAAAATTTCCACCTCCAACATCGAGAATAGTAGCTTAGTGATAAAGCGATTGCATTGTCTTCCAAGAAATTACAAATTTGAGTCATGTTGTGAGAGAGCCTCTGGATAGCTTTTGCCTCTGACATTTGCTTCGTTATTTGGAGAGATTTTCATGGCTTCTGACAGCCGGTGAAGCTATGGTTATGGGTTCATGAGCGCATGGATGGATTCAGTAGTTGTAACTCAAATTAAGTATTCCGTAACGGGTGAGACACTTATGGAATGCCGAGATGAGTTAGCTATGAGACACTTATGGGATACTGAGATTGGTTAGTTATGATGGTTGCTTCTCCTACACCCTTTTACTAATCAAATAAAAGGTTGCACCCCCTAAAGCTCATATTTTCAATTTGAAATTTTTCTTGGGGAAGTGCGATAATAGTAGAGGCAAATAAACACAATTAGAGGAGAAAATATTCACTAGTATCATACTACCATCTCATTGTCCTACATGGCATATATGCTCCATTAAGAAAGTGACACGTGTCAAGTGACATGGAAATTAAAAACGAAAAATTAAAAGTTTTCAAGCTTGTCCGCATCCCCTCTCTCTCCTCATTAATTACGCACGCTCTCTTTCTCTTTTTTGCATCTTCTCCCCCACCTCTCTCTTTCTTTATTTCAAAATTTCACGCCTCACACCTCCCTCTCTCCATCTCACAAAATCCAACAATTATCTCTAGACGACCATCGCCAAACACGTTGCTGGATACAATGGATGCTTGGTGGAATGGAGTCGGGGTTGAAGGGCTGATGGCACGAGCTTCCCTCTGAAGAAAAGGTCATCAAAGAGAGAGACAGACACGAGTCATGGTTCTAGCCGGACAACCCAGAAGAGAGGCAAAGTTGAACTCCCTATCGACATCCTCATCGCCATCTCCCCATTTACTAGCAGTAACATCTTCTTAGTTGACCACTTGTCTTGCCTCCGTCTCTCCTCTTCCTCCCGCTCCTCCGCCTCCATCCTGAGGTGATTAGGTGATTACTTAAGCAACACCATCAATAAGCTTACATCTCTGCCGCTCTTGACTAGTGCAACCCTACCATTGCCACTGCTGTTGACTATTGCTTGAAATTTGTTGCCCTTAGTTGTCCTTGATTTTATGCATCGTTAAGAGAGAGAGAAAATCGCTTGAGAAAAAAAAAGCCTTTTCCCTAAACGCAATTGAACCTTGCTCACCTTTGCCCATTGTCATTAGCCATCGGTTCTCGAAAGGGTACAAAACCATCCCTATTCCTTTTTGTTTTGTGTCCAGAAACATTGAAGAGGCAATATTGTGCTTGATTGTTGTTCATAGTTTGGACTTGACTTGAAAGTGCACGCGACCTATTTAACAAATTGTTCATGAGATTTATTTGCGAAATCATAGTTTCTACTGTCAAATCCAAAGATTAATCAATGTAGTTTGCATGTTATAAACCGATTAATGGTCATTGAATTTAATTTCTTAGTCACCAAGATTCTCTTCTATCTTGTTTTTTTTTTTAAAAAAATGAAGAAAACCTTGACATGCTGAGAACCAGTTTAGCTTGAAGCATTTTCATGAGCATTTTGTTTCATAACAAAGGCTCGTGTGGTGTACCTTTTTCACGTGTCCTCTATTTTGTATAAAATGGCGGCTTGTCCACTGGTGGTAAACTTGCCATAGCCATATCATGTTTTGTTGTGTTCTATGTGCTGCTTTTGGTGGTATACATATGCTGCATAAGAAGGAAAGGCATGATTATGACTTTGCACTGCTATTATCTCTATGGGCTGGTTTTAGATAGACTTAGTTTGAAAACTAAAAGAACACTGAGATTTTCTTTGAGTAACAAATGTGATTGAATCAAGTGAGTGTATGATATCTACAGCCCGACTAAATGGAGCGCTTGAGCAATAGCTAGCACAACCACCAAAAACTGTTATGGTGAGTGCTGACACCTATTTTTAATTTACCCAAAAATAATTACACAAAAAATTTAGAAATTAATGTCCTTAATTCCTAAGCAAAAAATTATTTAGTTTCTAATTGCATTACATATAGGCATTAGGCATTTTGCATTAATAGGGCCTATTAGAGTAAAAAAAAATTTTCAAATTTTTTTTTAAAATAATTAATTAATTCAAAAAAAATCTAACCGAGCCGAGTCGGGGCTGGGCCGACCCAGTCCCTTTTCTTTCCCTTTTCTTTTCCTTCCCCCCTCCCGCACACGGGCCCAGCCCGTTTTCTTTTTTCCTTCTTTACCCCCCCCCCCACTCGCAGCTAGGTCGCTCTCCTTCCCCCTATTCCGCCATGTTCCAAACGGAAGCGTGACACACAGCGGCGCCACTCCTCACCATCGCTATCCGGCCAGAGCAGGGCCGGATGAGCCTGTGATAGGGCCCGGCATTAATTGCCGGTCTAAATCCTCCCCGAAAATCCGGACCAGCTCTTCCTCGTTTTCCTCTCCTCCCGTCTCTACGCTTTGCCTTTGCCCCCCCACCGGGCTGCAATAGCCCACGAAAGTCGTGGGGCGGGTAGGGTCGCAGGCCGCTGTCATTGTGCAGCACGAACGGAGCCGGGGACCCGCTGTTTGCCTAAAAATGAAAGAGAGAAACTGAGAGGGGGGTCGGGATTTTGAAACAAAAAACAGAGATAGAGAGAAACAGAGAGAGTCCGAGAGAAACCGAGAGAAAAAAGAGAGAAAGAGAGGAGATTTGAGCGTTTTCAGGTCCCAGTAGTCTCGCCATCGTCCGCAGATCAGCCAGAGAGTCACCAGAATCATCGCCGACTGGTGAGCCCCTCGGCTGCCCTTTTCACCCCTGTTTTTTAGCTCGGTTTGGCCAGAACTCGCTGCCGCCGCTCACAAATCCCCCGCCCATACCGCTGCCTCTCGGGTTTGTGTGCCACCGTCGGAGGTAAGGTAAGTGCCCGGAGCTGACAGGTTCGTCGGAGTAGGTCGAATCACCCCAGTTTTGGCCACGCATACACACCGTTTCACGAAATGCCTCAAAGAGGTCGACTTTTATTCGCATCGCTGGCCGCCGGGCGAGGGGCGGTCGAACGGCGGCCCAGGTGGGTGGCGGAGCTTGATGGTGAACTCCAGAGGTCGATTTAGGGGTGGCTCCAGTCTGGGTCGGCTGGGCGGAAGGCCAATTTTGGCTCAGCCGGCGCCCCCGTGCGTTTGTGCACACGGGGGTGACCCTAGCCAGATCAACCAATCCGGCCCGAGTCAACGCCCCGGTTCGGATCCGACCCGACCCAATTAAATGTTTTATTTTATTTTATTTTTTAAAAAATTTAAAAAAATTTAAAAAAAAATTTCTTTTTATTTTCTTCTTCTTCCGTATTTATTTTTTTATTTTTTATTTTTTATTTTTTAAAAAAAATTTAAAAAAATTTTTAAATTTGAAAAGATTTTAAAAAAAGTTTTAAGTCAAAAAAAAATTAAATTATTTTTATATATGGATTATCTAAATGTTTTAATTTATTGTTGTAATCATTATGCATGTTATTGTCTTATTTTAATTAAGCAAACCTAAGGTTATGCAGTAGCGTTTCGCATGTTTTTTTATTGCCGTCGTATTATTATGCATGTTTTTTAATACAATTGCATGATTGGTTGTGTTTTTGAATGTCGTCTGACTTAGTTAAAGTTAGAACCTTAGGCTGCATGAATTATTATGTTTTTGACTGCTAATCGTTTCCGATTATACACTGGCTTGATCACCTCACATATTAGGAGAAAAGTCATAAAATCAATTCAAATTGCCTGACAAATTTTTTCAAAAATGAACAGGGTAGAAAGGTCCCGAAAGGGCATTAGTTATCCAACTAGTGTAACCAAGTTCCCAAACTCGGTTAATCTCTAGTTCGCAGGAATGGGATGATTCTCCCATCACCTTATTTGGGTTTCTAATCGATCCACCCCAAATCGATTAGTGGCGACTCCTTGGTATAAACCACTTGCATGTTAAATAATTAAACCCTAAGTCACGATATGGTATGGACTTGGGAGAGCCCGAGTTAAGTCCCAAACCTAGACTTAGCAAGTACCAGAAGAGCAACCCCTTTCTTTTTGCATGTTTAAAAGAGCGCGGAGGTCGGTCGCGATAGACTGGCGACTCAGCTGAGGACTTGCATTTTCTAAAGTGGATTTAAGCCAAAATTTCTAACTTGTTCAAAATAATTTTTGTTTGGCAGCGAGGATTTCAGGTATGATCTTGACAATAAGGTGTTATTTGTCTTGCAGGTTCGAATTGATTGTTTATAAATTGTTGTGCATGTTTTAATGATTTAGCACTACACTAATGCACATACAACCACACTGCTAGACCTAGGCCGCAATAGGGCATTTTAGGATGGTGTTAAGAAAGATACGACCTCGAACGTGAGCCCGTGATGTAGAGATTACCTTTCTTCTCCCCGAAATTTATTTCTAAAAATCGTAAAGAAATATCTTTAGCCGCTATTCGTGTGACTATAAGATATTTCCTTCGATTTGGCCGAGGTTAAAAGGACTTCACACTAACGCGAGACTGCGACGGTCAGGCGCCCTTTTAATTTCACTTTGTTAAGCCAGTCTAGATAGAAATCGAACCTCACTCCTCATGTGTATGTCGTTGTGATTGCCATGGTTTAAGGAAAGATATATATTTTATCCCTTCTCATTTTATTATACAGCCTACTTATTTAATTGATTTGTTACTATTAAACCACTCATTGATTGCAGTCTATAGATAAGGAATACGTTTATTGTGGAGCTTGTCCATGAAAATAAGCAGCTTTAAGAGACTGTAGATTCCCTATTGTCTATGAAATGAGCATTCGGAAAGGGCGCCCTTTTTGTTAAAACCCCTTATCTTTTATATTTTCATAGTAATTATGTTCAGGGGTTTTGGTTTTCATCCTTAAAAGTGTTTTTGGGTTGTGCTAATGTTAATATAACTCGAACCGCTTTTTATTCTATAAAGAAAATTTTTTGCCCCTTAATGACACCACCGCGACCTTCGGCCTAGTGGCATCCAGGGATGTAGTGTAACGGTCCGAGGCGACTGGGGTTCGAACCCCAGGGATACCGCTTGTAATGTTAATATTAATAAAAACCTTTTTTCTTTTTTTTTCTTTGCAAATAAAGAAAATATGTAATAATATTTTGACTAGCTCATAAAATAATTCTTTCTTAAGCATTATACTCATTCATTTCAACGTTTTCCCAGGTAATTACAAAAAAATGGCCGAAGAAAATGTCCACCTCAATAACATGGAAGATGAGATGAAGATGGTCCTCAATGCGATCCAAAATCTCACAAAACAGGTGGAATCCATTCAGGGCAAGCTCTCGCCCACACCTGCAGTAGTTGAGGTGGTATTATCACCACCGTCCACTGGAAAAGATAAAGCCTCCGTTAGCGATAGCAAAATGCCTCCGCTAGAGAACGATCCGCTTCCCCTTGCTGTCAGGAAGCCTAAACCTAAAGCTGCACCGACGATAGAGCATGATAAATGCCTTATAAAAGTCGAGGAGATGCTGAAACAGCTACAAGGCCCTCAGCATGCTATTCCACTTGACCTGTCTATATACAAATGAGTCAAAGTACCAGAAAAGTTCAAAATGCCGGAATTCAAGAAGTATGATGGTACCTCATGCCCCAGGCATCATCTGCACATGTATCATGTGTGGATGACCCAATACGTTAATAATGAACCCCTCACGATTTAGACTTTTCAAGCGAGTTTAATAGGACCAGTCCTGACATGGTATATCTCGAAGGATGTGGATGCTTTAAAGTCTTGGGATGATGCTACTAATGCATTCCTCAAGTAATATCAATTCAATCTCGACGTCACCTTTACTCGTGATGATTTGGAACGTGCTGAGAAGAAGAAGAGTAAGTCCTTCAAGGAGTACGCCACCAGATGGAGAAACTTGACCGCCCAGGTTACCCCACAACTCACTGATCATAAACAAGTAAAGTTGTTCATAAAGTTGCTTCGTCTTAATCTGAGACACCGCCTGGTTAGTGCCACTGCTGAATCCCTTAATCGTCTTGTTCCTGTGGGCGAACGAATCGAAATGGGATTGCATGAGGGGTGGTTTACAGACCTCACTTCCACAAGCAAGAAACTCAGCATGAATAAGGAAAAAGAACCCTTGAGAGATGTGGATGTTGCATATACCCAAACTGTTCGTCCTTCCCCAATGATTCATTTGAGCAGTGGACAGCAATTGGCCTCAGGCCATCAACCGCCCCAAAGGCAATAACAAAAAGCAGTTCACGCCGCTCCCTTTGCCTCTGTCTCAAATCATGCCTATTCTTCTGGAAAAGAGGTTGCTTACTAAAGAGCCAAAGCGTGAAAATCCTAAGCGTTTCTCCAACTACGATCCCTTCAAGGCATGTGACTATCATTTAGGCGAAATGGGACATTCAGTCAATGACTGTGTTGTCCTGAAAAATAAGGCCCAGAAATTGTTGGATGCAAAGATGTTTTCATTCCGCAATGCACCACCCAATCAAGCAGGAAGAGCAGATATCGTCATTGAGTAAACTGAAGGCTTAATTTTCCTCCCTTAGAATAGAGGCATATTTAATAATTTGAATCCTCCCTTATGTGGGAGCCTTTCTTGCTTTCTAAAGTCTCGGCTGTTTTCTAAGGGCGCGCATGGAATTCATTCTGGAGCAAAATTTATGCTCCAAAATGCATTTCAAAACAGAAATGCGTTTGTTAAAAAATTTCCGAAATGCATTCTGGAGGAATTTTTGCTTTCTGGAGCAAAAACGCGTTTGTCAAAAATACATTCTTTTTTGTTCGAAATGAGTTTTACTTCGAGAATGTGTTTTGGGCCAAAAAAAAAAAAAAAAGCTAGTTTTGTAACCGGCTTTCCGAATGTATTCTGGCCAAATTTCCTTCTTTACTCTCTTCAAGAGACGTTCAACTCTCTTCAATTTCGTGCCCTCCTTCCCTCCTCGCGACTGCACCGGAACAGCCACTTTGCCTTGATGATCGATTTTGGCCCTCACTCTCTCTCCGCCGCTTCCGTTTCTTCATACGTAGCTTGTGAGTCTTCGATTCGTCCAACTGTTTCATCTCCTCTCTCATCGTTAGCTTTTCCCTTCAATGCAATCCACGGTGCGCGACGCGGCCGCCCGTTTGGGACACGTAGCCTGCGCGAATCTCGCTCGATCGAGTCGAAATCGAGGGAACGGCCTTGAACTAGCCGCAAGAACTTGATTAGCATGCTGCGGATTGAGGTTGAGGTTGAAGTTGAGTCGCGGGGTTTCTATTTCGAAAGGGCTATGATGTGTGGGTTGTGTGGCTGAATCGATTTGTTTCGTCATTCATGTCTAGCTCAGCAATTCGAGGCCCCTCCAAGGCCGAGGCCCTTGTCGAGGCGTGCCTCAACGCGCCCACCCCGCCTCCACAACTTGACCGAGAAGCGTAGGCCCATGAGGCCGAGCACTAGAAGATGGGGCCGACGTAAAGGACCTGCACGAGAGATCGATATGTCAAGAAAGGGAAGTCGAACCGTCGTCTCCGAGAAGCCGTAGATAATCGGGACCCCAGGCTTGGATTTGATCTCGTTGGACCGGTCGATGCGTATAAGATTCCGAAGTTTGGGCTCACGGTCGAGGATGGAAGGCGGCTCGCAAAGGAGTATTCTAGGGTTTGGATGAGAAGGCATATGGCGAGGCAGGCTGTGGAGAGTAATTTGTTGCGGATGAAGAAGGAGGCGATCGAGGCGCTGCCGGAGAAGCTGCGAGAGATGGCGCTGGTGTCAAATTTGACACCTTTCCCTGCAAACCGCTTCATGGCGACACTCACACCGCCAATTGAAGGGTACATAGAGAAGGTCAAGGACACTGCGAGGAAGAGCTTGGCCAAGGAGAAGCTTAGATGATTTTGGATGAAGGCCGTGATTAAAGGTTAGAGCTTTTTGTTGTTTAGGTGAATTGGTTTCTGTATGAAGTTATGAATTATGTTTAACTGACGTGATCCGTGTGCTGTTTTGAGGTCAGAAAGGAAGATATTTGTCATAGGTTGTAGCTAATTCTTTGTTGAATGTTCATGTAATGCTTGAAGAATGAGCCATAGATGTGTTTCAGGGATGTTGAAATCTTCTTGGTTGATTCGACTCTTTAATTTAGGTGTAGATATTGGCAGAATGCAGATCATTCTGTACAGTTTAGACTTTGAGCCGTGGTTATTAGCTTCTCTGGGTATGCGATTGATTGTCCAATCTTAATACAATGTGCTTTGACATCCAGTTATATGCTCAAGAGCAGCCAGAAGAACAAAAATCTCCGTCCTTTTTTCTTCTTATTTAAGCAAAGGATGATTTTAGTCTTCTGTGATCCCATTGCCTAGTAAAACGTCTTTGTTAATCCATAAAGCTTATCTGGAGCTATACAAAAGGTAAATATAGTGTGTGTCGTATTTTATTCCAAGTTTAATCTGTGTTGATTCTCCATGTATCTTCTGGTCCTAATCTGGACATCCATATCACCCCATAGATTTTGTGGATGTTGTTATTGTTACTTTCTATAGTCAAAAAAAAATTTTGGGTCATGTTCTATAGTCATTTGGACTCGTTAATTTGTCTATGGCTAACCAAGGTAGCAGTGGAATAGGGGTGGCTATTTGTTTTGTGAGCTTTGCCTGTTGCTTCTAACTACTTACTGCTATTCCATGATTGTTTGCTACCAGGCACTCGATTAATATAAAATAAGAAGACTTGGTTGTGTTCAATAGATGACTGGTTTGCTGGTATTTTGTGATGGCTTGGGAATTGCAGGATACTCTCAAGCTTCAGGTTTGTAATGTGTGCTACCAAAAAAACTGAATGCTCAGTAACTCATGTTTGACATCGTTTGCTTTGCTTTCATGCAATGTCTCTTCGGGGAATTGAATGGTCTAAAGTTGCTATAATTGGTGTGTTATTCGCGTTCCTCTGCTGTTGAATTTAGAGTAATGTTAGTTTCTTATTATTTTTATCAATTTTGAGCAGGTAAGATGTGCAAAGCGAGGGACTGTTGGAAATAATGTTAGAGCAACGAAATCTAGAAAGCTTTTCTTGATTTGAGGAAGCATTTTTCAAAGAGGGGACTGGCGAATTGGGGTGCTAGTACTCTTAGTCTCTCATTAGGTCTTGCACTTTCTATTGTTGGGCTTGTGAATGACAGAAAAATTCTAATAAATTTGCCATCTTTGGCTGTTAAGACTTTACAAATGCTTGGATCTGCCATCTGCTGCTTAAAAGTACCATAAATATGTTTATTTTGCACATGCGAATCCCAAGTTTATCATTACCTTTCTTTTTCCCTTAATTATTCGCTGAAGTTTTGGAGAATGGTCTGAGTTCAATTACCAACTCAACTTAGTTAATCTTCCCTCTGTTGACTATTCTTGGAGAATTCAGTAGAAGGGAAATGCAAGCAGAAGCAAAAAATTTCCCACACAAAGCCCTCATAGCGTCTAAAGTAACAGGAAAATGAGATAATAGAAATCACATAATCTAAGCCCTTACCATATAACTATATTTTCCTTCTCTGATCTATCTAATCGAATTTTATCTTCTCCATATACGAAGTTTATTATCCCGGCATTACAATCTAGGATGGCAGTAGCATGCCTGTTGGAGATCATGTGCGAAAGGCTTAAAATACTTCATAAGATTTGGTGATTATCTGTTCATAACTTAACTTTTAACTACTGTATCTTGCATTAGATTTCAAGAACACAAGGAACCAAATTCAACAAACCCTGCCAAGGCATGTTTCTTGGAAACAAAGTGATATGCCTCTAAGATGTATTTAGACTCGACATTAAATATAGACATATTTGTGAAGCTGAGAAGACAAATCTTCACAAATGTAGATAGCTATTTTTTGGAAAAAAGACTTTCTCCACAAGAAAATTTCCTCCTGTTTTATCATACAGATTTCTCTTCCGAAATTAATTTCTGGGCAGAACTAGTCATGTTTTACCAAACAGATTTCTCCTCCAGAAATCAATTTCGGCAAAATTCCATAAATCAATTTCTGGTAAGAATTTGATTTCCATGTAGCAGAATGGTTACCATTCGCACCCTAAGATTCCCAGTTTTCTGAATTTTTAATTATGCTTTCAAATTTTAGTATTGCAATTTCCATTCCAACAAATGTAATTCGCCTGAATTATTCAAAAGAATTATAAATGTTTTGTTTTGAGGGCCTGAGGAAGTATCCCAAACCGGCTCATTAATGATATCCAGCCATGTGAAGAAAAATGTTCTGAGGCCCGGGCTTCCTCATGCTTCCTTGTTTCTAAACTTTTGAAAATAAAACAAACGTTTTATCATTTTTCAAAAGGGCAAAAAGAAAAACGGTGGTGGAAAAGCGTGCATGCTCATAGCCTTATTTGTTTTTCTAACTCGCCCGCTTCGTGTCTCAGAGCATACTCCTTTTAATTTATTTTTACAAAGGGGACATTTAGAAATGACACAAACTAAAGAGCACATTAGACCCTGGTGAGGCTAGCGGACCAACTAATCTGATAGGGGCAGCCCGAGCGAAAATTATCTAACCTTCAAATGAAACATGGGGCAAATCTCATTACTACCAGTGGATGATAATAGTCCCAAGGAGTCAAAGAGAATGCTGAGCATTCCTTGACTCCATGATGAGCGAAACCTCATTTCGTACAAAAGTCGGCGGCAAATCAAGAAAAGATTACCCCTTTTGAAAGAAAAAGGTAGGTCTTATTCCTTAAGAAATTCTAGGAATGACATTTCACCCCTTTTCTTTTGCAAATAATGAACTGGGGAACATGCTAGACTCCAACGTGCTAGCAAGCCGGATAGAGCACCAATGTTAGAACCTCTCAAATGAAACACGACAAAGGAGTGCTTAACGGGGAGAGTAGACTAAGGGGGATGCAATCCCCCAGTCCATCAAAAAGGATGTATTTCATTCTTAAAATTCACCCACTTTAGCATAAAAATAACACATGCTTTCCTTTTATATAGGACAAATTTGAGTAAAGTCCTGTACAAGCAGTCAGAAAGGACTTTGCATATAACAAGATAAAGCCAATCCTAATCCTGACAACCATGAAAGTCTCAATGGCAGTCACGCCCACGTTCGTTAAAGACCTTTAAAGCAGAGGTTAGCTTTGCTGCGAACATCCCCATGCAAGCAATTACACATGCCTGTGTAATCAAGAATCAGAGCATTCACAAGAAACTCCTCAAAATGTTGGGATCGCATTGACACAACATGTGCTGATAATAGAATCCTCTATCTGGAAGCACCCCTAATTATAGAGGATTTCATTCGAGCTTCGAGACCAAGAATATGGAGAAACGGACTAAGACAGAGAAGGCTGAACAAAGTAAAGAGGAGAAAAGACTCTGCTAACTTTGAAGGCAAAATAGAAGAAGGGCAATCTGTATCGTTCTCAATTTACCCTCAATCTTCTCATTTCTAACATAAGCTCATGTTCTTGTTAGAAAGAAATTATCAACATCTGAGAAAACTCAAGGAGTTGTCAGTTTAATCTCAAATGAAAGGAATCACGAAGGGGAATGTTGTATCGTTTTCAATTCCCATCCCTTAAAAAGCCATTCATTAACACGATCTTTCTTATTACCTTGCAAGGTATGCCTCATTGTCACAGCATAGGTAAGTATCTCTTTCCCTAAAAAGAACTCTTTTCATAAGAGTAGAAAGAAACAAGAAGGAAGAAATGATTAAAGAAAATGATACCATTTTTCTTCATCAAGTGCATTACGTGGAAAGGAATCTTATATTGTAATTTTACCTGTTTAATTTACTAATTCCTTGTGAAAATTTTGACAATTCGACGAATGGTGTCGAACTGCTCTGATATATTAAACGAGGTGTGTCAGGATGATGAGAGGCAATCCTTAGTCTATACACATTCTCACGTACCAAACTCCTGCAAGATGAGTGAAAAGGTTTCATTTCTACAAGGTGAAGAGATTTCTCGCATAAGGTACGGT
Organism: Syzygium grande; assembly: GCA_024733475.1. Lineage (NCBI taxonomy): Eukaryota > Viridiplantae > Streptophyta > Magnoliopsida > Myrtales > Myrtaceae > Syzygium > Syzygium grande. The sequence continues at coordinate 10,702,072 of JAMXDD010000002.1, read as the reverse complement.
AGCCAAAATGACGAGAGGCAATTCATTTCTCTACCCCATACACTATCGTCAGTCCTTTGCTTAACCATTTTTGAGCCCATACACTCAGAGATTCCTTTTAAATCACCCCTGTCAAGAACCACCCTACATTGGGGTAGCTTGAGGTAAATCGGCATCACAAGGAGGATTCAAATTCAGAGGGAGCAGGAAGAGCATCCCTCCTTTTCGATCACCGCTCCTGTGGCTTTCGCCTCGTCGTCTTCATGGGTCCGGTGGCCCTCAACAGAGTCCTCCTAAACAAGCACACCATCGACGGTCAGATAGTCAAGGCTAAAAGGGCTTTGTCAAGAGAGAAGCAACAAACTAAAGCCTGTCCAAAATACCAATATCTTATTGATAACAGTGATGTTTTCACCGAGCAAGACAAGAAGGATGAGGAGTTTGTAATATCTAAAATTTTCTATGATCATCAGCTGCAACAGCTCGCACAAGGTAAAAAGACGAATAGAAATTTGCTTGCTCTCATTTACATAAACTTTTAAGTATTTTTATTGCAGATGAACTCTCGCAATAATTCAAATGTCCTAAGATGATGAAGAGCAGTTATTTTTCTATCCCATACACTTATATCCCTTGCTAGCCCAATTGAGCCGATAATTTCATTTCGTACGTACCCAGTTGGTGATCATCCTCCATACCGGGGCAAGGCAAAAGTCACCACAGCTTGAGCATCAAGGTCTACAGTCCCGAATAAAGATGGAGACTACAAGAGCCTAATAACATTGTTCTGTTCAAACTTGTCCAGTCTAGTCCTGACAACACCAAAAGAGCAACCAAAAAAATACTAAAAATTAGGGGCATGAAAAAGCAGTGTGCCTGGTAAAAGCAAGGCCAATGCCCATGAATAAAAAACAAAGAAAAAGAAAAGGAGAAGAAGAAAAATAATGAAAAAGATAAAGAAAAAGGAGTCCCTAATTTCTGGGTAACTACTATGAAAAACAATGAAGTTTTAGCTGAGGAGATCACTGAGCGTGACAAAGTGCTCTCAAATACCTCATAATTATTAAATGGTGTAGAATAGACGACCCTAAAAAGTTCAAACTTGAGTTCTTCCTTGATATAAATTCCTAATTTAAAAACTCTGTCTTGACAAAGATCTACAACATGATAGATGAAAACGAACCTATTCTTAATAAAGCACTTGAAACAGAGGTAGAATGGTATCCAGGAAAATGCTTGACACAGAAGCTCCTTAAGAAAAAAGTTGTCAATGATGCTAAAATACAAGATTACCCAGGGACTCTTCCAAAAGAATCCCGATGGTGGAGAAGAAGACTAGTGACAATGCCAAGATGATTATCAATTCTCACCCTCATACATATTTTTAAGCCCAACCATCATTTTGTTCCTCAACCTGCAAACCAAGCCCACGTTACATCCCTCATAAAGTCTCTTTTGACTGGTGCACTTGAATTAACGCGGGATTTCAAATGTTTATAAACAACACTCGAGAAAGTGCGAGCAAGACTATTTTTATCTTGTTTTGCAGGGTTCTTAACTTGTAAACTTGGAGATCATTATAGAATATTTTCTTTCATAGCCTTGACTTGGACAGTTACCCTTGTTAAACCACTGACCAAGCAAGCATTACAACCCTGAAGAAGACCTCTCGATTATTAAAGATCGTGTCACTTATAGAAAACTCAGACCCTTATAGATGTGATAGTGGTCAGATTGAGTGCTTTCGATATTCCCGCCTTAATGATCGGGATAAACAATCCTTTTCAACGAGAGCAAGTGGGAAGTCCTTTCTGACTGAAGGTCCCTCGTTCAGCATCTCGAGAAGTCCGCCCAGCGAGCAAAAATTGTTTTGATTGACCCTCGGTGGATGTTTGGTGACGCAAACATGGCAAAATCATCATGCATGAACTTTCAAATATATATTCTGGAACAGCCCAACTTGTATACCCTTGATGAATGCATGCATGTTTGTGCTAATTGTCTTTGACAGCCTAGAGTTTTAATCCCCAGTGATAGAATACAAAAAATTCGAGCGCTGGAGAAGCCCTCACTATCATCCCAAGAGAGATACCCCGAAAAAGATCGGTTATTCAGTAGATGATGCATTAAACCTCCGAGTAAGAAATCCTAGGTATTTCAGTAGGATTCTTTTCAAACTACCCAAAAAGTAAACTAGGTGTTCCTTTAAAAAAAGAAAAGCATCTTGACTAGCTGGTCAAGATATTTCATACAATATTCAAGAATAATCTTAGTTGTTTATTTCTCTAATGAATGCGTATGCGTTTGCGCAAAGAAAAACTTGTCCGACAGGAGACATGACCTTAAGAGGCAGGAATGCGCCCAGATAAGTATATTCTACCCACGTCCGGTTCCAAAAATCCATGTACCTACAATTGTTATGGTACCCCACTGAACATGGGACTACCCCCTTCTGTTCACATCAAATCTTCGGGCGAGGACCCCCAGGTGCTCATTGTTTGAGTCTTTTCAAGACTTGCTCTCGAGGACCCACCAGACAAACCAACAAATCCTCGAGCGAGGACCCCCAGGTACTCATTGTTTGAGTCTTTCCAAGACCTGCTGGCGAGGACCCACCATGCAAACCAATAAATCCTCGGGCGAGGACCCTTAGGCGCTCATTGTTGAGTCTTTCCAAGGCCTGCTGGCAAGGACCCATCAGGCAAACCAACAAATCCTCGAGCGAGGACTCCCAGATGCTTATTGTTTAAGTTTTTCAAGACTTACTAGCAAGGACCCACCAGGCAAATCATCAAATCCTCGGGCGAAGAACCCCAGATACTCATAGTTTGAGTATTTTCAAGACCTACTGGCGAGGACTCACCTGGCAAACCATCAAATCCTCGGGCGAGGACCCCTAGGTGCTCATTATTTGAGTCTTTCCAAGATCTGCTGGCGAGGACCCACCAGGTAAACCGTCAAATCCTTAGGCGAGAACCCCCAGGTACTTTGGAAAAATAATCTCCAGCCACGACAACCGAAGGTAGGTTTGGGTCCGAGACAAATGAAATCCAGTCAAGGCGACCGAAGATAAGTTCGGGTCCTAAACAAATAATTTTCCTATTCAAGGCGACCGAAGAAATGTTCGAGCCCTAGGCAAATGAAATCCAGTCAAGGCGATCGAAGATAGGTGCGGGTCCTAGGCAAGCGATTTCCCTAATTAAGGTGATCAAAGAAAGGTTCGAGTCCTAGACAAATAATTTCTCTCGTCAAGGCGATCGAAGATAGGTTCGAGTCTTGGACGAAAGAAATTCAATTGAGGCGACCGAAGATAGGTTCGAGTCCTCGACACATGATACCAACTATTTGGAATTACTCTACCTTTCGGCAAGGTAAGTAGCCTCAGGTATGTTTCTATTTGCTTTAACACGCATCATCTTATCTCATAAAAAATGAGACTCATGGTCTCGTCAAAAAATAACATTTATTGAACATGCATGGGCCAAATTTAAGTGTCATTTTATCTTTGAACGTAACTTTTGCGAGCTCAAACTCTACGAGCTCACCTTCAAAGAGGGGCAGCTGTTGACACTTATTTTTAATTTACCCAACAATAATTACACAAAAAATTTATGAATTAATGTCCTTAATTCCTAAGCAAACAATTATTTAGTTTCTAATTGCATTGCATATAGGCACTATGCATTTTGCATTAATAGGGCCTATTAGAGTAAAAAAAATTTTCAAAAAAAATTAAAAAAAATTAATTAATTAAACAAATTGAATCGGGCGGGTTGAAATGGGGCGCAGCAGTCCCCTTTTTTCTTTTCCTTCCCCCCCCCCCCAGCGGGGCCAACCCGTTTTCTTTTTCCTTCTTCCCCCCCTCCCCATGCAGTGGCTGGGCTGGCCGGCCCGACCCTTCTCCTTCCTTCTCTTCCCCCGGCGCCGGTTGCTCTCCTTCCCCACCATTCCATTCCTGTTCCGGTGCTATCGGCTAGGCGGGGTCGGATGAGCTGCGCCCGCAGGGGGGCATTAATTGCCAATCCCGTCCTCCCCGAAAACCCAGACCAGCTCTTCCCCGTTTTCCTCTCCTCCCCGTCTCTCTACCTTGCCTTTGCCCCCCACTGCATTGCCTACAAATGGCCACAGTCGCCAGGCGGGTAGGCAATCTGCGAGCCGTCATCATTGCGAGGCGTAAAGTGAAGAGCCGAGGGACTCCATCGTTTGCCTATAAAAATGAAAGAGAGAAACTGAGAGGGGGGTCAGGATTTTGAAACAAAAAATAGAGATAGAGAGAAACAGAGAGAGTCCGAGAGAAACTAAGAGAAAAAAGTGAGAAAGAGAGGAGATTTGAGCATTTTCAGGTCCCAGTAGTCTCGCCATCATCCGCAGATCAACCGGAGAGTCACTAGAATCGTCGCCAACCGGTGATCCCCTCGGCTGCCCTGTTCACCCCTGTTTTTTAGCTCGGTTTGGCCGGGACTCGCGCCGGCCGTTTCGCACAAATCCCGGCCCATACCGTTGTCCCCCCATGGCTCAGGTGCCACCGTCGGGCGTAAGGTAAGTCCCTAGAGCCGACAGGTTCCTCGAAGTAGGTCGAATCACTCCAATTTTGGCCTTGCACACCAGGCGTTCGACAAAATGCCTCAAAGAGGCCGTTTTTTATTCATGTCACCGGGCCCATGAGGGGCGGTCGACTGCGGCCCAGTGGGTGGCGAGCTCGGTGGTGAACTCTAGAGGCCGATTTGGGGGTGGCGCCAGTCTGGGTCGGCCGTCGAAAGGCCAATTTTGGCTCTGCCGGCACCCCCGTGCGTTTGTGCACACAGGGGTGACTCGACCCGGATCAACCGATTCAGTCCGGGTCAACACCCCAGTTCGAATCTGTTGACTCGAGTCAGTTCCGACCCGGGTTAGCCGATCCGACCCAAGTCAACGCCTTGGTTCAGATCCATTGACCAGGGTCAATTCCGACCCGGATTAGCCGATCCGACCCGGGTCAACACCCCAGGGCGGATCCGTTGACTAGAGTCGGATTCGACCCGACCCAGTTTAATATTTTATTTTTATTTTATTTTATTTTTTAAAAAAATGTACAAAAAATTTAAAAAAATTCTTTTTATTTTCTTCTTCTTCCGTATTTATTTTTTTAAAAAATTTAAATTTTTTTTAATTTGAAAAGATTTTCAAAAAAGTTTTAAGTCCAAAAAAAATTAATTTTTTTTAATATATGGATTATCTAAATGTTTTAATTTATTGTTGTAATCATTATGCATATTATTGTCTTATTTAAATTAAGCAAACCTAAGGTTACGCAGTAGCATTTCGCATGTTTTTTTTATTGCCGTCGTATTATTATGCATGTTTTTAATATAATTGCATGATTGGTTGTGTTTTTGAATGTCATCTGACTTAGTTAAGGTTAGAACCTTAGGCTGCATAAATTGTTGTGTTTTTTACTGCTAATCGTTTTCGATTATACACTCGCTTGATCACCTCACATGTTAAGAGAAAGGTCCTAAAATCAATCCAAATTGCCTGACAAATGTTTTCAAAAATGAAAAGGGTAGAAAGGTTCCGAAATGGCATTAGTTTTCCAACTAGTGTAATCAAGTCCCCGAACTCGATTAATCTCTAGTTTGCAGAAATAGGGTGATTTTCCCATCACCTTATTTGGGTTTCTAATCGACCCACTCTAAATCGATTAGTGGCGACTCCTTGGTATAAACCACTTGCATGTTAAATAATTAAACCCTAAGTCGTGATATGATATGGGCTTGGGAGAGCCCGAGTTAAGTCTCGAACCTAGACTTAGCAAGTACTAGGCGAGTCACCCCTTTCTTTTTGCATGTTCAAAAGAGCGCGGAGGTCGGTCGCGATAGTGAGACAATGTCGATGAGCAGAATTGCATATCCAGGTGAATACCTAGAGCAGATAAGAGTTGTAGATGAAGTACTTAAAGACATACATAGTTCTGCATGTCTTATCGGCATAACAATGCTCTCAGCTTTGCAAAAAGACGGACACACTTCTATCTATAGCAGCAAACTGAGCCCTGAGCAAAGGGCTTGCCTGCGATTACAATTAGATAAAATCATTAAAAAAGTGGACTGATGGCAATAAATGGATAGGGTAGCTTTTTACAGGAAAAAAATTTGAACACCCACTCAAATTTTATCTTCTTTGTCCCTTTTTGCTTCTCTCTTCACAGATCTTAACGATTACGCTCAGAGAACTCCATTTCGCTTCGAAGACCTCCATCGCGAAGATCACCACTCGACTGCCGCTTTTGCTTTGAAGACCGACTACTGCTTCAAAAACCTCCATGTTCACCTCTCCATTCCTCACCTCGATGCCTCGACTGGCCCTTGCCAAGACCCGGACCCAATCCGCTTTACACCTTCGGGGCTGGCTACTTGCCCCTATAGGACCCATTGCCCCACTGGAGCAACCGCCTTTTGAAGGAGATGATCCTCCTCGATGGCTACGACATGAGTACTGGTTCGTCGTCATGGGGTTCCCACCGACCCTAACCCTCCGAAGGAAAGATGATTTATGCTAACGTCAAAACCCTAGCCTCTGTTGCCGCAAGGCTACATAGTAAAAGAACCGATTTGATGCTATCTTTTCTTTTTCTTTTTTAAATTTCTAGTCCTAGTGCAAGATGAGTATGATTGCTTTGTTTTTTTATTTGTTTTTTGGTGCTGATTTGGATGCGTTCGAGGTTTCAATGAGGAGTTCCAGTTGGTCATTGATGCTTCCATGGTGAGAACCGGAAGTAAGGTGACTGTATCTAATGTAAAGTTCATTAAAGCTACCATTTTAAATATGGCCCTTGCCAAGTTGTGAGAATCGAAAGGAAAATTACAAGTGAAATCCATATATGTAACAAGAATAATGATTTCATCCTGCTGCTGCATCAAGCATCAATGGTATGCCATTGTGATATGTTGATAAACTACTACTCTGCTCGTGCCATATTCCGGTATATGCTCTGCCATTTGACCTGCGGAATATAGTGATGGACTTTACAATATTTTGCTTGAATAGCCTTGATTCACTTGAGAATGTAGAACCATCCTAGCAAGATGTATTTTATGTGGTTAGATGTGTCAACCTCTTTTGATGAAAAATAAAGGTTCGTAGAACTTCATGAATGAACATGACCATTATTGTTGATTTCAATAATAAATTGGAAGAGGTTTCTCGAAGTATCACTACATGATTGTATAGTGTGGATTATGTAATAAAAGCATTATCATTCGAACTTTTGATTTGTAGTTTGCATTGCCCTTTTAATCTTTGTACTCAGGAACAACAAGTGATGCAGGAAGTATCTTTGCATTGCCCACACTAACCAGCTCCCATGTCTGATTTTGATGAAGTGTCTTGTTGTGTTCATTATGCTGACTACAGCCATCGATGCATATTTGTATTAAATGGCGGCTACTCCACTAGCGGATCAATTCCATTCAAGTGGATCTACAAAAAGTGGAAGGAGGGTTTGTATGTGACATCTATTGGTACAGCTGATAGTAGATGGGCAATAGTTGTGTCTCACGACGCAGGATTCTCTGATCAGGTCTTGCAAATGGTGAAAATTTCTACTTGTTATTGTACGCATGCATAAGTAGCTAATATAGCCATTTCTTATTTAGGTGTTCGAACTAGATTTACTTTATCCCAGCGAGGGTATTCATCGGTGATGGGACTCTGAATATTGTATAGAAGCAACAGCTGCAACGTGGGACCAAGCTGCATTCGTTCTCAGTAGACCACGAAGAAAACTTGTGGATGAGACTCTTCAAACTTCCACTTTTCCGAGCACACATCTGAAGGAAGCACGCAGCACCAACTTCTGCTTTATTGTTATGATTGTTTTGGGGCATAATAAAGTTGTTTTGAAGGATTTAGTTATTGATATTTGGACACAGGAAACTTTTGGCATATAAAGTTGCCCTTTTAATATGCTTTGTTTTTGTTTCGTCTATTGTGGCATTGTTTGCAATTTTGAATGAGTAGAGATTAAGCCTACTGTTCTTGAACTCAATTTAGTGTTTCTTCAGTTGAAGTGTTTAATATCATTTTCATCTTGTGCAAATGAATAGGATTTCGAAATCAAATATTAGAGTGACAGTTTAACCCAATGTTTGGTTTTACAGTAGTTGTCACATTTAAATCAATGAGAGGGCTAATGCCTCTTTGGTTTATATTCCCATTTGTAAAAGTATAACTTTGGGAGATGCAGTTGCATCTTGAACACATCCAAATCATCACACCGAGGGTTCATATCTTCAACAGACTTTAGAATAGAAATTAAAAGAAATTAAAAGGATGTTTGTGGAACTATCAGAGATGTGTTCTCGCAAATGAAGGAATGCATTTAGGAGCTCGAGTCGTCGCTTAGGAGAAAGAGAAGAGGTGATTCTGGCCTAGCAACTGAAGTCGAGTCGTACATCAATTCTAAGAAGAGACCGCAGAAAGTTATCTCCAAGAATTCAGACCAATGGTTGGTCTTTAGTTTTCAAGCTTGTCTCGTCCAAACGCATTTTCCTGTGAAGAAAATGTAAATGACAACAATATGGAAGGCTTGTCTGTTGACCTCTCTCCTGTTCTAAAGTCTGTTGAAGACATGAACCCTCTAATACTAAAGCGACTGGAGGCACCCGAGTCAACAATTTAGGAACCCTCAGTGCAGTTTGCATCCAAACATTTGACTGGTCATTTTGTAGTAGGAACAAAAATTAAAAGAAATCACCACACCAAATCCTGAACACATCCAAATCATCACTTTAATGAATCCATACATAAAGAACATTTGACGAATATTTAGTTACATTAGCGGGTGCCAATAGTAGTTCAGTGAGTATAATACCCGAGACATAATTTCCAAAAACAAATAACCTTTTACACCCAAAAGCAAATTATTGTATTGATCAACAATAATTCAACATCAAAATATGGCATTGTTGATTCTAGAAGGAGCAGTGAACTGTACAAGTCCTAAAAACAGTTTGCAAATCGATCCTTACCCTATGTAGAAGTGCATGCTCATAGCAAAAAGACCCAGAAGCTGCACTAACTGAAGTTAGTCAACTACATACACTTTTAAGAGAATAAGTCTCATCATTTCAAAGTCAAAAGCCATCCTTCATCTTGCTCATTCTATCTTATGCCCACCTCCAACTTTCTTTGATTTTGTGGACAATATGCTTCCTTTCACTACTTCTAGTTCCCATGATACAAGTGTGCCCCATCAAGAACATAAGTTTCTAATCTAAGAACATGTACAGAAAAAACATGCATGAACTCGGCTTGGAAATTCCTATAAATGACATGAGTATATACGCTTGTAGCATGTTGCAAAATTGCAATGTCAACTATAATTCATGGCTTTCCTCGAGCACACTCAAAATCATCAACAACTTCAGCATTGCATATTTTTTCAACTTGCTTTTCATAATGTTTGACAAATTCAGTCAAAGTCATGATCTTACATGCCATATCATGAAAAAGACACTATTTGTGAAAGATTGCTTCCATTTGATTGTATGCAATTAAAATGGTTAATAAGACTTCTTTTCTTTTAGATCTAATTCCTACAGAAAAAGTAATCACGTCCCCCGCTTCCAAATGCAAGACACCATTTATGACGGAGTTGATATAAAATCTATCCAACCGCTTGTTGTCACCCAAGCTCCACTCCTGACACATTGCTTTCCAAGTGTTCTCCATTTCTAGTTCAGATTCACAATGATATAGAAGATTTTGCCAATATTTATCACAAAAACCCGGCTTTCCAAGAAGATGTGAAATATGATGCGTAGCATTTTACGCAATATGCCATACACATAAGTGATGATCAGAATTCGAAAAAACAGTTCTAATAGCATTTTCCATGGCATGATCTTGATTGGTGAAAATAGTCTTGGGTGCTTTATTACCCATCACCTCTAAAAAGGATCGAAGTGCCCAAACAAAAGAACCAATAGTTTCATCCGATAGAAAAGCAAAACCAAATAGAATATTTTTCCAATGATGATTCAAGCCCACAAATGGTGCACATATCATATTGTACTTATTTGTACGGTAAGTGGTATCAAATACCAACACATCTCCAAAACTTTCATAGTTCAACTTGGATTCACCATCGGACCAAAAGAAATTGGTCAATCTCTGTTCCTCATCCTATTGAAATGTATAAGAAAAATTGTTTCCATTTTATTGTATGCAATTAAAATGGTTAAGAAGACTTTGCCAATCCGCCGCACTAATCAAGTTCCTTCTTTTGGATTACAATAAATTTTGACAATCACGTAACGTAAAGCCAACATTTTCTAGTCCCCCCGCTTCACCACTAAGGTAGGTATATGTAGCCCTTATACCAAACCCTACCATGGAAGTCAATATACCTTCACTAGTATCCGTGATTATTGAGAAAATGACCAAGGTATCCCATGATCTAGACATATAAGATGTTTTTGTTTGTCTTCAATGAAGGGATGATTATGGATAGCCTCAAACTTGGAAACTACCCAAACTCTATCTTCAAAAACAAAAACAAATGTTTCTAGACACAAAACACAAAAGAACAGGGATGGTTTTGTACCCTTTTTTTTTTTAAGAAAAAGGATTTTTTTTTTCTCAAGCGATTTTCTCTCTCTCTTAATGATGCACAAAATCAAGGGCAACAAATTTCAAGCAATACTTAATAGCAATGGCAATGGTAACGTTGCACTAGTCAAAAGCAGCAGAAATGTAAGCTTATTGATGGTGTTGCTTAACTAATCACCTCAGGATGGAGGCAAAGGAGTGGGAGGAAGAGGAGAGATGGAAGCAGGACAAGCGGGCAACTAAGAAGATGTTACTGCCAGTGAATGTGGAGATGGCGATGAGGACGGCGACAGGGAGTTCAACTTCGCCTCTCTTCTGGGTCGTCCGACTAGAACCACGACTCGGATCTATCTCTCTTTGACGACCTTTTGTTCAGAGGGAAGCTCATGCCATAAGCCCTCCAACCCCGGCTCCACTCCACCAAGCCTTCGTCGTTTTTCAGCAACGCATTTGGCAATGGTCGTCTAGAAATGATCGTCAGATTTTGCGAGACGAAGAGAGGAAGGTTTGAGGCGTGAAATTTTGAAATAAAGAAAGAGAGAGGGTGGGGGAGAAGACGCAAAAAAGAGAAAGAGAGCTCGCACGTAATTAATGAGGAGAGAGAGGGGACGCTGGCAAGCTTGAAAACTTTCAATTTTTCGTTTTTTAATTTTCATGTCACTTGACACACATCACTTTCTTAATGGAGCATATATTCCATGTAGGACAATGACGTGGTAGTATATGATACTAGTGAATATTTTCTCCAATTAGAGAGGCATATACTCTTTGTGCTTCTAAATTGTTCCCCCAAAGGCTCACTTTAACTTGCAGGCTGACACACCAAAAAGGCACGGAAATAGTGAAATCAAGCTTCCTTCCGCTTCGTTCATCTCCAATTTTGTCTTTTCCTCTTCTATCTCCTTTGTGTCGGTTTAAGAATCGATTATCAGATGCTCTAGAGGAAGATGAACAAAGTTAAGAGATGCCAACTAGCTCAAGAGAGTCGGTTTTTGTCCTCCTATGTTCTAAATGGAAAAGGGGTGGGTGGGATGGCCGTTGTTGAATTGTGCCTGAGAAAGGTGGTCCACCCTTTCCAGCAAGGAAGCAAGCAACCAGGAACCCACTTTTTGGATCAGAATGTAGTAGCCCCCTTCTCTCTATAAAAATAGAAAAGGAGTTGATGAGGTTGAGTACCACAATGCAAAAATTGCCTTCTTAGTATCGACACAACATGCCACGTGGGCTCAGCTCTCCGACGAAGTATACACTAATCTCTTTGCTCGAGTGTCCCACAAAATATGTCCCTATTTATACGGTTTGTCATAGTGATCTAGTCATACGTTAAGTCAAGTTTGGTGGTGAGTTCAGTTCGATCTCTCTTATACATTGCCAAGAGGTTTACGGGACTTCATCTTTCGTAAGTCAAGTCAAGGTGAGAGAAGAATAGAGTTTGTGAGCAAGTATGTTGGTGGAAGCCCACGATGCCAAAACAAGTCGGGTCATACCAAACTTAATATGGGCCGGACCTCTCTTTGAACGGGCTTTATTATTTTAACTGGTTGCAAGAGCCAGTATGCATGAGACATACTGACAAATTACATTCATGACATCAATTTAAATTCGGAATCAACCAAAATCTAATTTTTTAAAAAATTTTAAAATGTCGTGAAAATATATTACGTGAATCTACGTGCTAGCTTTTATATATCGTGAAAATTTTAGGTAATTAAGGTTAAAATTAAATCAAAGCATGAGCCGCAAATTTCGGAAAATGTAAAAAGTAAATATAACATGGATCTAAATATGATATAATTCAAATGTTAGATTCTAAATATTACTCGTAATTCTTGAATTGTTCTTAATTTATTTTCAAATACAAAATTTGCTTTAATTTAGTTTGTTGTAAATATAGTTTTGGTTTCCATCGTAATGTGGCTTAACTTATGCCTCGCCCGTATTTGGGTATTTAGATATAGTTTTCATTCATGTCGACGTTTAACTTAGTCAGAATTTTTAGCTTGACAATTCGAGTTTCAAATCAATTTTATTTTGGAATCTATATTTATATAATTCGATTAGATCAAATTAACATTCAACTTTATAGTTTAATAACTTAGTTATATTGTTTATTTTATTTTGAAATGCTAATTACTTTACATTTTTGCAATAAGATAATGGGTTATGGTTCTCACGTGTCTCTCAAGGACTTTACCACATGCTTATAATTCCACATTTCGTTGGACTAATTGGCTTAGTACTTTATATCATTGTGTCTAATTCCTACAAATATGCCAATTCTATTTATTTTTTTTTAAGTCTCCACAACATATTTGGCATAGTAAAAACTGCCATACATATTGGCAACTGCCAAAATTAGAGTAAGTAGCTTGGATTTTCTTCATTTTTTTTAATCTTTTTATGCGCCCGCATCTGATTGGAATAATATACACTTGGATTTGAAGGGCATGGCCAACTGTCAATGTTAGAGAAAATCGATCGGATCTCCCTCTTTAATTTTATTTTTAACTAGTGAAAACACCTCATTTTGCCGCTGTTTCATTTTATAACAAATCTTCATGAATAGTTTCTAAAATTATAACGGGCCAATCAGCCTTATTCTTATATAAATCTTGAATTGCATATTGTTATTAAGGCTCCATTTATTTCATGAAAATTGATGATTTGAAAAATATTTTTTAAGATAATTGCTTGCATCGCTTGAACTAATTAGTCAATGAAAATATTTTCATTATTGATAACAATTTATGTCTGAATGTCTTCGTGATAAAAACTTTTTTCGTTAGTTTATTATTATAAGTGATATAAACGATTATTTTTAAGAAAATATTTTTCAAATCATTCATTTTTCACAAAATAAACTCACTTTAAAAAAATTATTGTTTTAATAGAGGCACGTTATATTTCCTCGAATAAGATATTATTTTTTTAATTACATTAAGAAGATAGATCTTTCTCCTTATCCAATATCTCTGGTGGTTAGCGTGATTCTTAGCCATTCAGGGAGATTTCTCTGATAAATGGACAATACTCAATCAATACATAATGGATAAGAATGTAACAAATAAATTAAAAAAAAAAAAAAAAAAAAGAAACTTCCCCACTATCCCCATTGAAGTTTGTCTTGCAGCTCAAGTAACAAAAGGGCACTTGTCTTGGAAAAATAAAAGAACGTATTAAAAAATACTTTGGAAAGTAAAGAAAGTTTTTTTTTTGGTCGAAGAAATAAGAAAGGAAAAGGAAAGAAATAAGAAAATTCATATGATGCCAAGTCAAACCTAATTAATAATGAGTTGGCCAAATGTCAACACCATATCTCTGGAACCCTAGGATGTAAAAAATAATGGATAAGAGTGTAAAAAATAAATTAAAACATAAAAAAAAAGAAACTTCCCCACTATCCCCATTAAAGTTTGTCTAGCAGCTCAAGGCATAAAAGGGCATTTATCTTGGAAAAATAGAAAACACGTACTAAAAAATACTTTGGAAAGTAAAGCAATTTTTTTTTGTCGAAGAAATAAGAAAGGAAAAGGAAAGAAAGAAGAAAATTCACATGATGCCAAGCCAAACCTAATTAATAATGAGTTGGCCAAATGTCAACATTATATCTTTGGAACCCTAGAATGTAAAAAATAATGGAAAAGAATGTAAAAAATAAATTAAAAAAAAAAAAAAAAACTTCCCCACTATCATCATTGAAGTTTGTCTAGCAGCTCAAGGCATAAAAGGGCATTTATATTTGAAAAATAGAAAGAACGTATTAAAAAATACTTTGGAATTTAAAGAAAGTTTTTTTTGTCGAAGAAATAAGAAAGGAAAAGGAAAGAAATAAGAAAATTCACATGGTGCCAAACCAAACCTAATTAATAATGGGTTGGCCAAATGTCAACACGGCAATATCTTTGGAACCCTAGATCAGCAAGATTCACGACTTTCCATTCTTTTTTATTTAACCGCCAGCTTTGGCCAATGTCAATGACGCAAACCGATTGGACGTGAAGTCTCTCCATGCCCTGCCGAGAACTGACCACGTCGGAAACATCAATAGCAACTTCAGCGTCGGCAATCACCGCTTAATTACTCAGGAAATCAGCTCAAGCTTCGTTTCATGTTGAAGATTCACAAAATCTTGTCCAAGCATCTGGCTGATCAATTACTCGATCATGACCCAAAAGGAAAATCAGATATCTCTGGTAGGGGTAATCGGTTCCGGTCCACCTTAGAATTGGGAACCGGACTAATCGATCCGATTTTCAGGTTGGTTTGGTTCTCGAGTTGGATCGTTCCAATCTAGAATTTTGGGCAATTTTTTTTTCTTTACTATTTTAAATAAAAGGAAAAAATTTTTAAATATATATATTGGTCCAATCCAGTCCCGTTGGTTCGGGTGATTTGATTCTGTACAACAAACCAGACCAATTATTTCTAGAAACTTGGAATGGGGATCCGCCCAAAACTGACCGATTTGGTCCGGTTCTTGGGTCGATCCGGTTCCCATGCACTCCCCTAATCTCCAATAGAGTCTAAGTATGAGAATCCCACCAACCACGATTGCACCATCAATTTGATTTGTATGATTTATTACGAGGACGTGAGTTTACACGTGTACGAGTTCACATGGAGATTAATAGATTTACAAGGGTTTGCTTTACACATTATGGATCAGACATGAGATTTGCAATTTTCAAGATAGAAAAAGCTAACCGTTCTTTCACCGTTTGACGTGATCGTAGCTTGTGGCTTGGAATTTTGAATCGGCCCGAATCAAATTCGATTGCAAGCTTTTTAGCAAGTTGGAACAGAACACTTCTGAAGAGACAGTTTGACGCGAATCAAATTCGAGAGGCACAACTTTACCATAAGCCAATCAGATCAATTGGGCCCACGTGTCGTGTTCGCGCAACATCGCACGCGGGCCTTTGGATTAGGGAAATCCTAAAATAGCTGTCCGGGTATGGCCAGGCCGGGACACGAGCGATCGCAAAAAGGGAGGGGGTGTCAATCAAAACCAACAAGTGCGCTAGGACAAACACGATCCAAGCTCAGGATCTGAACTGCCCATGAAACTCACTTTCATGTTGTCACTTTGGGGGGCAAACTTTATTGATATAAAGCACCAAAAGGCAAATCCGCCCATCTTTGTATCCTGGTAATGGCTTGTCCTGGGGAGGATAGAGCCCACATATTGAAGAGGATAATCGGCCACGTCCTTTTGGTAAACTTTGGAAACCCTGTGCTCAGGGGAGCAAAAGTACAATTATTTGTTTGACGATAGCAAAAAGGGGTCGCGGACCTGGACGTGCTCCACTATGTGGTCCAGTCGAGGGCCATGTTTTCTTTGATCCCTCGTGACTAATGGCCTTAGTAATCACCTCTCGGGGCGACAATAAATATCGGCACACACTTTCGCCCAATCCGCAAACTTTGAAACTGATTGAGCTGGTCTCAATTTCGTTGACTAATGAATGTGCTCCCGATTCGCGTTTTTCATAAAGTAGGTTTTCCGGTTGTTGCTCGACACCAGATGATTGTTCTGAGGTGCCCCCAACGATTTGATTGCTTTTGTTTCCTGTAGTAAAAGAATCTGGTCATTTAATTTGATATCCTTAATTGTAAAGAGGTCTTGAATTTAGCTACCACACAAATTGTGCCACGTTGGCTTAATTTCTTTGATGTATTGTCTGCTTTGATTTATTCCTTATTAAGCCTCATACTTTTGTCATCTTGTCGATCAGGTTGTTATAATGCTAAGTTTCATATCATGGTAGATTTTCTTACGTGATTTTTCTGTAAGACTCTAGTCCAAGTAAATTTATTCAAAGCGAACTACAAGCTATAAATTATTCTACAAAATTAGTCCCGTTCACTAATTTGACTTTTTTGGGCCAAAAAATCCGAAAAAACTACCCTTGTCATTGCCAAATACCATTTCACATCCTCTACTTCTTCTTTTTTTTCTTTTGGTATTGAAAGGGGCGAAGCCCAAAAGTTACACTAAAACTCGCCTAACGAAACTAGATCCGACATGATCTCTTATCAATAAAGGAATCAAACATTTTGGTGGCCTATCTAAAAGTAAGGTGTCATTCATGTCACAAGAATGAATGACCCAATTTGCTAACTAGTTAGCACATGAGTTTCCTTCCCTAAAATTGTGCAGAATTCTGACATATTGAAAATACATTAAAAGATTTTGATTACTTTTAAAAATGATAATTTGCACAATTAATTTGTTTTTCTTCTTCAAATTAGGCTGCTTGTGATGTAATATGGATAGCATGGCTTTTATTTAGGAAGTTGCTAATTTTATTCTTCAAATACCCAACCAAGCTGCTAACTTCACCCACCAAAAATCTTAAGTTTATGTTTGATAGTCAGGATAAAAGTCGAGATATGATAAAATTTATCATATCTCGTGTTTGGTTCCTACACATAATAAGATAAAGTTGATTATAAATGGGATGTAGCCAAGATAAAAATATCCCATGGGGGATGTGGATAAAATTTCTTATATCCATGGCATAAAAGCTATTTCTCTCGAATAACAAACTTCTTAAATTACAAATAATAAAATAATATTTAGATTCTAATATAAAAAGAAACTTAAAAAAAATAATGGACAATTTAAGTATTTTATTTATTTCTGTTTTTTTTTTCAAAAATTTCTTTCTATTCTATAATATATATTATCTAGATATATTATCTATATATACTACATATTTTAGGTAAATTAGTACAGTTTATTCTTTAATAAATTTTTTATTAAGGAATGATCGAAGGGAATAAGAAAGAAATACAAAAGAGAGGAGAAATAATTAAAAATAATAATAAATAAAAATGAAGTAGAAGAACCCTGATTTTGAATAAACAAATTCAAACTTGAAATGAATCTTTTTAATTCACTCTATCTCCTTTTTCCCTGTATCTCTGCTTCATGTTGAAGCTTCATGATTGCTTCATAGTTCTTTCTTCAAGTCAAAGCTCCAAAAAATAGAAAGAAAGTCGAACTCCTCTTCCATAGCTCTCTAGGTCATGTCAAAAGTCCACAAAAGCAACAAAAGAGTCAAAATTCCTCTTTAATATAGTTCCGTGGTTCATGTTGAAGTTTTACGAAAGTGGCAAGGAGAGTTAAAGCACTACATTTTTTGGAATCGCGAAGATGAATGATCATGTTTTATCTCTTTTACTAGATTTGGTGTTCACTGGCTTATCTTCCTCATGGACATTGTTATAGCCCATTTATATTTCCTATCATTGTCGAACCTGTTTAAGATGTAGATGGTGCAATAATTATGAATTGATTTATGGGGGTCATCTCTATTTATGCATTTGTGATTTCTTTAGTAATGAATCATAAGAAATTCTTCCCATCTCTGTTAGTACATTTTCATTTTCATTTACATCAATGAGTCATTCATACCAAATAATGGATATGATAGAATATGAAATTTTCTGACTTTATTACTACAATTCACTAAACAGTAGATGGGATATAGCAAAATCTCTAGATTTCATATCATATCCTATCCGGTCCTATCTTGACTAGAAATTTAAACGACCAAACGCAGCCTAATGGATTTCAAACTAAACTGACCCGTGATCGTTCTATTGCTACGAATGTATGTATTTTCGTGATTTTTTAAATTAAACAATCACTAGCTATTGAAGTCAAGGCACTACACGGTGTCATTAATCAGTAGTATCACCACATGCCGTTTTTTACAACAGTTCATGTATCGTTTTAAGATCAAAAAGCTTTGTATGTACCTGTGATTAGGTAAATCAATTGAAAAATGCTTTTAGGACTACGCCCACCTCATGCATGACGGTAGTCCCAAACCCGTGCTCTTATGTTTTTTGGCTAGTTAATTGGGTTTTCGAACTTTAGGTGGCAAGTCGACCTCTAGGTATTACCTAAGATTAGGTTTGTGATTGATCTTAGGATAAACAGATTAGTAGTGACTCCTAGAATAACATTAAGGAATTAAGAAACAGACTTTTCGTAGACTTCTCTTGGCTGACCATGAAATCTCAATATCTAAATGTTGACGTGCATTTCGAAAAACCTCGAGGACTCGTCCACGTGGATAATGAAATCTTTGCTTGTTCCCCAGCTTCTACACCTCTAATTTTCTACGTTCGAGGATTTTCATTCTGTTCAGACTTGATTCCGTCAATCAAGGTATTCAAGCCAAGTAATCAGTACAGCTCAACATGCCATTCTTGAAACCCCGTTACACTTAATTTCAATATTTAAATTAAATCAACAAATATCAACTAACTAAGTTCAAGAATAATAAGTAATCGACCTAACATAGCTCCTAGAGTTTTTACTTACCTTGAATAGAATGTTGAACAGGAAAGCATTTATTCACCTTGAAAGCAAAATAAACAACAAAAATCAACCACTCTTGCCCTTTAAAAAAATTCAACAAAATTATTTTGATAAAAAAAAAAAAAAAGGAGTCCATGAGTTTTACCTTGAAAGTCACTTGATAGATGAGACAAAGATCTTAAACAACTTAATTGGATAGGCTTTGGAGGTAAGTTGCAAAGAGATTTGGGCATGAAATCTTTATTTTATTTATTTAAAAAAAGGAGGATGCGAGTGCTCTTAAAGTTGATTTTCTTTTAGATGAAAGTGAAGTGGAGTTGAAGCTCACGTCCAAAAATGAGAAAAATAGAGAAGATATTGACTTGTGTTTCTCAAGAGTTAAAAATATTAGATATTAATTTACTACGGTTCAAAATGTGGGGTTAAAGCTATGGGTGAAAAGTTGAAGATGATGTGGTCAAAAGAGAGGGTTACAAATGGCTTATTTTGGGTGATGTAAAGAAGATATCTTACAATTTGTGATGATATTTTACGTGTCAATAAATAAACATGGAACTCGGTATCCGTGCTAAACACTAATAAATCACATTAATCTTTTGAACCTACTAAAATTATCAGCAAAAGTTATCGGACACTAGGGAAATCTCAACTCAGTAAACTTTAACTTAGAAAATGATCCGATACGTATTTCAAAACATCGATCCCCACATAAGGATATTATGGCGTTGGCGATAAGTTTTTCACCTTTACTCTAAATAATCCTATAAATATATATCAATTAATTTAAGCAATTGAAATTAGTAAACACATATTTTTAGTTTATTTTCTTGAATTATAACAATTCGTAATTTAGAACCCTTGATAGTATCGTTGTCACGCCCCGAACCCCAACAAGCTCGTGACACCCCTTCGACGGTCATATTGAACGCGACGTCCCAAGACGCATCGCCGACCCAAAAGAATACGCAAAGATGTATGCACGTGGAAGCAAAATTTAAGCAATCCTGACGATAATCAATGACAAGGGATAGCACTACAACATTCACAAATACATAACATCCAAAGGGAACAATGGTTAGGTGGCCTACATCACTATACAAAAGAGGGGCATCCAAAGATGAAATGAAGCATCAAATATCCAAGGTCACTCCCAGTCTCTGAACTGCACATGACTACTATCCGTCACTTCAAACTTAAAAATGTTTAATAACGGGAAATGAGATAAATCTCAATAAGTAGACAACCTAAACCCCACATAGGTCAATACGTACTCAGACAAGTCTCCACATGCAATATAACAACCGACAAATAAAATCCACATGAAAGTACTTACCTCTCCTCAAATCATGCGCCAACTCTGAATATTAGTCAATTCACATTAATGCAATAACACCCAATACATATCACTATTATTCGAGCGCCATACATAAGTACGTTCACCCAATTCAATCAAGTACATTACACGTGCACATCTATTCAACTTTCTCACGACCCAGGTCAATACCCCATAAGTCCTTTCTTGCAACCCGAGTCAACATCCTACAGGTTGGCAGCTCTCCAATCAATCCGAGCTTGTTCAAGCAAACACACACGCCACATAATTTAATCAATTTCTAGTATTTCATATAATCAAATATCACACAACCATTTCCAAACAACCGCAACACAATTCGCCATTCTAAGACGTCATAAAATCCAAAGTCCAGTCATAAGCCTACCAATCCGACGTTCAAGTTGGCCATAATCAAGCATCCATTTTCACCCACAAATACCACAACAAACTAGCCATTGAACCCACGGTAATTCAGCCACTAATTAAGCCACAATCACCACAATTTAATCTAACAATTAATTATAGTCACATCACAATCCTATTCCAAGCTTAGCCACTAAACCGATACTAATCATACCATAAACAAGTCTAAATAATACCCATTATACTAAGTAGGGTTTAGGAAGTCAATTACCTAAATTTGGTCCGGGAAAAATCGACAAGAGGACAAAATGGTCCGGAATGAACAGTAGGCAGCTCGTGACAAGCACGATGGCGGCAAGGTGCTGACAAGCACGATGGCTGGCAAGGTGCTCGGAGCCAGGGCCACCGGCTACCTAGACGACGAGGCTAGGTGGAATGAGGGCGGTGAAGCACTGGCAACATCGAGCAAAGCTGGGCGAGGCTAGGCGAGCCGGCCGGTGGCTCCAAGGCACATGCAACCGCCAAGGCAAAGAACTCAGCAACAAAGGACAATCAAGGCAAAGGCGTATGGCTGGAAGCAGGGGTGGCGAGCCAGCGGCGATCGAGGGCAGGAGGGACATCGCAGCGGTGGGGCAGGACAGCGGGTTATAGCTCAACCCGGAGCTAGGTCTGATGCAACAACAAGCTGCCCGCTTGGGGAAGGGGGGAGGAGGAGGGGCAACAGCCGTGGCGCGTTGGGGCGAGCTGGTCAATATAAGGCACACGATACACGACGGCTGGTTTATGGCGGCGGCACGCAACAGCTAGGCAATGACGAGCTCGCCCGTTGAGCTGCGAGCAGGCGGTAGGCTTGCGGCGACGAGCTGCTGAGCAAGCGAAAGCCGACGGCGACAAATGTTTAGTGGCCGGGCGACGACAAGGGGCAATAGCCAGTCGAACGAAGTGGCAGGTAAGGCTAGCTGAACGTCAAGCGAAAGCGTATTGGTAAGAAGAAGTAGAAGCGGGTGTGCGGAAGAAGAAGAAGAAAAAAAAAAAAAAAAAAAAGGAGGAGAGAGAGAGAAAGAAATTTGCATGGGGAAAGGGGGAGTGGACGTTAGTAGCTGGGGGGAAGGACACGCGTGTAGAGGAGGCGGCAAAGGAGAGAGAGAGAGAGAGAGAGAGAGAGAGAGAGAGAGAGAGAGAGAGAGAGAGAGAGACAATCAACGCACTCGAGTGCGATCCGACGATCCTTGTTCAAATCCGAAATCGATCCAACTGTCCGCGAAAAACACTAATTAATAAATTAGGAAAAATGGCCAAAACACTAACTAAAATAAATCCAGAGGGAGGTTTACTAGTCAAAATCCGCACCGGTCTAAATTTCACTTTTCACTAATCCCAGGCAATATCGAGACTAACCACATTAATATCGACACCGTCTAATTAGATTTGTCGCGAAACTCCAAGAAATTTGACACCAAAGTTTGGGCTCTAAATAATGGCCAAATTCAATCGAGTGTAATTCTAGCAAAATCTCTAATTTAAAAATAACCCAAGAGTAATCAGTTCCGGTGAGATTTTACTATAAGCACACTAACGAAACACACGCTTTATAAATCCCAAAAATGAGCCGAATTTCGAAATGTCACAATCGCATTTTGAAAAGGGTTAATACCATAAAAACCCTAAACTAGTACACCTATGATAATTTTACCCCGAACTAATTTTTTCACTACCAAAAACTCTAAACAGGTACACTTGTGATAAATTTACCCTAAACTATTTTTTTGATCACCAAAACCCCCACATTAGTATATTTATGATAATTTTATCCCAAACTAATTTTTTTACCACAAAAAATCCCAAACTAGTACAACTATGATAATTTTACCCCAAACTAATTTTTTTACCACTAAAACCCCAAATTAGTACATTTGTGACAAATTTACCCTCCGTTAGTGTCTATTAAATTGAATTAATATCACGAAAAATTGATAAACTTGTGACAAATAGAGGGATAAAACCCCAAACTGTTACACCCGCCAACTATTACGTGTCATCAAACTTAGCAATTTGACAGTAAATTTAACGGAAATTAACAAAGGGTAATTTTTATGGTCAAAAAATTAGTTCAGGGTCAAATTATCACAGTTGTACCAGTATGGGTTTTTAACAATCAAAAAAAAAAATAGTTCGAGGTAAAATTATCACAGATGTACTAGTTTGAGGTTTTTTTGTGATAAAAAAATAGTTTGGAGTAAATTTATCGCAGGTTTATCAGTTTGAGGTTTTTTGTGGTAGTAACTCTTTTGAAAAATCACGACATGGAAGGTATCTTTCGAACTTTTCACACATCACACAATTAATGGCCTAATTGGAATTTTCATAAATGTCATCCAAAATTCACGTGAATTAACAATTATCTTAATAAATTAAATATTATCAATTAATGTAAAAAAATTATGGATGTCACGGTAAGTCTTCTGGAAACACAGTAACTTTACTTATTACTTTTAGAAATCTATTCTCGAGGATGTAAGAAAGTTGAACCTAGAAGTATTGGTCCATCAATTGGGTACTCGGTGGTATAATCTCCGAGTATACCTTTCTACATTCCTAGGATAGGTTTGAATGATTATCAAAAGGTTTTGTTGCATCAAAACTAGGCCTAAAAAGGCTTTTACTAATTTTTGACGTATTTAGGTGCAATTTTGTAAATCTAAAGAATATAGAGGGCTCTTTTAACCGTGACATTTTATGGTTTTAAGTAAGTTAAATTTATTAAAGGAAATTAAACCGTTCACAAAAACTAGTTTTGAAGCTTTAGGGAAATTTTGTAATTTCACCCAGCTTGGAGGCTAATATGTAAAAACTGGAAATTCTAGGGGCTGCTCAGAACATTAGAAACCTTATGATAATAGTTACTTAGGTTATTTTTAGAAATAATTTTTTAATTTAGACAATTTATTTAACTAGTCAAAATTGGACTTAATTGCATAAATAATTTAAAAGTGGGCTGTTTTAGTAATTTTATAAAATATGTGGCATGTCTATAGTGTAAATAAAACAGTTATATACTTTAGATGACAGATGACTGGTCTTTGGTTTTTAGTTTAATTAACATGGCTTGATTAAGTGAATATTGGAACTTAGGGTAAAATTTTAAAATAAGAAATTTTATTGGGGCAATTGTGTAATTCTAGAAATATGGAATTATAGGAAATTAGTTTTAGTTTTGATTATTAAGATGAATTGAATTAAGGCGTGTCTTAGAGATGAAAACTATACAAGTTACTTAAATTATAAAAATGTTGATTGTCTAAGAAATAATAGTCTCTTAGATTATAGAAATGTCAATTGTCTAAGAATGCATTTGGATAAATTCTAATGTGGACATCGAACCCTATCGAGGAGAAGGTGTTAGAGACCCGTTATTCTATCCGCTAGGCCCGATCACTCGAGCGAGAGCGAAGGAATTCAAACAAACTATCGGCATCATGGTTCAAAATATTTGGAATGAAAATAATCTGAATTCGAAACTTGAAGATTCTGAAACTCCTTGGCGCAACATGATTACTTTTAGTCTAGCAAATTCCGAAGGAGCTTAGAATTGACGAACTCCGAATTGGCTCAAATTTGGATGGACGCTTGGAAACGGGCCTCTAATCAATACTCACTACTTTAGTAGTGATTGATGACGTTTTTTAGTGAGTTGGAGTCATTTAGATGAACTTTTAGGTCTTTTTTATTTTTGGACGAATTTTTAATAATTTAGGTTATTTTTGTAATTTTAATCCTAGTAGAATTAGAATTAGGGTTAGCACCCTATATAAGGTTACTTATAGATTTCTAAGAGGGGATAGAATTTTATTTAGCAAAGTTTTCTTCTTGAGTTCTCTTGAGGACTAAATCTTATCAAGACTCCCTTGTGGCGATCGAATTTAACTTATCGAGCAAAATTGCGAATTCTCTTGTTTGTGGCGTTATAACGTGGATTGGTTGACACAGGTTCGTCAACAGGTCACATTCATACCGAGATTACCAATCACAGGTTCGATTGGAGGTCGAGGTTAGCAATTCATAACTCATAAATCTTCGTAGAACGATCATCTTCCGTACAGATTCATATCAAATTCTCTATTAAATGATGATAGCATGGTGTTTAGAGAATGATGATTTATATGTCAAAGTACACATAATAATTTGATTACCATTGTTTAACGAAAAATGTCAAGAGATCAATGTGATTATTTGTAAATGTGTTTATTGAAAAATACGTGGCATTTATATTGCAATAACAATTTCCATAAGATGATGCAATGTACCGAATGGCGATTATTTTATGAGTGGGTTTACAAATGATAATGAATGGGTATTTGCTCCCATTGTTTTTTTTTTTGGTTAAAATATTTGCTCCCATTGTTGATATGGGGTAATACCAAAAAGTGAGAATGACCTTATTTGTACTGCTACTATATGGTTGAATGTGTCAACCATATGTTATAATGATTGTATGTCAATGTTGCCATGTGATGATAACCTTTACTACGGCTTAATTGTCAAAAGCAAATCCCTTGTATGAATGTGTAGAAGACTCTGGGAAAGATTGGTATTCTATTGTCTGGGTCTCTACAGGGTTGAGAAGACAAGAAATCATATGATTCATATACGAAATAATATGACTTGTGTAGCCTGATATGGCTTGAGTAGCCTATGATATGATATTTTGGAATAGCCATCATCATATGGTTACATAGTGGTGTATTTGTACTCGCCAATGTAGAAGTCACCCATGATAGATAGGATAAGGGATAAGAGGGGAACACAAACACTACAACTGCTAAAACTTGTGTACAGTACTTACTTTAGTGTCAAAAGTTTCGAAACGATCACTTAAGTGCTAAACTTTTTGAAAAACGATCACTTAAATACCAACTCCATCAGAAATCCGACGTGACATTTTTTTATTAATTTCTGAAGCTGATGTGGCCCGCCGAAGGCCTAGTCAGCATACAGAGTCAATATGTACACTTCAAACAACGTAGTTTAGATTATTTCCCCCAAATAAGAACCCTAAATCCTCAAATTAAAAGAGAAGGCCAAATTGAAAACCCTAACCGGCGGCAATACTCCCTATTTCGGTTTGCCCTTCATATTAAGTGCTCAAACTTGCAAATGAAAGGCAAGAGCTTCAGCAACAACTCAACTTCTTTCAACAAAGCGAAGAAGAAGGTGAGTGCAATTGTTATTGTGGATTACCGATTCCAAGAAGAATATCTTGAACTCAGTTAAATCCGGGAGAAGATTTCATGGATGCGCTAGGTATAGAGAAAGTTCGAAGTGCAAATATTTTAAATGGGTTGATGCAAAATTTTTCAATCGAGCGACAAAAATGATCTTGGAGCTACTTAAAGGACGGCATCAACCTCCAGTTACATTAACGGACTAGTTAGATGATGTGGACTCTATACAAGTAGAAATGAAGGGTTTAGCATCTCTGGCCAACCATTTGAAGAAAGAAGTTTCAAGGATGAAAAGAGAAATAAAGTGTTATTGAGTGTTGATTGTATTGTTGTTGTCTTGTTTGATCTATTTTATGCTCAAATGTAAAGTGAGTGTTGAGAAGAAGTATCTCAGTCTACTATGGTTGTGAAGATTAGTGGATTATGTACTTGTATTGTGTAATTTGTCAGTATATTTTGGTTGTAGGTTTGTTGCAATTTTTATTTGTATGCAATCTATGATGGAAATGGAAGGCTAGAATTCAATGACTGTGAGCACTTACAAGTTTCCTTGATTAGTTGTGTATTGTCAATCTTGGTTTGCTGCAATGGCTTAGTAATAAAGTTTTGCTAGTCTATTGCAATATTTGTTGCAAACACTGGTCGAAATAAGGAGTAAACAAGTTGTTGAGCAATCATTTCAATGCCATAAGTTGTAACTAATGATTGTATAAGTGTTAAGTTTTTCTGAAAGTGATCACTTAAATGCCAATCATAGCTCAAAGTTGATCGCTTGTGTTGCACAACTTTAAAAAAATGGTTTAAGTTGGTTTCATTTTTTTTTTTCACTTGTAATACACCACAATATACTAAATGCATTGTTCTCGACTATCGATGCACTTGGCTACTCTCGTCCACGATCCTCGAGCCTATCCCCCTTGCATTGGCACAATGCAAGCCATTAGACACACATATATGCAAACACTAGACAATGCAAGAAATTGGTGCATCTTGTGCTGGTGAGCACCAGTATTTGCTGGTGTAAGAACATGTTTTAGCAACAGAAAAAAAAAAAAAAAAAAAGAACATGTTGTTCTTATACCAACACACCGACCACAAGAACAACTAGCACAACTAACACCACTCTCGGCCACCAGCACTAACACCAACACCAACACCAACACCAACACCAACACCACCAACGCCACACTCAACCAACAAAACCACCAACGCCACTCTTGACCACCAGCACCACTCTCGGCCACTAGTACCAACACCAGCACCAACACCACCAACGCCACACTCAACCACCAAAACCACCAACGCCACTCTTGACCACCAGCAACACTCTTAGCCACCAGCACCACTAGCATTAGCATCGCTTAGCCATCGGCACCACCAAGCAGCTAGAGCCACCAGCACCACCAAGCTGCTAGTGCAATCTTATGCTTGCTGGTGCCAAGATGTACCAGCACCTTGAACTGTACTAGCTGCATCTTGTACTTATATTAGTACACACAATTGCTGGTATCCACAAATGCACCAGCACCCTTAAATGCACCACCACATACAACTTCCACCAACAACAAAACAACATCAGTCTCATCACAAACTTGCACTAGCAGCACAATATAACAATCATTCACATATCAGCTAAAACCAAGACAAAAAAAAAAGAATTGACAAAAACATTATTGCCATTAACATTGAACTGATTCTTTACAAAAAAAAAAAAAAGAAATCTCTCACTTTACTTCCCCAATCACTCAAGGTTTCCCTCCCACCTAACAGATGAAAACAAACCCAAATAAAAACAATGGCAGAAACTTCCATCACTCAATTTGGACAACATCCCCAGTTCCTTTTTCCTTTTACACTTTTAACTTGATTCATAATTCTTGCACTCTTTCTAGCTAGACGTGCAAGTTCTTTAACTGGCCTTCATGTCCCATATATCTTCTTCTTAACAATAGCTATTTCTTTCTATCACGTTTCATGTGATAGGAGCTATCCATAAGGTCACTATTAGTACCAGGTTCAATTGAGTCAGACGAAACTGGTGCTTGGTTCTTTATTGGTGATTGTTTTGGAGCTGTAGCCAATGTCTTCTTCTTTGGAGTACTTTTCTTTGGCTTTGATACAGCCCTTGACTCTTCAACTCAACCACCTTGAGAGATAAGCACCGCCAAACTTCTCTCAGGCTACAACAAAATAACCATATAATCATAAATATATGAAATATGAATACCATAATATAAATTAAATGAACAAATCCTATAAAACTTAACTTACATTCAAAATAGTCATTCCAGTACGTTCGTCTATATAAAGCCCATAACCATATTGCCTTATCCTTTTCCCAAGAACTCCTTTTATTTGTTGTGGTGCCTCAGTTTAAGCAACTTGCATGGGAGCAGCCTGTGCAACCTGTGTAACCTCTACAACCTGTGTAGTTTGTCGTGAGGGTGAGCGGTTCCAGGTCCGGTCAGGTCCCATCCAAGAATCGGGAACCAGACCGTGAGGCTTGGTTCCCAATTTTTGGGACCGAGGACAGTACTAGCTAGTCCTAAAATCGTGGACCGATTCCAATGGAACCAATCACTTATTTGAATGAATTGAAACTTTATGTAGTAAAGCTTTCACAACTAGTATCCAAGGTTGATGCCGGAACTTAGCCTAACAGAACTAGATGCAGGTGAATTAAATACATAACCAGAGGAACGTTGAACAAGTATCCCAATAGAAACTCCTCCCAACACACTTCAAGCATCAGCCCAATCACCATATCAACAATACAAACAATAAAGAAACATAGTCATAACTAATTTAGAACAAACTCTCTGAGGAATAAAAAACGAAATCAAATCCTACAATAACAGTAAAGGAAAGACGTTCAACATTAGACTGCCAAACTCCACAAATCTCACTGAATCACTCACGGTTGTATACCCTTAGAAGAACATATTCTTTGATTAAGTAAGCAAAATACGATCAAAGCCAAGAACCCAAAAAACCACGACTAAACTTGTTGATAGTCCTGCAATATATTAGATATGGTTACTGAATATTAGTTTTAAACTAGAATTATCAGTAATCGAACTCAAATAATTAATGGAAAACTCACCACATATATTTCTTCCACTTCAACTTGCAAACTCTATTTACCGGGTAAGCTCCGAGTGAACATCGT
The DNA here is from genome assembly GCA_024733475.1 of Syzygium grande. NCBI lineage: Eukaryota > Viridiplantae > Streptophyta > Magnoliopsida > Myrtales > Myrtaceae > Syzygium > Syzygium grande. Next base: position 10,673,081 of record JAMXDD010000002.1, on the reverse strand, counting down.
CCATATCTAACAAAAACAAAATATTAAATAAAGCATTCACTTGTTAGATATACGAAAGAATTACAAGATAAAAAGATATATTTAGACTTACCCCACTTAAACATTTCTACATTCTCGATGCACTCTTCAACATTAATCGGCATGGTAGCCACTCTCAATCAATCTTGAGTGCAAATCAAAGCTTCTACCACTCTAGGAGTCAAGGAACTTCAAAAGCCATCAAGCACACGGCCGGATGTACTGAAAGTTGACTTCGAAGTAACGGTTGTCACAAGAATAGACAGAATATCCCGACCCATCAAAGAGAGGATTTTAAACTTTTGGCCAGCAGTTTTTCACCACACTAAAAGGACAAGATCATGACCTTCTTCATGTTCGACTTTAAGATACTTATCAAGCTCAGATAAGTTGCCCGTCTGACACTTTTTTCTCCTTGTAAAGAAAGAATTCATATGCCTTTTCCAAATCAAAATCCGCAACCAAATCAAGCTTATCCTTGTCACCCTCCTCATGACTATCAAGATCCAAACTACTAACAGTATCAATGGAAAGTTGACCACCCAAATTTCCATTGCTAGAACCAAGAAAAGATTTTTCATAAAAAAAAAAAAACATTCCAAGGCAATCCTCACCTTATCGGACATCTCATCAACTTTTGCACTATCATCATAGATTAGTCTAAAATAATACCACACATAATTCATCTTTTTTCTTGGATCCAATATTACCGCAATCAACATCATCATATTTACTTTTTCAAAACTTCCATAATATTTGTCAAACTTATCCTTCATCTTCGCATCCATAGCTTTTACCCTAGGATCCAAAGCCTTCTCCGCTTGTTTCAGAGTTTTATATAAAGTAGCTATCTCGTTGAAATAATCATTTGAATTGACATACAAAGTCCCGGACACCTTGTTAGTGGCATCATAAAAGTTCTTCAAAAATATGGAAAGAATTCTGGCATTTTCCCAATCTTCACGTTTAGGAGTTTCATAATCAAGCTCGATTAAGAAAGAAAAATCTGCCTCTTCAATCCTTTCAAAAGCTTTTCTAAACTTTAAGGCAGCGTCTTAATATGAGATAAGTGAAGTTCCACCTAGTTGTGACATCAAGATAAACTGAACCCTTGTAAGTGAACCTTGCACTTTCGATGCAATCTTGGAATGTTTTAGCTCTCATGGGACAACTTCTCACATACATAACCACGTTTCGAATACGTGCAATAGAATCACGTACCTCAGTCAATCCATCCCTCACAATCAAGTTTAAAATATGAGCCGTTCATCTCATGTGTAGAACATCACCATCTAAGATCAATAGCCAATCTCTTGATAATTTTTCTTTCAAAAAACCAATGGCAACATCATTCGAACAAGCATTATCCATAGTGATTGTTGATACTTTTTTCTCTATTCCCCACTCATAGATGTATTTCTCAACCATTTTCCCAATATCCTTCACCTTATGACTAGGCATCACCACAAAATTGATGATTCTTTTGTGCAATTTCCAATCGTCATTAATAAAATGTGCAATGAGACATAGATAGTTCAAATTCTGAATGAAACTCCATGTATCGGTTGTGAGTGTGACCCTAGACTTAAGCTTGCAAAAGTAAGTCTTCAAACTTGTTTTTTCACAAAGATGCAACTTCATGCAATCTCTAACCACTATAAATCGTGAGATGTGATTGAAGAGAGGTTGTAACTGATTAATAAAATCACAAAATCCGACATGCTCAACCATCAAAAAGGTTATTCATCCATTATTATCATCTGAACAAGCATTTGCCTATAACGATCTTGATCAAATGTCCATGTCGATAAGACATTAGCACTATCGGTACTGGTATGCCCCCTTGTCATTTGAGTCCCATCTACTCTACGTGCAACAAACAATTTTTGCTTCTTATCTATATTGCAAGGATACTTGTTGCACCGTTTCAAGTGCTTCAACATAGCAAAAGTACCATTAGCAACACTGTACATATAGTGTGCCCCACAATAATTGCAAAATATCTCAGTTTTCCCATTTTCAATTTTTCCTTTACAAAAATGAAGCCAGGCTACTGATTTTTGTTTATCAGAAGGACAAGTATTAGATACCTTGTTTGTGTTGCATCCCTCTACAAAGAATTCTTCACCTTCATCTTCTAGTGAGTCAATTACTGGCTTCATAAAATCATTGGATTTGTCCACTTCCATTGACATTTAAATAGATTTCTTGAATCAAGCAAAACATAATTGGAGCCATCAAACCAGAACACCCACCAAATTCAGTAATAATTGTACCATTAGATACACAACAAGTCCACATATCTTCAAGAAAAAGGCTGAAGAGGCCTTTGCTCGTGTCAGAGATAAGGTCGGCTTACACAATTTTTAGCTGTACTTTTTCATATTTTTAGGTTCAATCCTTAGCTACTTTGCCTTAGAATAGAGAGCGCTATTACATCTATTCCTATGTTTGCGCACAAGGCATGTCTTCAGAAGGGCAATTCCTAAATATGTAGGTAAATCACAGAGTCTATAAATCTTTATCGTATCTAAGGTTCTTAACTTGGTCTCTAATAGAGGATGGATTGAGTTGACTCAACACATCCCAGTTTGCAGATTGAAGTCACATATGTCGATGGAAGGACATGTATTGTTTCTTAATTTCATTTCAAAAGTACCATAAAATTCTTCTTCTTTTTTTTGGTAGAATGCATAAGTTCATGTTATACACTGTTGCATATTTGAAAACAATTGCTGCGGGGTAAAACTTTTCATAATAAATGGATAGAGTGGGAAAAAACCAGATTTTCAGTGTATATTCTCGATCGTGTCCTATTTTTCTATCTTCTTCTGTCTCTATACAAAAAAACCTCCTAAACTAGGTCTGAGCCATTGATAACCAAATTTATGTAAAACAAAGTCATGAAGCACAAGCAAAGCAAACAGACCAAAAAATCCATGGGACTTCACTTTTCCATATAAAAAAAAACAAATTCAATCACATTCGTAGAATTTAAATGAGCAAATCTTAAAGAAGAATGCCACAGCTTGACCCCAAGAGAAATTATACGTAAACCCTTGCTTCAATAGAAAGTCAAGCAAGAAAAACTTACCGATTACAGAAAATCAAGGGCTGTCCATCGGAGACTAAACGCTGTCAACGTCGAGCGAGGCGTTAGGCAAGAGGGAAAGGCGTAGATGTTGAGCGAGGCATGAGGCGAGGCAGCAAGAGGGAAAGCCGTCAACGTCGGATGAGGCTTGAGGCAAGAAGGAAAGGAGTCAACATCGAGCAAGGCGTGAGGCGACTAGCGAGGCCGCAAGAGGGAAAGGCGTCGAGCGAGGCGTAAGCGAGGTCATGAGAGAGAAAGACATTCTAGGCTTCAAGCGACGGAGCAAGAGAGGCAAACTGAGTGAGGAATTTGGCAAAGCCTTAAAGGTAAGGGTGAGAGTAAATTGGGGATAATAGATTAGGGCTTTTAGTTTTGAATCTCAGAGCATTAGATCATGTATTTTCTATATGGGAAGCAAAATGGACTTTTAGCCTTTTGCCGCAGAGGTAACTAGTAAAAGCCTAAATATATTTAGACTTTTTTATTTTTTCAAAATTTTTAAAAAGTAAATAAATCTATATTTTCTGACCAAAAAAAACATATATATATTTATCGATATGGTCTAGTCCGATTCGGTTCAGTTCCTACCCTAGAATCCGGGAACAGGACCGCCCAAAAACCGGTTCCACTTTTAGGAATCGAAACCCGGACTGATACCCCGGAACCCAGACCAAACCCAGGTCCGTCCCGTCCGATCCTGGTTTGGGCGGTCCATCATGCTCACCCCTAGTTTGTCATCTTCTCACCTAAGAAAGACATAAAAAGAATTAAATTTAAGCCAATAAATAACACAAAAAAGCACAACCATATATAACTTACTGAATATTTTCTTCTTGCTTATTCAACAGTCAACTCAGTCGTTGTTGCTGCTATCATGCCTAGAGTAGTCCCTGCATCTGACCCCACAATAGGGCCTTCTGTTGGCCCTTTATCTAGCTTTGCACTTGACCTTATATGAGGCCCTTATGTTGCCCCTTCAACTGGCCCTACAGGAGACCCTTCTATTGGCCCTACATTAGTCCCCGCAACCTGTTGTTCTTGATGTTACTTCTTCAATGCACATCCTTTTTTATTGTGCCCTTTCTTGTGGCAATAAAAGCACCTCATCTTTGCCCTAGTCCTGATCATCCTCCGATTTGAGATCTCCCCCTCCTGCATTTTTCATTTCCTACTAGGCCTTCCTATTTACTTCTTTAGTGGTAAAGGTATAGGGGCTTCATGATTTGTTGGCTCCTAGAATTTACTACTTTTGATAGGCTACATCATGAATTGATATGAAGCAAAATATGTGTTTTTCATGTACCAATCATCTAGGTAATCCTCTAGATTTTGTCGCTTCATTTGGATGGCACAAATGGCATGGGCACAGGGAATTCTAGTTAGATGCCATGCTCGACATGAACACTTTCTCTTCTCTAGGTGGACGACATACTTATCATTATTATTCATTATATCATAGACATCATCTCCATTTCAAATTGGTTGGCAGAACCTACTAGCAGCTAGGTTCTCATCCAATCTCTTCGCAATCCTAGGACCACATTTTCTAGTCCATTTTGTAGCCTAATCTCTTTGTTTATGCAGCTTGGTCATGACCATAATGTGAATGTCTTCAAGCATGTTGATGATTGGTTTGCACCTCACCTCTATTATTCTGCCATTAAAAGATTCACTAAATTTGTTGTCCATGATATCACATTTGAATTCTTTGCTAAAGAAGGCCCTATACCAATGCTTAGCTTCTGTTTGGAAGAGTGCTTCCAAACCTTCCTTTGTCAGCTGCAACAACCTCTGTTTGGCCAATATAAAATCAGCCATGTTGGCACTCTTTGCTATTTACCAAAATTGCTTCTGCAGCTTATCTCCTTTATAGTTCTTTGCCCAGTTTGCATATATGTGCCTCGCACACATTCTATACTCAACATATGGCATCAACTTAGCCAATGCAGGAACAAGTCCTTGCAAAAATTCAAACCTATAAATACAAGTAATCAAAAATATGAGATTAAGTAATATGAAAAGGCTAATAATTAAGAATGGCATTACCTTTTGTTGATTGCTCATGAATGCCCAACCTCCCCCATTGTCAACCTCAAGGTCAACCATTAAATTTTTTAGGGACCATGACCAAGTGTCTTTGTTCTCCATCTTGACAATAGTCCAAGCTATCGGAAATATTTGATTATTGGCATCTCTTCTTATAGCAACCAACAAATCACCCTTACATAATCCCTTCAAAAAACAACCATCCAATCTTACAACTCTTCTGCAACTAGCCAAAAACCCCCGTTTGCATGCATCAAAGCATACATAAAATCTATCAAACTTTAGCCCATAGTCGGGCAGTGGCCTATCAACAACCTCTACATCTACTCGACTAGATGGATTTTGAAGTATGCATTCACAAGCATAATCCCAAACCTGAGCATATTCTTTCTTGTATTGACCCATTAGTACTTTCATCACCCTTGGCTTCACTCTTTTGCACTGATTTATTGACACATTAACCCCCACATACTCTTTCACTAATTGTTAAAACTGAGGACTCTTGATCTCAAGTAACGCCTTGATAGTATTAAAGAATTGCCTCGACAACCATGCACTTGTTATTCTTTTATTGTCAAACATGATGAAACAACTATGTTCCTCCTGAAAATACATAATCTGGAATGATCTCTTCCTACTCAGCGCGCCATAGATCTTCCACGGATAATCGGGTTGGGAACACTTAACTCTCACAAATTTCTTGGTATTTCTAATAAATTCAATGCTCCTTTGTTCAACAATGGAGTTCTTCACAATAGCTTCTTTAAATTATTTGGCATCATCAAATGTCATGCCTATAGATAAAATAGGTTTATCGACAGTCAGATCATAGCAAGGAAACTTACTTTTCCTTCTATGCATAGGTATATCATCATCCTCAAGCTCATTCTTAGAACACCACTCTCATTATCGCCACTTTTAGCCTCATCACTACCTCAACAACCAGCTCCTTCATCTCTATTTGCTGACTCAGATTCACGCATTTCTTCATCACTTGCGAAATTTACATTTATTAAAACTTCATCATCTTTATCACTAGATTAAGCAACTTCCCAATCTACTCCAATCAACTCTTCATCAACTAATGTAGACTCATCTCTCTCCTCCCTCACTTGCCTCTTTTGTTGCCCTTCGTCTAATGTAAACTCATCCCCGACTTGATTACTCGCTTGAATGCGATCTCCTACTTCTCCTATTTCAATGCTCTCTTTGTTTTCATCATCTCCATCATCCTCATCATCACTATAATACTCAACATACACCTAAGCTTTCTCGCTATGAAGATAATAGTAAATGATATCTTTAATACCATTATCATCACTAAAGTATCTCAAACCATCTTTCAACTCCTTCCCAGGAACACAATAATGCAATTTTTGCACTTTGCATGGTAAATAATGCACTATATCCCTCACAAATTTAATATATGGTGGCTTCTTAACATCGACGAAGATTGTACCTTCATTTCCACCAGCATATTCCCACTCATCAATGCCAATTACAAATGTCCTGCTATAGCAAACAATAATGGCCACAAGATTCTCCCTCATGCCAACACTGCACCCAAGGAAAAAAAATTAGCTTTTGGGACCACATAATAGAAACGACAACAATTTTACATGGAGGTCCCCACAATCACAAAAAATTAATTAAAGAATTGACTCCGCAGTTGTCGTTTTATGGAATTAAACCAAGATTGATTTAATCAATTCGGTCCCCACAATAGTACTTGATTAAACAAAGTGAGATCCCTACAACAGAAATAAATCTGTTTACTAGTACCAACTTTCCCTTCTTTATTACCAAGAACCATTTTCCCTCCGAGCCGAACCCTAATTTTACCCTCATTGCCCTAATTTGTAGTTGGAGCCTCAAGAGATAAGATGACTAACCTGAGTGATTGATGGTGAGACAACGACATTGAGCGAGCGACGACAGGTAGGTGATGGCAATCGAGGGACGTCGGCGAGAACCAACTTCACGGTTGTCGTTTTCTGGAACGAATTCAACAAAGTTGATTTAGTCAATTCGATCCCCATAATAGCACCGAATTGATTAAACAAAGTAAGGTCCCCACAACTAATACCAATTTTTCCTTATCTATTACCAAAAACCCTTTTCCCTCCAAACCGAGCCCTAATTTTGCCCCATTTTTGCAGTCGGCGCCTCAAGAGAGAAGATGACTAACCTGAATGATTGATGGTGAGACGACAGCAGTGAGTGAACAACGGCGGGCAAGCAACGGCAACCGAGCAACGGCGACCGAAGGACGACGGCGGACAACAGTGAGCGAGCAAGCTTTGTTCATGTGTAATAACAGGTAAAGGGTTGCCAACGTTTTGCAACCTCGGCCAAGCAAGTGAAGTATCTCACGCATCTAGGACGTCGTTTTGGCCATAGGCTCCAAACAACATCGTTTCCTTTGTTGGAGCCACGTCGGACGAAAAACGACGTCATTTTGTTTGTTGAGGCCACGTCGGACGGAAAAACGACGTTGTTTTTTACATCCATGTGGACTGTGTTTTAAAAAATATGCCATGTCACCTTTTTCTTTTAATTGTAAATGCCACGCGTAAATTTTTTGCGAAATTTCTTGCCATTGACACTTAAATGATCATTTTTTTCTCCAATTTAGTACTTAAGTGATCCGGTGAAAACTTTTGACACTTAAGTGATCCGGCGAAAACTTCTGGACTAAAGTGAGCGTCGTACAAAAATTTTGGCACTTATAGTATCCTTGTTCCGGGATAAAAGGCGTGGCAAAGATATGTTTATGATTCCGTCCCCCATGATTTGGTGGAGACAATGTCTTGTTAGTCTAGATGAATCCTGGCTAATGATGAGTAAGAAATAGATACTCACTTGTGTATATTGATGAGCAAATATGTGGTATTTGTGTATCATGAAATTGGTACGTTCTCTATGTGTATTTAAGTGTTAAACTTAATGTCAGCTCATGGCATCTATTTTATTCATTCACATATAATTATAACCACTTTTATATAACTTATGATTACATCTCAAATGAACTCAAATATGGAAAGTATAAGTGATTACTCATTGTTTAGAGTAGGTTGATCCTCTTATTGCTGAAGTGAGCAAGTGATGAGGAATTTTGTGATGGTTGATTAGTATTTGAAACGACTTTTATGATAGCAATGGAATATGTGGATTCTTGACATGTTTGTAAATCTATGTTATTATACGTGCTCACAAATGATGCAATAGATAATATGTTAAAGTGGAATTGAGTTACAAGTACTTGAATCATGTAATCCAATGTTGTACTCCTCAAGTGATCATACTATTATATTATGGTTGTATAAAAAAATTAAGAAATGAGGTGGCTATCTATTCAGTTATAGTGATTATTCAAAAGGTTATGTGATATTACTCATTGAATTGTTACTATGTTGTTGTGCTCTCAAGTCGAACGATATGATGATCTCCTATCTTGGACTTAGAGATTTCATTTACATAGCCTAGGCTCACCTCACAATATTTTACAGATTCGTCGAGTTCATATTTCAGGAATATTTAGATTAGTGCTTCCGAAGATGTGTTTGAGGTTTGGATTAGAGTGTGTAGCATGAGTAGGGGATATCTCCTACACTTGGAGTCTTGATTATGTACATCATTTCGAGCTAAATTTTTTATTATTTTGAGGTTAACTTATATGGAAAATTCAGGTCGTGACACTTACAACTTGAGGCATCTACCACTACGTTTGTTTTATAGACTGATCACAATCATTCAGATGTTCTAACTATCTCTTTTGCCTCATGTTCAATTCTTTTTTAAGTAAAAATGTATTTCGAGGTCTTGTTTTTTGTGAGGACTTCCCATTTTTCACCATACAAACACTATCGCCATATTTTCAAAGTAAACACAATTGTTGCAAACTTTAGATCATGAGTGGGGTGGCATTTCTCATGCAATCTATAGGTATAAGCCACAACTTTGTCATTTTGCATAAAAACACAACATAAACCTTCTTTAGATGTGTTACAATAGATTGTGAACCCACTAGTCCCTACAAGCAAAGTCAATATAAGAGCTGACACGAGCCACCTCATCAATTATTGGAAATTGCACTCACACAGATTTGACCACACATGTATAAACTCCCTCCTGAGTTACACGAGTAAATGCACTGAAGAGCGCCTATAGAGCAAACCAAGTCAAGAAAGCTTCTCAGTTTGTAACGTTAGTACGGAGATTCCATTGAACAACCGCTTCAACTTTTTTCGGGTTGACAAAATGCCATCCTTCAAGATTACTTGGCCCAAAAACTTTATATGATCAAGCCAGAAGTAGCAAACAGCTCTTTTCATGCAAAGTCTGTAGACAATCCCTAAGTGCTGCTCTTGTTCCTCCAAACTCTTTGAATACACCAAATGTTATCAATGAACACTATAATAAAATTGTGCAGGTACTCCTTGAATACATTGCATCGAATTTATGAAAGCAGCATGTGCATTTGTTAATCCAAAAGGCTTGACAAAAAATCCATAATAGTTATACCTTGTTCTGAAAGCAGTTTAGACATATCGTTTGCTTTTATTATTAACTAATGATACCCCAAATGAAAGTCAATTTTGGAAAATACTTGAGCTCGATGAAATTGCAAACAAATCATCAATCCCGGGTAGAGGATATATGTTTTTAATTGTTCACCTTGTTAGATTCTTAGTAATCTATACAAAGTCTCAAGCTACCTTCCTCCTCTTTCACAAAAGATATGTGCACCCCAAGGTGCAACACTGGATTTGATGAAACCCTATTCAAAAGCTCTCATAGTTGCATTTTCAACTCTTTTAGTCTAGAAAGTGTCATCCAATATGGTGCCTCAAAGAAGGTGATGTACCATATATCAATTTAATGCAAAAATCAATCTCCATGTCATGGAAAACATCTAGAGACTATAGGGGGTAATCTAGTAGTAGTGTCGATCCTAATGGTGTCTGACGACAGGAGAACTTTCCAAGTTTACATATCCTTTGTTGTGTCTTTTACACAAGCCACTTGACCACAGCCAACCATTTTTCAAAAGTCACCTCGCTTGCAAGGCTGAGGTCAATCTTGAAAAAGTGCCTTTACAGCTTCTTAAAAAAAACAGTTGGGCTGATTTAGAAAATGAAAAGGCAACTTTCTTTGAAAAAAATTGACAATAGCACGGTGAGAGATAACCAATCCATCCTCCTAATAACATCAAAATATTGTATATTCAACTCCATTAGATCTACCAGGAACTTACACATTATCAAATTGGAGCACACAGTTCGTGAACACGTGATCCACAACAAAGAAGTCATTTGTGGAAGTATCAACACTCAATTCACATTGAAGAGGCTTAGGAAATACATCCACCTTCTTGGCAAATTTCATAAAACTAAAGTAATGCTTACCCTTGGGATCAAATAATCACAACCATATCGCGAGGCAAAAAAAATCTCACCTACAACAACTGAGTTAGATCCTACTGCATCTTCCTCTATCATGAGAAAAACTTTCCCAATCGCCCTCTACTTTTGCTGGTTCTCCTCTGGCCTACCAACCACAGGGGTATTTCTTCGCATGGAACAATTACTTGCTATATGTTTAGGCTGCCCTCATAAAAAGTATGATCGGCTATGAGTTGCAGCATCCCTCTACATAGAACAATCGCATGCCATAATTCCCATTTTCTAGATAGTAAGCACCGCTCGTACCCCAATAAAAATGACTAGTGTGGCGCCTCCTACAAGTGTTATAAGGCCCCTGATTATTTTGATATTTTAACTTTTCTGGCTTGTTATTGCCTCTCCTCTGTTGCTGCCAGCCGCATGGTTCCCTTTTAAATCTGGAGGATTGGGTCTCTTCTGTTGATGTTTGCTCTATGTATCACACTCTAAAGTGCCTTGTTCGATTGTTATTGCTATCTCTAAGACATCTTTGTATGTGATGAGTACATGAGAAGAAAGCTTAGAATAGATCGATGAGCTGAGCCTTCTCTCGAAATGTTCAGCTTTATCTTCTCTCATTTGCTATGGAGTTCTTCACAAATCTACTCAACTGATTGAAAAAACCAGCATACTCTATAACAGTAAAGTCATCCTGAGATATTTACACAAAGTCGTCCCTCATTTTTGCTTGAAAAGACTATAGAAAAACTGGTCGTAGAAAGCCTCGGTTAAATCTTTCCATGAGACAGTCGAATTGCCGTCTCGAAAAGTTGGTAGAGTCTCCTCCCACCAGTTCTCAACTTTGCCTTCTAAATAGTGAGTGGCAATGTCAACTTTACGATCACCATTAAACATTTCCGCCCTTGAAGATCCCCAATATCTTTCTGATCCGACACTCAGCCATAATAAGATATTTCCCATCATAAGTGGGGTGGATTTGCCCAGCGAAGGTGCATTGTTTGTCATTCTCCAAGTTGGCAGCTCCACTTCTAATCAATTCCTTGAATTAACGATGTAAATTGATCACCATTTTACAAACTCTAGCTAAATCAGTTTCAATGCTAGGCTGGTGGGGTTCAACTCTCACCTCCAGCAAGCCCGGACTTGGAGGTAATGACTCACTTGCCTCATCCTTTCAAAGTCTAACCTCAAAAACCTTGAGACACATCTCGGTATTGAAGCTAATGACTCACTTGCTTTATTATTTTTGCAAAGCAAAGGAAGTGTCTCTAAGTTAGAACCCATGATCACCTAGACGCAATATGAAACATATACCTTAGTACCTAACAAAAGATCAACATTTAAAACTAATAAAGAACCTCACAACATCTCATGAAATCAAAATCCAATAAATCATAACCTAAGTTTCTCCCCAACGTACTTAAAAGGCGAACTTACTTTTGACCAAAAGATGACCGGAGATGGGCGAAAAACGATGTCAAACACAGGAGTTCAACTTTTGATCCAAGAGTGCGCAACACACTTACAACATTTCACCCCAACCAAACCTAAACTGAAATGAACTTCTCTAAAATCCTACACGTCCACGACACCCCAAAGTTTCTTAGCAACATGTTATCGTAGCTTAGCAACCTCTAGAATCAACCCAGGAATTCACCACGATCTGAAATCGGCATGTCAAGTTGTCACGGTTTGCTGAATAGGAACCCTTTCTATTACACTCATTATCTCTTATTCCATGCCCCGTCTTCTCGCCTTCCTGTCCTCTTCTTTTTTTTTAAAGAAGCAAAAATGGGTATTGGGCTGAGGAAAGTGGTTTGAAGTATAATTTCATGAGTTTAAAATTAGGGCTAGGAGAATTGGACACAAACTCCTTTACTAGTTGGATAAGTGCACGAAAAGTTCTAAAACTAGTCGCGGAAGTGTAATCGAATATTAAAACTTTCAAAAAGTGCAGTTGAAACCTAAAAATTGTCAAGTTGGTATAATTGAGTCCCTCAGTTAACTTCGTTCAATTTAACAGATGAAAAAAGCCGAGGGACGTTTTCTTCTATTATTTTTCAAATAAAGAGGCGCTAACATGGCAGCCACATCGGTTATCAAAAAAAAACATGGCAACCACGTCCTTACCAAAAAAAAAAACATGGCAGCCACGTCATCCATTTAAAAAAAATTAAAAGGAAATAAACCAAAAAAGGAAAAAGCAATTGATTGGAAACCTTGTTTTGGATCGTGTCTCCGACAAGTTGGCAGCGCCGGCAGTGAGACCAAGTGGACGATGATGACGACATAAGCTCGAGCTCGTCTCCATGGCTCGGCGACCTGCTCAAGCGAGGGCCGCCGGCAATTCTCTCAACATCCATTCTCGCTATGAACAGGAGCTCACTCCAACAAAATCCCAAATCTCTCCGCATCCCTTGCATCCCGCCTCAAAACCATGAATCGGACATCTGCGATCAGCAATGAAGGAGCAGAGGAGGACGAGAAGAGATTACTGGATGCTGCGTTTTTGAAACTAAATCGATTGCTGGACCTTCACGAAGACGACGATAATGACAAAATGGTGGAGAGATAGAACACTTTCTCATTTGCTATTGCATGCTGGAGAATAATTACGGCTTCAAAGCTCCTTGACTTCGTAATGAACTTCAATATCGATGCCTCTGTTTAGTCCTCTGAGTTGTCGTCTTTGGGTGGTGAAGAAGATCCATCAGAGGCGACACGCCAACGGTGACACGAGTGGGCCGTCTGGTCTCCGGGAGAGGGTTGCCGGCCCTCACGTGTGAAGTTGGGGGCGACGGCATCGCTACCACTATCCTTTTTTTTTTCTTTTTTTTTCAATTTTTACCGTATTTTACTTTTAAATCTCACGTAATTGAGGTTTGAGGGAAAAAAAGTTAAAATTTGGAGAAAAACATCATAGCTTTGGGCATTGATTCACCCTTGTGATAACATCAGTAGTCACGTAAGAGAGAATATAATTATAAAAAAACCCACATGAGTATATCCAGTTAGTCAAATTGAATAAAGCTAACAGAAGGACTTGATTGTATCAATTTTATAAGTTTTAGAAATTAATTGCGCATTTTAAAAGTTTTAGGATTTGATTACACTTTCACAAACAAGTTTTAAAACTTCTAGCACATTTATTTCTTTCTTTTTGGACATTTCTTACGTGTGGATCACTAGTTACTTATGCATATACACCTCCAAAGTGTTAGGAGTAGGTGTACAAACAAAACAAAATATAGAATAAAAAGGCGAGAAAGAAAAACCAAAACAAAAGATTTTATCATGGTTTACCTTTAAAGTAGGGCTACATTCAGCATTTGATTCCACTATAACTAACACCTCTCACCTTTCTGTTGCAACTCTTAATTATAAAAGAAAAAGATTATATATAATCGGTAGTTATTCATGAGCCCGATCCCAAACCCAAATTACCAATAAAATGTAGGTCCAAACTAAAAAGCCATATGGGGTCGTGGAGGGCTGTCCCCAGGACTCCCGTGCCTTCCTATCGATAGAAAGTATGAACCACACTCCCAACATGAAGACGTATTGTCTCGAGGTCAGATTCAGCTCATCATAATTTAAGATCATGAATCACTTCTTTTGAAGATACTCGAGAATATGCGAAATTGCATGTAACAGCAGTAACTCAGAGAATGGTGCAAGCATGATCGTAGATTCCGCGAACTTAGACTTTGTACTTACACCATATTCAAAAGCACGTACAAACGAGCTATAAAACAAGACCAAGGATTATTCAAAAACCAGATACGGCTATCGAGTAGGTGTCTTGTCCACTAGCATCTAGAGAACAAAGAGCGATTTGTATCGACGTCATGACAAGGCCAAGTGAAGAAGACAAAGTAGGCCAAATCTTTTTCTTTCTGCTTACTCTCTCTAAAAGAAGGCATGGCAAAGTGGCCAAAATCCAATTTTTGGTCATGAAAAGCTTCAAGTTTGAGGAGGGGCGGAGAGAAAGAGGATGACAAAAGCCAATGGACAATGCGACAAACGAAGGCTATACAGGCCGGCAACCTCTTCCCATCTCGCATAAAGGGCCATTTCCATAGATGACACTCCCTCATTGGCTCCCCACGTCCGGCCAGGGCTCTTTTCTCCATGACCCTCCATCCAAGCTTTTTTTTCCACATTAAGAATGAAAAGTGGGAGATTTTCTATAGATTGATTCGAATGAGGTACATGAAGTATCGGACGAAAAAGGGGATGCGTGGACAACAAAATTTGTGACCTATTAGGTTGTTTTTAATGGCGAAGGAACCGACTTGTGCAGGTCAAATAAGTCCGATTATCCTTTATCATTAAGTGCAGGCAAATTTCATATCTATAGTGTCGTCTCTTGTGCTTTGAGTCATGCCTTACCTCATTGCTAGTATTATGGAGTTCTTTCTTGAACAGTGCACCCCAAAAGTCCTAAATTATGTGCATGGAATGCAATCAAATCACAAACATTTCAAAAGGTTCGAGTAAATCCCAAACCTTTTTTCACAAGTGCACTCAAGTTCTTTCAAGGAGATTGCCTATGCGTCGCTCAAAAATTGCCTATGTGGGAGACCCTTAATTTGCCCTTTTCAATATGAGTTGTCCAACTTAATTGTACTTTTAAAAGTAAAGGTTTACATGAATTAAAACAATGAAAATTATTAACACCCGATTGCAGTTTTTGATAAATGATTAGGACTTGATTGAACCAATTGAAAAATTTAGGTTGGATTGCAATATTCCAAGCATAAGTTTTATTACTTTTGTTGTAGAAATAACTTTTCTGCATTTTATGGTGTACAAAAATGATTCTATGCTGTAAAAATAATCTCAAAAAGGGCAAATTACTCAAAATAAAGTAGCCCCTCTGCTTTTACAGTTGCATTAGGAACCCTTCTCAGTCATTTCAGGAGGGTTTGTCGCCTGAAGAATCTGTCATTTTTTTAATGCCATGTTGTCTTTTTGTAGTAACAAAACCACCAAGAAGTTCTCAATGGAATTAAAGGACAGTACTTTTAGCCAATTGAAAGTTTTTAGGGTCGTTTAACGAATGCCCGTTCTATTCCTCAATACAACATGTCAGTTGTACCTCTAACTCTTTCTTTCCTTTTAAATTCCTTTTTGGGGGCATTTAAACACACATTCTTTTACTTTGGATTCTTGCTTAATTTTTTTGGCACATTAAAGTAGAGAACTCATTCTGTGTCATTCTTCATTCCTTCTTCCTTATGCCAAATCTCTCGTGACTCAATTTTTCAAGAGTCAAAGGTTAATAGAGTCGGATAAGATTCAATCCGCGTCAATCTCCGTGCGAATGAGGGCAATCACAACTCGAGTCTCATTTTCCTTTGTGTACCCTTCTAAAGATCTTTTATCATAACAGTTACATCATCACGTCGAGACAAGAAAATTTCAAAGACACGATGAGATAGTAAAGTGTTAAAAAGCCCATACTCAACATCACCATCGTAATACAAGAAAAAAGAAAGTGGGCTCCTCGCAGAATAGGCAGATTATGGCAGGGTTACTTTTTTTTTTGGGGGGGGGGAAGTTACATGCTTCCTGGTGTGTGTTTGACTTGTAAACTGGACTTCTCTTTTATTTGTACGTCGATGCTCCGGTGATAAAGCCCGGCTTTTGTCCCTCTCAAGTGTTATATAAGGCTCGTATAGAATAGGACACCGAAAGAGACTGAGAGGGATGTTTCTGAGTTCCACTCTCTAAAACACCCCTCTCTCTCTCTCCCTCTCTCTCTCCCTCATAAGCCTCTGTTTCTCATCAGCTATTTGTGAAGAAAAGCTAAAAGCTAAGGAAAAGGCTCTTGTGGCCCCATCAAGGGAGAACGCGAGAGTGGTCCGTCGCCATCCTCTGTCATGGAGCTCGCTTCTTCCGTTTCCTCTGCTTCGTTCCTGATGCTCGTGGCATTGATGGCTCTCGCATGGCTTCTCAAGCATGCGAATTGGTACTTGTACGAGACCCGGCTGGACGAGGAGCGACGGCGCTCGTTGCCCCCCGGTGATCTCGGATGGCCTTTCATTGGGAACATGTGGTCCTTCCTCAGAGCTTTCAAGTCTGGCGATCCTGATTCCTTCGTGTCATCCTTCATCAACAGGTCTCTCTCTCTCTCTCTCTCTCTCTCTCTCTCTCTCTCTGACCTCAAAGCGTTCTCACAAAGGAAAAGTTTCTCAGTTCATTGTGGTTGGTTCTGTTGATCCCATTCTTTTATCCGACATTTTCCTCAACTGCTCAAGCACAAAAGGATGCAATTTCACACCTTCTCTGCTCTGAAAACCTCTCCGCTCTGTAAATGCAAAAGTGCAAGAGTAATCCAAGAAAATCCTGGGTCCGATTCCTTTGCGTTAGAGAAATTCTGGGTCTCGATCAAGAACTTGTCAAGTCGTGGCATTCTGCTCTTTTCTTGAACATGTCGCCGAGGTGATGATGAACCACTAACTTTGTTCTGTCTTTCTTTCTTTCTCTCATTTGGGTTTCTGCTGCTCTGCTTCTCTTAAAAAAAAAATAGTTTTGAAGAGGAAATCCTGAGACTCGAGTTAAAGAGTAGGACGTCACTGATGAGGGATTCATTGGAATGAGAGACGAAGAGCTGGCTGATTTTTGTCATTTTCACTGTCCCAAGAAAAGTTTCACACATTCTTCCATCTTCAACGTACGAGACATCAACCATGTGGCACCGTTCCTTGATTGGTCGTGAATCCCTACAAATCTCGCCGATGTCGTTCGTTTTTTCTTCTATTATTATTATCGTCATTTTTTTTTCTTTTTCTAGCTGCAAAAACAAGACCAAGAAAGACAGAGCAACTGATCGAGGTTGATCTGTGCAGCGTGACGCGACACTTGTCGCTCCTTCGCTGACTCTTTGTTCGTGCGCGCTTAAACAAAAACTTGGTTTCTGAAACCCTTCTTCCCCCTGCCCGCTCTAGTGCTCTTCTCTATCCCCCCCCCCGGCAATCGGTCAGCCGTCCGGCCACCGCCGTCCCAACCATTGTCTCCGCCGCGCCACAGCCATCTCGATGTGGCTACCTCCCCCTTACTCCTCTTGACATCAGATAAAGTGAATCCAGTGCTCGATCTGATCACTGCCACACACGTGTGCCACTCAACTTGTTCGTGGAATCTAGTAACTCTCAGATAGGACACGAAAGGTCTTTAGCTCATATGTGCTGGTCTTGGTGCTGTGCATCGGCAGAGAAGATAAGAAATTATATGCCATTTGTCCGGAGAGATAGATAAGCACAGTACTTGTGCTCTGCCGGGCAGAGCTAACACTAAAATGGGAACAGAATTGGAACTTTCTTTGAGTGCTTGATTGACCTCGCCTTGTCTCCCTCAAACTTTTGATGGAACAGAATCATCAACTAGGATTTGCATATTTCATCTTTTTCTTTTGATCTTTTTCTTGGGTTGGGTGTGAGATGAAATGAGAGATTATGCGGGTCATTTGGTTTTTGAGTTGTGGACAACTAGACAAGTAAAATCATAAACCATATACAGACATTTTGTGTCGAAAAAGGCTGGTTGCTTTGCAAATAGTTGAAGCACTACAAAATTGGAGTGGGTCCCACGTGTCTTAGAGGGGGTAGGATGGGGAAAAAATCAGCCTTTTGTGGTTTGGATGGTAGTGGATAATGCAACTGCTCTTTGCTATCAGTTAAATTCAGTCCATAACTACTTTGAATATTCTGGTATTTCGTTTATTCAGCTGTCCATTTCTTCCTCCTCTTGTCATTGTTTTTTCCAGGTATTAGAATACTCACTTGCATACTAAATTGTTGTCCAAGGACTTCGAGGTTCTTGATCTACCAAGAGAATATAAATATAAAGACCGAAATTTTAAGAGCTTTAAACGCAATGGTGAATCAAGAACATAAGTTCTGTCGAGATTGATGCACAATACAACCTTACCCATGACTGAAAACTTTCGAATCATGCATATACTGTTAAAGAACCGGCTCTTTACCTGTTTTTACCGTCAATTTGTTACCGTTAATTTAATGAGAAAATTTGAAAGTTAGCAACAGAGCATCTTTTGGGGTATCATTAACTACTGAATTGATTTGAGATTCTTATGTTGAAATTGTATGTGAAACTCCTGCACAAATTGTAATATGGTCCCCGCTCTAGGTGATGGAGTCACAGATTGAGAACGCCCACCTGGGTATCTTCAGGGAGTTGTTTTTCCTCGTTCTTCCACTCACATTGTCGATACCTTTTTGTAAGCTGCTTCTGCTCTGTTGTGCTTCACTTTCTTTATTAATCTCGGGCAAATACAGATAGTTTAATTGGTAACCCTGCTAGGGGACCAGTTTATTAGCCCAAAAAAAACAGAGCTCAAGTATGCTCTCACATAAGGACAGTTGCTTCCCATCTTCCATCAGCGTCGTGTTGATCATAAACATTCCCTTAATGTCTATTAACAAAGAAATAATGATTTGAGAGTGTAGTGGTTGAAAAATGGAGATCCAAATCAAGAATTGGTATCATCGATAAGGGAGCTTTTAGTTGTTAATTCTACTTTAGTTAATGGTATTGATTTATCTCACGAAAACATTTTGAGGATTGGAGCTGAGAACTGGCAAATACCTATTTGACTATTGGGTTTGAAAGCATCAGGAGTCCTGGCGTATCCAGTGTTGAGCACAAACAAGATAATGCTGTTCTTGGGCTATAGAATGTAGCAAATAATCTTAGTTGGCATTTGCAGATTCGGTCGTACTGGAATCTACAAGGCCTTCATGTTTGGGAGCCCGAGCGTGATTGTGACCATGCCTGAGCCATGCCGAAGAGTATTGACTGATGATGAGAAATTCCAGCCTGGTTGGCCCGTTTCAACCTTGAAATTGATCGGGAAGAAATCATTTATAGGGATTTCATATGAAGAACACAAAAGGCTTAGGCGTTTGACCGCTGCTCCAGTCAATGGTCATGAAGCTTTATCTCTATACATAGGATATATTGAAGAAAATGTCATATCTGCGCTTGATAAGTGGTCCAAGATGGGGCAAATTGAGTTCTTGACTGAACTTCGGAAGCTCACCTTCAGGATAATCATGTATATCTTTCTTAGCTCAGAGAGCGAACCGGTGATGGAGGCTTTAGAAAGGGAATACACCACTCTCAATCACGGTGTTAGAGCCATGGCAATCAATCTTCCAGGATTTGCTTACCACAAAGCACTCAAGGTGAGAATTGATTCACTGAGGCATGTTTGATTTATAGTCTTGCACTGAACACTTAAGTAATTCGATTCTATTGACCTCGAAAAGGAACATGGCAGTTGTAAATACTCATTCTTACAATTCCAAAACCGGTTGACAGAAGAACCGACTGACGTAATCCAATCTCATTGAACCTTTCATCTAATAGTTTTAAAGTAAGTTTGGATAGAAGTCCAGTAACAATTCCAATCTTTATGGATCATAAATAGAATGGTTGACTTGCAGTCAATATCACTACCAGCTTCATCAAATACTCAGCACCTACAGTTTTTTTTTTTTCCAAACGGACATCAGGCTCGGAAAAAACTAGTGGCAATATTCCAATCCATAGTGGAGGAACGACAGAATCAGGAGGAGACCAAGGTTCCTGCAAAGAAGAAGGACATGATGGATGCCCTGCTAGAAGTGGAAGACGAAAACAGTCGAAAGTTGAACGATGAGGAAATCATCGATGTGTTGTTGATGTACTTAAATGCAGGCCACGAATCTTCCGGTCACATCATGATGTGGGCGACCATCTTCCTACAAGAGAACCAGGAGTTCCTTCAGAAAGCCAAGGTACTGAGCTCAGGCATTATTAATTCGTTGATTCTATGTAATATACCATATAACCATCATCTTGCAAAGCTCCTGCGTTTGGGCAAGGCAATATGCTTTTCCTTACTCTACCACAGTTCCATTATATAAGTTTCACCAAAATGCTTCGCATCAGCCTCTCCAATATATGTGCCAGTACGATACACTAGCACAGTGGAGTGTTAAGAGCGTGATGACGTAGCTGACAGGAAGAGCCTTTAACCAAGGGAATGAAATTTTGGTATTTCTATGAGGTCTTTTTGTGGAAATACAATTTATGAGCCGAACCATTTCATCGGCCATCTGTCATGAAAAACTCGATTCACTTTCACACTCCATTGTTTTGTTGGCATTGGGGCCAAGCTCCGTAATGATTTTTACCCACAGCATCTTAGCTTCTCTGTACCACATGATAGGAGGAGCAAGAAGAGATCGTGAAGAAGAGACCGCCGGCACAAGGGTTTGACCCTCAAGGAATTTCGGCAGATGGAATACTTGTCCAAGGTACTTTCCTTTCGTTTTTCACTCTATTTGGCGTCATCCTTT
The DNA here is from genome assembly GCA_024733475.1 of Syzygium grande. Taxonomy (NCBI): domain Eukaryota; kingdom Viridiplantae; phylum Streptophyta; class Magnoliopsida; order Myrtales; family Myrtaceae; genus Syzygium; species Syzygium grande. Next base: position 10,652,151 of record JAMXDD010000002.1, on the reverse strand, counting down.
TCTATGCAATCGACAGAATGCAACAGATTTTGAATTCTCACTGAATATGAAAGGTTATTGACGAAACACTTCGCGTGATCACATTCTCACTGGTGGTTTTTCGTGAAGCGAAATCAGATGTCAGAATAAATGGTGAGTTGTTTTTTCCCCTCTCTTCTCTTACAAAGAGAACATATAACACCTGTTGTCTCGTGATTGTGCTGAATTCATTTGATCTTCGTCAGGTTACACTATTCCTCAGGGTTGGAAAGTTCTGGTCTGGTTCAGAACCGTTCATTTGGATCCCAAAATATACCCGAATCCGAAGAAGTTTGATCCTTCCAGATGGGATGTAAGTTTGATGCCATCATAAGTACTGTACTGTTGATAGTTAATGACATGATGTGAGAACGCTTTCTAATGAGTAAAATCGCCCCTTGACTCTCAGGGTTACACACCCAAAGCAGGAAGTTTTCTTCCCTTTGGAGCAGGAAGCAGGATGTGCCCTGGAAATGATCTCGCAAAGCTTGAGATAGCGATTTTCCTGCATCATTTCCTTCTTAACTATAGGTGAGTTTGTCGTATAATTCCTGTTCTCTTTTCGTTTTTTTTCTTGCTAGTCCAGCTAGTTAAAAGTTTTAGGTTTTTAGCAATAAAATTAAAAGGTTATACTATTAGAAAGAAACCAGGAGGCCTTCAAACGTATGCATTCGGTTCTTATCGAGGTCATAAGAACTTACGTTGTGTAAGGGAGTGAGTTCATGCCGTTTCAGTGTAACTGGGCAGTAATGTTCAAGTAAAATCAGAATCAGCTAGTTCTCAATTTATGATGTAACTAATCGTAGAAGGTTTAGGACAGAAACGAATAGATAGAAATAATACAACGCGCTTCAGTTGGGGGCATTCTAATTTCCTTTACCCGTTCGGACCGCACCGAGACAAAAGCTCAACTCTTATCTCACCAAAAAACACTATCAGACACAACCATACCAAGCCCATTTCGACCCAAACTACACCCTTTGTTCTTTCCACACGAATCGGCTTCTGTTCTGCGAGTCTTGTAATAACCACCCACCTAGATGTAAAGGGATGTCTTGCTGTGGACTTAAATAGAAATTCAGTTAACCAAAGCCATCATCTGATAATGACCTTCTGGTTGTACATGCGGCAGGCTTGAACGACTCAATCCCGGATGTGCAACAAGGTACTTGCCCCATCCGAGGCCAATAGATAACTGCCTAGCGCAAGTCAGAGCGCTCTCATCTCCATCTGTATAGAAGGGAAGACGTCCGAGCGGGAAATTCTCTGTTTTCAATTTTTCCATAGTAGTATGTTAAAATCATGTATGTTCATTCCCCGAGCTTTCGTCGGGAGGGACCACCAAAACAGACTTTATGAGGGAACACAGAAGTTGCAAGATTTTGACTGTGTAATGTTCTCGGAGAAGCATGATCTCTGGGGAATCAACGTACAGAAGTTGGTTCAGTGTACTTTGAGACTTTGAGTTGTTTCGTGGGTTTAGTGCCATTCAGCTGTAAAGACAGCAAATTCGCAGGACGATGGAATCCAATCTCTTTTCATGGATACGCATCATGATATCAGAGATGCCTGGCACCAGGGGAATTTCTTGTCTGAATGCAGTCCGAGTCCATCTCATTCATTGGATCTCACTCATTGGATATGTCAGTCTCATATGTGGGGTTCACGTGAGACCCATCTGATCAACGGCTGAAATAAATCAAATTCAATAGACTCGTATACAATATTTTCTATGCAACAAGGAAAAATTCTAGCATAGACCGAGTCTAATGAATTGGATCCATTTCGTCTATTAGTCGCGTGGGCAACTCTCATGGAGCTTACGAACGCACATAATCAACCGTTAGGCTTTAACTATTCCGACATGGTATTTAATCAAACAATGAATCAAATTCAATAGACAAATCAAATTCAATAGACTCAGATTCAGTATTTTTCATGCACAGGGAAAAAAATCTTTCGTAAAGCGAGTCCAGTAGATTGGATCCATTTTGTCCATCCATCATGTAGGCCCCGTCATCGTGTGGGCCCCACTAACTGAGCTCACATGGAACGCACACACATCAACTGCTGAACTTTCACGCATATCAGCATGGCAAAGGCCAAAAACGAAGTCACCGCTGCTTTTCTGATGACCTATTAAGGATGATGTCTTTAATAAGTTTAGTTCATCCCTTAATGTCTCGTCTACTCATGCAGCTCCCCCATCTCTGTGATTCCACGTTGATCGCTCCAATCAAAACATTAATCATACGACAATGTGATTCAGCATTCTCACATTCTACTCTCAAAGTATGTCATTTTTTCCACGAGGATTCGAGAGAGAGAGAGAGAGAGAGAGAGAGTGACCAAAGTAAACTCTCTTAGTATGCCAGGTGTTGCATATATGAAAAGTTGAGAGCAGCCAAAGAAATGTTCTTGCTGTTGAATATAGGCATCCAACATAATTCCCCGCATCTCGACCCCAAAAAAAAAAAAATTATACCCCGTGAACTCAGGCAATATTATTCTTCGGAATCACTACATTCTTAAAGCAGCTGCCGAGCTAGTATTTCGCGGTCCCACCAAGTGGTCCAGCTAAGCTTGCGGTTGAGGAGCATCTGGCTGATTTTCTGGCCTGGCATCTCGAAAAGCAGGTATCTCGCGGTATGTCTCGTGCAGCTTTGACAAGATAGGATATTGACTCTACAAAAGTAAATAAGAGCAATGAACTGGATATTTCTTGATTCATGATAAACCAAGACACTTATGAAATTTGGGCAACCATTTGCAGGAGGAGTTTTTATCTTTTTTTCCCAGCCGTCATGTATAAATGGAGTTCGGAATGATTGATTTTATCCATGTGCAGTTTATGGGGACCTTCTGTTATCCAGCAAACGTGAAATTACAGATAATGGTTCTGCACCATTACAGATCCACAATGCCACTCTTTATTTAATGTTTGTTGTAGAAGAGTAACTTAGAAGGAATTTAATTCCAAACTCCATATGATATGAACTAGGCATGCTTAGGCAAGAGAATTACCATGTCAACATTGAACCTCTCGACAGCCGCATAAATCTGGGGTGCCAGGAAAACATCGGCCTACACATGATTTCTTTGATCACTCCAAGGAGGACAAATAGAACATGATGGCAAGCTTTTTAGTCTACAAACTGGGGAAGAGAACTCATTCTGGCTCTCCATCAGAGTGCAACAGACATCAGCATAGCATACGATCTATCTTTCATTAAACAGGTATAGTGAACCTACATTTTTTACTCATTTTCCTTTAAGGACCAGAAGAACTTTTGAATTCGGACCATTTGCAGCATAAACAGCTAACTGAGCACCAAATTATACTGAGGTCAGAAGACAGAGAAGCTTATAAAATCGTCTTTTCTCAAAATGAGCTTATAAAAGTTAACATTAGCAGTGATACAGTATGGGGGTTTCTTCTTCCAACAGTCAGTTCGTGATTCCAGCACAAACGTGTGGAGTCACATGAACTTCATAATGTGTCAATTTGCCTAACATTAACCTAATGATGCACTAGAAAGAGAGAGGAGGAACAGGTATAATGGATCTGTGAACAGCCCCGAAAATTTGGCCATGACAAAGAATAGAAAACAAACAAGATGGAACAAAAAGATGGAAGCTTTCAGCAAAGAGACAGAGCCCAGAAATCAAACCAGACAAACTTCGTCTCCCGTGGCATATTTTCCAGCATGGTCTGCTAATATCTTCTCAAGTGCTGAAACATGTAAGCACGAGTTTTAACACTCTAAAAGTTGAATTTTTTCATCCATTATTTCAACAGAATAAAATGAGAACAATCGAGAATTCCCAGTACAATGTCATTTGAACGTGAAGCAAACTCAACACCCAAAAGATATCTAGTCATGACAAACCAGCTAAAAACAATCAGAACTGTTCTCTGCTTCACCATAAATTGGAATTCCAACTTAGGTAACAAAAAATGAACTGATAAAGAAGAAAAATCCCAAGCAAATGGAGCTAGAAAGAAAGAACTGAATATACTCATAGGGCATTTGGTATAGCTATGTCCAGTAGTTACCACTTTGAAAGGAGGTGCTTCAGCTTTTCTGTGGTGTTGGGCAACACTTCACAGCTGCAACACCCAACAGTTGCAGTTTCACCCAATTTCCAGGTGTTGCAACTTTAAACACATGTTTCCAAACATAGGTTTTGCGATATATCAGAACAAACTTTCAGACTCTTTGTTTAGAGGAATCAGAAATGGCCTTTGACAAGAACAGTGAAGAAAAAGCGTACTGCACAATCACGTGGGGAATATTATAGTAATAGCAACCCTAGATTTAACTTCACTTCATGCTATACTAGTAATGGACCATAATTACACATTACAAGAATCAATTATCCAATAACGGTTTCAGAAATGAAGGGTGAAGAAAATGAACTGCACACTGAGCACAGTATGATGTAGGAAAAACCATGGGAATCTGACCTAGATTAAGCTGCATTACATGCTACACCAGAAGGAGCCTATAATTATAGCTGGAATCTGGTGTCCTTACTGAAATTGGAATATGTATTAAACAGGACTCAGCAGAGAATTAACCTAACCAAGTATCAATTAGGGAAGTTTCTTCTCAAATGTTAATAAAACCATGTAGAACTTACTCTTCCGTTCATTCCTACGCAAAGTCAAGTTCAAGTAACAAGAGCAAGCTTGAATTAGTCCTTGGACAAATTTAGACTGTGCTACTTCCCTTGAAAGAGTTTCTCATATTTAACAGGACTAAGCACTGGATTTTCACCACTATCAGACAGGACCGATCATTCTCAATATGATATATTCATGAAACACATTCTTAAGTTGAGGCCAGCAAATCTCTTCTCCAGTTAAGGCAAGTCACACATCTAGACAAGCCTGACTTTTTGTTCAAGGAAATGTGGCAATGGTGTCAATTTATAAGGTGTAGATAACTGCAACTAGGAGGTTCCCTCCTCTTGAGTATAATTATTTTTTCTATACTAAACTATTTCACTATTAAATTGCTTCTAAATTTAACCACTCCGATTATGCAAAAGGAAAATCAACCAAAAATCAGCAAAGCATCCACTCAAGGGAAAGCTATCACCTAGCTGACCTTCACAACTTGTGCACATACAATCATGCTATCAGAAAGGAAGACATCATCTCCACCACCCCTCTCCCCCACCCCCTTACAAAAAAAAAATAAAGAAGAAGAAAGAAGAAAATTGAGGGGGAAAAAAAGCAAAGGAGATCAGCAGAGTTATCAATAATACTAAAATGTACCTGAAAAGCCTCTTCCAATGTGAAATTGAACCCAAGCAAGCGGCTCATTGGGACCAACTTTCTCCTCAAGAGATTTCTGTGATGCAACAGTTGTTCAGGCACACTCCCGTATATTGAAACCAGCTACTGAGGGGAACAATTAATTTCCTCAGATATTTACCAGAACATAGAGATTCTGCAGAGGTTGTATGCTTGAAGAAACAATATTTGCAGCCTAAACAAAAAAAAGACCAAGTTACTCAACAGAAAAAAGAAGCCATAAGATCATATAAAAGGAATAAAAAGTCAACATGAAAAAACACATCATGTATCTATTCTCCAATCATTGCTGTTTGTCAGTCTTGACATATGTCATAATATACAGGTACTTCATCTCCCTGTCATCTCCCTATTGCACCTCAGCCTAGTGTCAACCAGCGAATTAATTCCTCAGTTGTCACCACCCACAGAGCCAGAATCCTCTTCCTACTCTCTGAATTTTATAGCTGGTGGCTCTGGCCTAACCGCCAAGGCAGTTACAGATATAGTTCAACCAAAATTTAGGTAAGTTAAGAAAATTTGGCAAAAGTTTAGCAGAAAAATGATGATTTGGTGTATTGTTTTGAGGGGGAAAAAGAAAGATGGAGGCTGAGGTCACACTTATAACCAGCCTTTAATGCTGGAACTGGAAGTTCTGGTAAAGTCGTGTGCCTGAACAGATTTCGACTGAAGGTCTATTCATGTCATTGACCAGGCAATCACCTTATAGATCCACATGCAACAAAAAGCCAGTGGAACAATTGAACACTTATTAAGGCATTTATGATGTTGCTAGATTCTTCACAGATAGACATGTAAGACAAGGAAAAGCCTCCAAAAGTAATAACCTTTTTACCTGATAGTTGATTGCCCTTTTCTTCAAATCACCGGGCAACAGTGGGTGGTGCTGAGGATATCTCTCTTCTAGATACTGCAAGGCATAAAGGACACACATTACAGGCCGCAGCCTACACAAGAAAGTCTATAAAATGATGAAGGGTCCTCTATGCCCAGTAATATGATATGTGAAGGAGTTGAAAGTTGCAAATTCTCACCATTAGGATAGCAAATGAGTCTGCCAGTACAAAGTCCCCATCAGCCAACGCAGGCACATAACTAATTGGATTAAGCTTTGAGAACTCTACCGTTAGAAAAAGCAAAACAGCAGTGAGAAGAACTATATCCAATCATGAATATGGAGGACTTGACTGCCTGCTGCCAAGCCAAAAAGGTAAAGTTGCTTCTACCTAGTACTTCGGAAATCAAAGAATGTCACAGCTGGGCAACTGACAAACAGACATGTCTTTGTTACCCTTGCTATAATACAGAGTCTCTTTGTCCCTTAGGTAAAATAAATTTCCCAAAAAGAAAGGATGCAAAGCGGGGTATATGCAGCAAGGCATATGACAGAATAACATTCTCACAGTATCATGTCAGGAGAAGTAACTGGCAGCATGACCTCATTTGGTAGATTACGATGATCTCACACTGCTAAAAGGTAAGTAAGTGCAAGCAAATCTTTTTCTGGAAGGAACTTATGACACAGTTAAACACAAATTGGGTCATACATGACAACGCAACTGGTGCCTATAGATAAATTATTCGGACGGCTATAGAGGAAACAAAGAGAGCCAAAACGAAAACATATAGAAAAACATTAGAGTTAAAAAAAATCTCCTGAAAAGTCTTTTGTAAACTCTCCACACCCAGCATCATTGCTTCTCAGTCTATATGGGGTATATCAGTAATCTTGACATCCGATTCACTGTGTAAGACTTTCTTCAACCACCCTTAGAGATAAATATTCCACCGCTGGAGGAAAGAACTAACACATTAAATGTTGAAAACCATAAGTTGACAGATTACTCCATACAGTCGGATTGGAAAACATAACCATGTTGAGACAATTTCCCATCCCATCGCCCAGACAACAGATGGGAATTATAACCATATTCGACAATGCCCATCATGCTCGTGCAAGCTGATTGTACTGCAGGAATGCCTTAACCATAGGCCTTCCAAGGATAAAGCAAACGATGAACACGACCAGAGCACCACATTAACTCGGGATAACGGGGGGGAAAAAAAAAACAGAGGGAACAGCCAAAGGAGGACTCACCTGCACTGAATTGCTCCCCCTTCACCAAATTTACAGGTACGTACTCGTACTCAAGCCCTTCAAATCCCAAAAATTATCGCCATCATCACATCGCACCAGGGAATAATTCAAACAAAATTACCTCAAAGACACTAACTAAGCACAGCACCATAATCTCCCCCCCCCCCCCCCCCAAAAAAAATAGTGCACACCCAAGAAACAACAAATTTCAATAAAACGCCGCGGAAACGACATCCGAAGCTCGGATTCCATATCAACACGCCAGCAATCGCAACAGAACAGCACGAACGCATAAAGGGGCGCGAGAGAGAAAGGGGAGGGGGCCAAGAAGCCACCGCGAGACCTTTCAAGTTGAGGGCGATGCGGACGCGGAAGGCGCAGGAGCTCCTCCAGTAGCTGTACAGCTTCAGCTTCGACGCCGCACCCGCCCCGCTACCATCACCAGCACCACCAGCAGCACAACCGCCGCCGCCGGCCGCCGCCGCCGCCGCCTGTGATCAACAGACACACACACAGAAAAACACGGTTCAGAGAGGGGATCGCCAGACGTCGGCGGGACACCGCGATCGGGACCGAGAGACGAGAAGGCGACGGGGGAGATGCGCGCGCGCACCATGATCGAACGCTTGCACCGGCGATCAAAGGAGGGAGGAAGGAAGGAAGGAAGGGAGCGAGCAAGGAAAGCTTCGCCGCTGTCAGAGCGTGGGAAACGGTGGCCGAATGAATTATTTATTTATGGACGACGAAGAAGACGATCGTAAAACGGCCGAAGAGCCGTGTCCCCTCCTTCCTTTTCCTTTTATTTATCCTGTAAAAAAAACGCATTTACTTTTTTCGCATTTTTCGAATTTTTTTTAATCGGGACGTCATCGCGGACGGCATTCTCGATGTTTGTTTTAATTCAGTAAAATAATTTGGATACTTTTAAAACGAAAATTTTTGAACAAAATTTCCCATTTTTACCCTTGCCGATACAACTACTCTTGCAAAAAAACGTCAAAACGATGATGATTTATCGTGATAGGATAAACTTTTTCGCTTTTCGTGAAAAAAGAGGCAAAATTTTAAATAAGAGTTTGAAGTATTATCATTTTCTCAAAATAAAGACTTAAAGTGCACCTTATTTTAAATAAAAACCTAAAATGACTAATTGAATCTAAAAAAAGGACCTAACTTTACTAACTAGTCAATGGCATTTTCATCCTTTTTATTTGGGAAAATTTCAAATCAGTACCTAAAGTAAGGTCATTTTTTCAAAAATGGTCTAAAGTAAATATAGTATCAAATAAAGGCGCGAAATGTTCAATCGCCTCAAATAGAGACCAAGACCTAATTAGTTTCAAGTAAGGGTCCGGGTTTGCAGGGGCGGTCAAATGTTCACCAACCAAAGAAGAGACATCACTATTCCGATTACCGCACAAGGTCAATTTTGTTATTTATTTTTAAAATTTTTTTGTTTATTTTTTCTCTTTTTTTCTTTTCCTTTTCCTTTTCTTCTTCTTCTTTTTTTTTTTCTTTTTTCCCTCCGCCAACCATAGCCGGGGTCGGCAGAGGTTGCCTGCCTCGGGCGGAGGCTACCCTCGCTCGATGCCAGTGACGGCAACTCAGGGTTGGGTGAGGGTCACCCGACGCTACCAAGGGTGATGCTCGGTGGGGGACTTGGGGAGGGAGGCAGCGGGAGGTGGGGAGGGCTAAGTCAGGAGCGGGCGCTTGTAAGTGGTGGAGGGGACAATCGAGTATTCTGGAGGGGGCCCAGCGAGGAGGCGATGAACTGGAGGGGGTCGAAGGCAGCAGCGAGGAAGGCAGCGAAGTGGTGGTAGTGGGGGTGGCCGCCAGAGGAGCGGGAGCAGGACAAGGAGGGATGGGGTTGAAATCAGCAGAGACGCCGGTGCTTTCTGTTCCGATCTGGACTTTCTGATTTCTTCTTATGCATCACATCGCATACTCGGATTCATTCAAAAACCAAATTCCTCCTTCCTTCTTCGTCTTCTTCTTCCTTCTTCCTTCCTCGTCAAATGCTTCCTTCTCTCTCTCTCTCTCTCTCTCTCTCTCTCTCTCTCTCTCTCTCTCTAGCTTTGCGTGTCAATGATTTTCAATCTCTCTCTAGAACTCAAATTGCCATGGATGGATATTTGGCGTGTGCCCTCACCAGCATCGGGCGACCCTCGCCCGACCCCTGGATTGCCTTTGCCAGCGTCGGGTGAGGGCGACCCTCGCTGGGTTAGGCAAGCGAGGGCGACCTTGCCAAATTCAACAAGAGCAACCCTTGCCCTCTCGCCGTCGTGCAGGGTCGCCCTCACTTGCCCGACCTAGGCGAGGGGTCTACCCAGCCCAAGAACCTCCATCGACCCGACTATGGCTAGCTAAGGGAAAAGAGGAAAAAAGAAAGAAGAAAAGGAAAAGGAAAAGAAAAGAAAAACAAAAAAAAAACAAAAAATTTGAATAGTAAAAAACGAAATTATCCCTATCCCTAAGCATCGAACGTTGACATGCTTATCGGTAAAGGAGCATTTGACCTACCGCGAACCTAGACCCTTACTTGAGATTAATTGAGCACTTGGTCCCTATTTGAGACTAAAATGGGCATTTCGGGCCCTTTTTGACATTATGTCCATTTTAGATCCTTTTTAAAAAAAATGACCCCACTTTGGGTCGATTTGAAATTTTCCCTTATTATTTTTTTTATTTTTTCCTTTTTTCTTTCTTTTTTGGTTTTTTACAATTTTTCTTTCCTTTTCGTCTATAGCTAGCCTTAGGCAACAGTCGGCCACTAGCAATACCCAACAAGGGTCGAGTGAAGCCGCCCTTGAAAGCCACAGGTGAGGGTCAACTTTGCCTAGGCGACCTTCGTCGGCCACTAGCAAAAGCCCCGCCCTCGCTAGATCTGGATCGCCTCGCCCGTGGCTGGTAAATAATCGTAAAACACAAAAATTCTTAATCGTGATGTCATCCAGGACAGCACTCTCAATGTTTAATTTAATTTAGTAAAATAATCTTGACTTTTTTAAAAGAAAATTTTAAAAATTTTCCATGCCCCACACAACTACTCTTATTAAAAAATCAAAACCATAAAATCTATCGTGAAAAGATAAATTTTCTCTTTTCGTGACATAAAATGTTGCTACGTGGATTTCTATTATTTCAAATTAGTGGAGGAGGTAATTGATCCATCAATTCTCCTTCCATGCCTCACATGATTTCTATCTAAGTGGTAAATTGATAATTTCTCTATATTATATAATCAAGATGTGTTATTTAATTTAATATAATTGAAAAATAATTCTCTTATAAAAATATGAATGGTAAAGAAATTCCCGCATATCATCTTCGACACGTGTTTTTTTTTTTTGCTTTGTCATAAATCATCAAAGCACTGCATTTATTAGATATATTATTCTTTTAGTTAGTTTTTCTACTTTTATAGTTCTTATGTGCTGTTAAAGATGTGATTTTTTCCTAATTTACCCTACCTTTTCAATTTTATTTAATTCAAAAAAATTCATTAAAATGTTTTATTGCATGGGCAAATTTTCAATGCAATTAACTAGCAATATTTTTAAGAAAAAAAAATCACTAAGATATCATTTATTGTGAAAACCTAATTGCTTATATTCCAAGGTTCACGGTTTTTTCACCTCATCATAGCTTTTTTTTTTTTTGTCGGAACCTCATCATAGCTAAAAGACTCGTTATCATAGTGTTTTGACAATACCAATCTTTTTGATACCAACTTTTTTTTAGGTATTTTGTTTGTTTAGTTGTTGTGTCCCGTTTGTTTTCTTCTTTTGTCTTTTCTCACGGGTCTCATTTTCCTCAATCTTTTTACTTCTCTCCCTTCCATCTTATTTCGATCATGATTCAAGTCTTGGTAGCATCCAATAAAAAAAACATAACACTCTCTTTTGTGGTCTACCATCACTTGTCATCCAAGTCACATTGCACTCATTGGTGTTTGAATCTTCAACGGGAGTTTGATACCCAAGAACTTAATAGACCTAAAGACTCTCGCATTCAACTTCTTAACAGCGATCAAAACATGAGGATCTGAACAATTGACGGGCAGCAGGACCACGTCATCGCATAAGGGCTCAGCGTTAAGGATTTAGTTCACAATCACCTCTTCGGCCCTTTCAATCGCCAACGATGGTGGCTCGGCAACCAGGATCATCGCGGAAGTAAGAGAGACCGTAGGGGCGACTAGGGGAAAATCCTCGCCGGTCTTAAGGATGGGATTGTTGTTCTTGAAGGTGGCGTATTCAGTTTGCATAAACAACTTAGTGAGAGCACGACAGAAGGAACAAGAGCTCCTCCGGTAGTAGCCGTACAGCTTCAGCTTCGATGGCACGCCAGCCCCACTACCACCACCAGCACCACCACCAGCCGTCGCCTGATCACAAACACAAACCGGTTCCCAAGCAAAGCTTCGCCGCTCTCGGTGTGGGGATGTTATGGACGACGAAGAAGACAAATCATAAAGCGGCCAAAGAGCCGTGTCTTTTTTTAATTTTATTATCCTGTAAAAATAACATTTTCTTTTTTTCTCATTTTTAAATTTCTTAATCGTAGAAACCAAAAATTCCTAACCGTGACGTGATCCATTACGGCACTCCCGATGTTTATTTTAATGATTTCCCATTTGAATACTGCCGATACAACTACTCTCTTAGTAAAAAAATCAAAACCATCATGATCTATCGGGAAAAGATAAAATTTTTGCTTTTCATGACGTGAAATGTTGCTCTATGGATTTCTATCATTTCAAAGAGTAAGGAAAGCGATTTGACACGACTTTTGCAACTCAAGGTTAGCAGCCACGTCCAACATCTCACAAATCCCACTAACATAGTCCAACTCCTATGTGATGTCACATAATATGTGCATTCAGAATCCATGATCCACTCATCTGTAGTCGAACCGATAGGCGCGCACGCACAACATAGTCCAACTGCTCCCCTCTAGTTCGTGCGACCTTATCTCGCTCTCCGATCTCTCCGCTTTCTTTAGTTTTATGGATATAGTCTCACCCCCTCTTATTTAAGAATCACGAAAAGTGCTCGTAAGAACTGGGCAAAGAACAAACCAATATTATTAGAAACCTTCTTGTTCACATTCTTCAAATCATTGATGATGACTTTATTAAACTTACTCAAGTGATTCTGGATTGACTTAAACCTCGATCATCTTGAAAGTGAAAGCAAGGTTGAATTAAGGAAAATTTCTTCGATAGCGAATTTGCCCTATACATGTTTGATTGAATCTATTTCACCCTTTGTGTTGTACTGGTCAATACCATCTAAACGGAGATCATTCATATTCATAATAACCCCCTACCCACATTTTCCATCGAATCATTCCCAAATTCAAAAATATTTTTTTATATTTTTATTCAAAATGAAAAATTCCTTGTGTTTCAAAATAATTCTTGATTGAGATGTTCCATGATATTGAAGGACATGTCTTCATTTATACAAGTTACAAATTTGCGTTTGATATGATTGGTAAATTACATATGTTTTTGAAAGAAAGAGGATAATACTCCGAGCATTTTTCTAAAATATGAGCTTTTTCTTTCCCTTTCACGCCTTGGTGATATTTCTAAATATCTCCCTCAAACGCTAAATCCAACAATAATCTGCAAAATGAATATCGCAATCGCTCAAAAGGCTCCCAATCCTAGATGCACGTCACGAAAGTCAATCATGAAAGAGGAGTGTTCTCGAGCTCTCGACTTTTATCGAACGACAGCTCTTTAGTTCTCCCTAGATGCTTATGAAAGGTTACCCTTGTCTCCGTCTCCAAGCACCCACAAAAAACTCCCGAAACATCTCGATAATCACGTACTTTGTGCCGATTCCAAATCAAAGCGGGAAACTTCGAGCCATAATCGATACATCTGTCGCTCGAACTGCTTCACCTATTGGTCCAATTGCGAACCAAGTACCTTCAGCCACTTTGCAACACGAAGACTTGGCCAAATCGTTGCCCTATTCTAGAGGTGACAATATGGGTCAAAAACTTATTTATCAACTCATTTTTAGTTAGCCCGGATTGAATATGGGTCACTTGAAATTTTGAAAAAAGATCAACATGGGCTTGTAACATTAAAGCTTAAGTTTATAAGGGTTAAATATGGATTTGTTGCAAACCCATATTTCAATCCATATTTGACAAATTTAAGTTATTAACTTGTAGGCTAAATAGCTTAAATAAATCATAACATGTCATTTTAAAAAATATATTTTTATTTTTATTTTTATTTCCTGTTTTCATTTCATTCCATTTTTTTTCTTTTTTTGTTTTCTTCTTCTTTGACCAGCCACAGCGACCATCCAAAGGCGAACTCAAGCTCATCTAGATAGGCTAGCTCGAAGTTGGCTGATTCTAGCAAGCACAAGCTCATCCAATTCGGGAGCTCGAGCTCGAAGCTCGCCAAATTCCAACAAGCTTGAGCTTGTCCAGATCCACGAGTTTGAGCTTGAAGCTCGTTGATCTGGCCAAGCTTGCTTGTGGCTGGTCGACGACCATCGCTAGCGGCTAGCGACCCGTTGTAGAAGAAGGAAAAGAAAAATAAAAAATAAAAGAAAAAAGAAAAATAATTAAAATTTTAATTTTTAAAAAATAAAATAAAAAAGAGAAAGAAAATAAAAAATTTAAAATTGTTGATTTTGTTTTATAAATTGGAATCAAGTTTTTTTCTAAATTGGATTTTATGTTAAAGTCTTTTAGAATATGGGTTAAGTCGGGCATGAGTCAAGTTGGATATGAGTCACTAGATTTGCACTATATGAATATGAGTCAAAAAATGTTAAATGGATCGGATCATTTTCTATCGGATCCAAAATCGACCTAACCCACTCGTTTGACACCCCTACCCCATTCCCACTTTCATGACTCGAAAAAGAAGAAGAAAGAGTTGAGAAGAGAAGAAACCACATGAGAAGGAGAAAAAAGATGAGTTATGGACTTGAGAGAGAATTAATTTTTTTGTATTTTAGGGCGCTTGTTTAGCGAAAAATAAATTATTTATAAAATATTTTCCTAAAAATGATCGATTATATCGTTTGCAAAAAAAATCGAACAAAAAATATTTCATTACTCACGATAATAATAAAAATTTTTTAATTTAATTAATTTTTCAAATGATATAAATAATTATTTTAAAAATATATATATTTTTTGAATTACCTATTATTTGCGAAGCAAAGCCAGCTCTCTATTGCTTTAACTTTGGTAAAGGCCGGCTTTCGCTCTAATATCAATCCCGAGAGCATTACGCAAAGGAAATACGAAATGAACTATAGGTGAAACCGACAAAGTGACAGACCAATAACGGAAAGCATTCAAGCAACGGTGCACGAATTTAAAGGGCCATAACGTGGGCCACATTCTGCTAGAGTTTGCTTTCCCGACCCGGCCCGATGAAAATCTCTATGGGAGGCCGATGACAGAGCATGTAAAGATGATCGGTTTCAGGTTCTGGAGTGGATAGGCTCCGGACCAATCGATTTTCAATATTTGGAAATTATAACTTACCATGTTTTATCGTTTTTGTCCTTGATCTTATTTTGAAATTTACCCTATTTTTCTGATCTAGTTCTAACGTCTATTCGAAAACCTATTTTTCTTTTGTTCCTTTTTTCTACTTTCATTTTTTTCAGCAAAATAATATGAGTAGTAACGAAACAATTTAAAGTAAAAGATGAATAATAAAAATTACTATCATTCAAAAACAATAATTCCTATGATGTATTCATAAAAATCAAAAATTCAAAATATAATAATAGTATATTTTTAACGCTAGTTTAAAATCGGTTTTAAATCCGGTCCAGTTCCGAGTGGGTCGTGAACCGGACTGCTTCTAACCGATTCCCAAAAAATTAAAATCGGTAACTGGATTGATTCAAACAGGAACCAATTCCCGGTTTTTATGGATGGTCCGATCCGATTCCTGGGTAAACCCGATCCGATTAAACGGCGGTCGGCCTTCGGAGCAAGGACGTGCTCTGCAGAATCGACGGCGTCTTCTTCTTCCTCCTGCGAAAAGCCGCAACAGAGCGGAGAGCTTCGGCAACACAGGGGCAACAATGGCGGTGACGCAGAGGCTCCCCGACCTCATCCGCAGCCTGAAGCGCGAGCTGAGCCAGAGGCCCTCGTCAACAACTCCTCCCCTCGCTCCGGCGCGCCTTCTCCCTCCACGGCCGGATCAACCTCATCCGACACCGTCCCCGAGGACCAGCTCCGGTTCCAACAGTCCGTCTCCCTCTAACCCTCCTCCTCCGTCCTAGGGACAATGCTGGCCGTCTCTCTGCTCGCTCTTCGTGGGATACGCAGCTGCGCGGAAACGGGTTCCAAGGTGAAATGGAGTGATGTACGAGGGGAGCTCGCTTTGCGTGGGGAATCTGCCGATGTCTTGGAGCCCCCACAGACGTTCTCCGACATAGCTCCCGACAGGCAAATTGCTCGTCTTCTCTCTCTCCCCTATCGTTTGTCTTTGAAATTACCAAACGCCGCGCGTATGATCAAGAAAACTGGGAGGCTGGGTTGGAGCCTGCATTTTGATGGGAAAATTGAAGGGTCGTAACCAAGACTGTGATGAATTTCCGCTACCTTTGTTCTTTTTATGCATGACTAATTGCATTTAGTGAAGGGGATGCGTTCTTTAACCATTGGTATGGGTTCGCATGAAAGTAGTGCATCGACATGACAAGCCCGAAACAACATCATCCATGAGTGCAAGATGGAATATGTACTTAATCAAGGCAGTGATCATATAAGTTTAATAGCGCGGTTATTGTCCCTCAGAAGAATTGTAGAATAGTTAATGTTGTTGGGGGACATAATCAAGTGGCTGGAAGAAAGTCTCCAAAATATCAGCCCTGTTATGTCAAGGCCACTCTGCTATGGAAGCCAAAAAATTATTGTATTAGTGACACTAACATGTATATCTGGAATGATTTGTAAATGGAATTTATTACTGCCTTAACTTGACAATGTAACGGATACAGCCTTAACTTGACATTGGACAGGATAGTGCGTATTGGGGCTGGATTTGACTGTTGGGAGGTCCTTGAACATTATGGGGGCAGTACTTGGATTCGACTCTTGGGAGTTCCTTGAACATTTTATTGGATGATTTAGGAGATGTGTTACCTTAGATATTCTTGAGTATTAGAGCTGGGCATATACGAAGTTTTTTTTTTTACTTTTTCCATAGCTAGGTTAGAATTCTTTCAGGTTTTGACTTCTATAATACATTGCGTGCTTTTCTTCTCTTCTGCAGCTTGTCCATCTTCCAGACTGTTCGACCCATACCAGGTGAGAATCTGTGCATTATGTGGGATCCTATCTGTAGAATTGGCGTGCATGTTTTTCCTTACAATTGTAACTTCTTTATTTGGTAGAAGTACGTGTGAACTATTCTTTTTCCCCCCTACAACTAAGTTTTTAGAAGAGCACCAAGAGTTGCCTACTGTAAAATCCCCACATGTTATAAAAGATCTAAAAATAATTTCAGAAAAGACCGAGTGTCTGACAACAAGTAGGCGTGGACTATGAACTGCCTACAGTTTAAGGTTCATCTACTTATTTTGTGGAAGTTGCTTTTTTCCAGCATTCAACTGCAACGTTGGTAGCTTGAGTTTATTCATTAGCCATAAATCTGTTGGATACTAGAAGTTTACCGCATCTGTGTCTTAGCTGGGTGCTACATTGCAACTAATCTCATGAAGGGAGTGCCTGTTGTACTCTTTATGCTTTTAGGCATGTAGTATGGAATTAATTGCTGACGGACATATTTTTCATATAAACTGGTCACTCCAATGGGGGAATTCTATCTATTTTTTTTAATAGACTATCTAGTGGGCATCTTCTTGTGTCATCACATTATATGACTGTATCAGCATTGTATTCTGAATCTGAGTATTGTTTGTAATATATTTCAGAGATTCTCATCCTTGGCTGTGGGAGGCACATGCAACCTGTTGATCCCGATCTTCGGTGTTTCATTCGATCTACTGGCATGAAGTTGGAAGCTCTTGACTCGGTACACAACTTTATTTGTGTTCATCTTCTGAGTCACTTTGCACATTTATCTAGCTAATAACAGTAACAGTAACTCTGTCACTTTGCACACAAGTTTCTCCATTATTTCTCATCTTTGCTTAAAATCTGCAGCCGAATTCTCTAATGTTATTTGGAAATTGTGATTAGGATTACAAAAGGATTATTTTTTCTTTATTATTATTGATGACTCTGTCGATGAAGTTGGAGAAGAAACTTGTTCTAGGGTGTGTTTGTTTTATGAAAAATATGCTGAAGAAAATGGTTTTACCCAAAATTTATTTTAAGGAAAGTGATCAATATTCTCTTATTTGGTTTTGAGCATGTAAATGAGAGGGAATTAGTTTTCCAGTGTTCGAAGAATTTATGACGAGCAAAAACATCCATAAAGTTATGGTAATAGTCGTGTAGATCAAGTGGAGAGAGAGAGAGAGAGAGAGAGAGTAGTGCTCTCACGACAGTGGTGTCTCTTCAGGGAAATTCATTTCCCATTCTATTCCTCAATACAACATATGCAATTTTATTCAGTTGTACCTTTAGACTTTCTTTCCTTGTAATCCCTTTTAGGGGCATTTAAAGACTTACTCTAATTATTTGGATTCTTGCTTAATTTCTTGGCACATTAAAGGGGAGGGCTCATTCCATGTCATTCCTCATTCCATTCTAATTCATTCCTTTTTCCCTATGCTAAATCTTTTGTGACTGGACTTTTCGAGATTCAAAGCTTAATCGAATAAAGGTAGTTAGGACTTGAGTCGTATTCTCTTTGTGCCCCTTCTAAAGATCTTCTACCATAACAGTTACGTGCTCACATTGAGACAAAAAGATTTTAGAAGACCTGATGAGATCATGAAGTGTTCAAAAAGCCCAACACTCAACATCATTGTAGTAAAAAAAGACAAAAGAAAGTGGGCTCCTCATGGAATAGACACATATATATGAGAGGGTTAATTTTCTTTGCCATGTTACATGTGTCACAGCCCAGAGAAATGGATCGTTCTCGAGGGTTTCTAAACGAAAGACCGTGACTAATCCATGAACAAGCAAGCGACCCTCTCGAGTATTCTCTAGAATAATGTTGAGGGCAGGCAATATTGTAATTGTACACTGTTCTAGAGTCTTCTGTATTAAATGCAAGTAGATGGTAGGTGGGGAGATTCAATCTCCACCGTTAGATCGATGAAAGATCTACAGATACGGTTGAGTCTGTACTTTTATATAAAGGGGTCTCCTACCCTCATTTGGACATCTCATTCTCACAAGAGCAATAAAAATCTAGAGCTTCGCTCTGTGGAAGTTTCTCCTCTCAAATCCTTGTGAGAGAGTGATCCTGGTATGTGTTTGACCAGTACTTTTCTCTTTTATTTGTACCATAGGACACCGAAAGAGACTGAGAGGGACATTTCTGAGTTCCACTCTCTAAAACCTCTCTCTCTCTTCCTCTCTTTCACTCTCATAAGTCTCTTTCCTCATCAGCTGTTTGTGGAGAAAAGCTAAAAGCTAAGGAAAAGGCTTTTGTGGTGCCATTCTCTGTCATGGAGTTCGCTTCTTCCGTTTCCTCTGCTTCGTTTCTGATACTCGTGGCATTGATGGCTCTTGCATGGCTTCTCAAGCATGCAAATTGGTACTTGTATGAGACCCAGCTTGATGAGGAGCAACGTCGCTCGTTACCTCCCGGTGATCTCGGATGGCCTTTCATTGGGAACATGTGGTCCTTCCTCAGGGCTTTCAAGTCTAGCGATCCTGATTCCTTCATGTCCTCCTTCATCAACAGGTCTCTCTCTCTCTCTCTCTCTCTCTGAGAAGTTGCTGTTCATAGCAGTGTAAGCCTGGCCTCAAAGCACTCTCACAAAAGAAAATTTTCATAGTTGATTGAGATTGGCTCTGTTGATTGCATTATTTTATCCGACATTTTCCTCAACTGCTCAAGCACAAAAGGATGCAATTTCACCTTCTCTGCTCTGAATACCTATTTGACTTTGGGGTTTGAAAGCATCAGCAGTCCTGGTGCATCCAATGTTGAGCACAAATTTCATAAGATAATGCTGTTCTTGGGCTATAGAATGTTGCAAATAATCTTAGTTGGCATTTGCAGATTCGGTCGCACCGGAATCTACAAGGCCTTCATGTTTGGGAGCCCGAGCGTGATTGTGACCATGCCTGAGCCATGCCGAAGAGTATTGACCGATGATGAGAAATTCGAGCCTGGTTGGCCCGTTGCAACTGAGGAATTGATCGGGAAGAAATCGTTTGTAGGGATTTCATATGAAGAACACAAAAGGCTTAGGCGTTTGACTGCCGCTCCAGTCAATGGTCATGAAGCTTTGTCTCTATATATAGGATATATTGAAGAAAATGTCATATCTGCGCTTGATAAGTGGTCAAAGATGGGGCAAATTGAGTTCTTGACTCAACTCCGGAAGCTCACCTTCAGGATAATCATGCATATCTTTCTTAGCTCAGAGAGTGAACTGGTGATGGAGGCTTTAGAAAGGGAATACACCACTCTCAATCATGGCGTTAGAGCCATGGCAATCAACCTTCCAGGATTTGCTTACCACAAAGCACTCAAGGTGAGAATTGATTCACTGAGGCATGTTTAATTTATAGTCTTGCACGGAGAACACTTATGTGATTCGATTCTTTTGACCTCCAAAAGGAACATGGCAGTTGTAAATACTCATTCTTACAATTCCAAAACTGATAGACAGAAGAACTGAGTGACGTAATCCAATCTCATTGAACCTATTATCTAAGATTTTTAAAGTAAGTTTGGATAGAAGTCCAGTAACAATCCCAATCTCTATGGATCATAAATAGAATGGTTGACTTGCAGTCAATATCACTACCAGCTTCATCAGATAGTCAGCACCTTTTTTTTTTCCCAAACGGACATCAGGCTCGGAAAAAACTAGTGGCAATATTCCAATCCATAGTGGAGGAACGACGGAATCAGGAGGAGACCAAGGTTCCTGCAAAGAAGAAGGACATGATGGATGCCCTGCTAGAAGTGGAAGACGAAAACAGTCGAAAGTTGAACGATGAGGAAATCATCGATGTGTTGTTGATGTACTTAAATGCAGGCCATGAATCTTCCGGTCACATCATGATGTGGGCGACCATCTTCCTACAAGAGAACCAGGAGTTCCTTCAGAAAGCCAAGGTACTGAGCTCAGGCATTATTAATTCGTTGATTCTATGTAATATACCATATAACCATCATCTTGCAAAGCTTCTGCGTTTGAGCAAGGCAATATGCTTTTCCTTACTCTACCACAGTTCCATTATATAAGTTTCACCAAATGCTTCGCATCAGCCTCTCCAATATATGTGTGCCAGTACGATACCCTAGCACAATGGAGTGTTGAGAGCATGATGACGTAGCTGACAGGAAGAGCCTTTAACCAAGGGAATGAAATTTTGGTATTTCTATAAGGTCTTTTTGGAAGTACAATTTATAAGCCGAACCATTTCGTCGGCCATCTGTCATGAAAAAGTCGATTCACTTTCACACTCCATTGTTTTGTTGGCATTGGGGTCAAGCTCCGTAATGATTTTTACCCACAGCATCTTAGCTTCTCTGTACCACATGATAGGAGGAGCAAGAAGAGATCGTTAAGAAGAGACCGCCGGCACAAAAGGGTTTGACCCTCAAGGAATTTCGGCAGATGGAATACTTGTCGAAGGTACTTTCCTTTCGGTTTTCACTGTATTTGGCATCATCCTTTTCTACGCAGTCAACAGAATGCAACAGATTTTGAGTTCTCACTGAACATGAAAGGTTATTGACGAAACACTTCGCTTGGTCACATTCTCACTGGTGGTTTTTCGTAAAGCGAAATCAGATGTCAGAATAAATGGTGAGTTGTTTTTTCCCCTCTCTTCTCTTACAAAGAGAACATATAACACCTGTTGTCTCGTGATTGTGCTGAATTCATTTGATCTTCGTCAGGCTACACTATTCCTCAGGGTTGGAAAGTTCTGGTCTGGTTCAGAACCGTTCATTTGGATCCCGAAATATATCCGAATCCAAAGAAGTTCGATCCTTCTAGATGGGATGTAAGTTTGATGCCATCATAAGTACTATACTCTTGGTAGTTAATAACATGATGTGAGAGTGCTTTCTAATGAGTAATATCGCCCCTTGACTCTCAGGGTTACACACCCAAGGCAGGAAGCTTTCTTCCCTTTGGAGCAGGAAGCAGGCTGTGCCCTGGAAATGATCTCGCAAAGCTTGAGATAGCGATTTTCCTGCATCATTTCCTTCTTAACTATAGGTGAGTTTGTCTTATAATTCCTGTTCTCTTTTCGTTGCTTTTCCGTCTAGTCCAGCTAGTTAATAAGTGTTAGGTTTTTAGCAATAAAAGAAAAGGTTATACTATTAGAAAGAAACCAGGAGGCCGTCAAACGTACGCATTCACTTCTTATTGAGGTCTTAAGAACTTACATCGTGTAAGGGAGTGAGTCCATACCGTTTGAATGTAACTGGGCAGTGGTTTTCAAGCAAAATCTGAATCAGCTAGTTCTCAATTTATGATGTTGTGGCGTCGCTTCTTAAACTAATCATAGTAGGCTTAGAACAAAAACGAGTAGATAGAAATAATGCAATGTACTTCAGTTGGGAGCATTCTAATTTCCTTTACCTGTTCAGACCGCACTGAGACGAAAGCTCAACTCTTATCTCACCATAAAAACACAATCAGACAGAACATATTAAACCCATTTCGACCCAAAACACACCCATTGTTCTTTCCATACTAATCAGCTTTTGTTCTGCAAGTCTTGTAATAACCACCCACCTAGATGTAAAAGGGATGTCTTGCTATGGATTTAATAGAAATTCAGCAGACCAAAGCCCTCATCTGATAAATGATAATGACCTCCTCGTTGTACATGTGGCAGGCTCGAACGACTCAATCCCGAATGTGCAACAAGGTTCTTGCCCCATGCGAGGCCAATTGATAACTGCCTAGCGCGGGTCAGGGCGCTCTCATCTCCATCTCAATAGAAGGGAAGACATCCGAGTGGGAAATTTTCTTTGTTTTTAATTTTTCCATAGTATGCTAAAGTCACGAATGTTCATTCCCCGACCTTTCCTTGGCGAGGGAACACCATAACAGACCTTAACGAGGGAACAGAAATTGCAAGATTTTGACTGTCTCATGTTCTCGGTGAAGTGTGAACTCTCAGGAATAAAAAAAAAGCAGAAGTTGGTTCGGTGTACTTTTGAGCTGTTTCATTGGCTTTAGTACCATTCAGCTATCAAGACAGCAAATTCGAAGGACGGTGGAATCCAGTCTCTTTTCATGGATTTGCATCATCATCGTGTCAGAGATGCCTGGCACTAGGGGAATTTCTTGTCTGAATGCAGTCCTGAGTCCCAATCATTCGGTGGATGATTGGGTCGATATGTGGGTCTCGAGAGTGGGATTCATGTGTGGCTCATCTGATCAAACGGCTGATATGGGTCAAATCCAGTAAATTCGGATCTGGTATTTTTCATGCACAAGAAAAAGTTCTAGCATAGATCGAGTCCAATGGATTGGATCCATTTCGTCCATCGATCATGTGGGCGCCCCCTCATGGAGCTCATGAGAAACGCAAATCATCAAATGTTTGACTTCATCTATTCCTACGTTTATCCGATCAAACGGAATGAATCAAATTCAGTAGGCTCAAATCCAGTATTTTCCCTGCACAGGGAAAAAACATCTTTCGTAAACCGAGTCCCGATAGATTGGATCCATCTTGTCCCATTCACCATGTGGGGCCCGCTGATGGAGATCGCACGGAACGCACACACGAATTAAGGACGATGTCTTTAATATGTGTAGTTCATCTCCTAATGTCTCGTATACTCATGCGACTTCCCCGTCTCTGGGATTCCACGTTAATTGCTCCAATTAAAACGTTATTATTCAAACGACATTTTGCTTTAGCATCCTACTCCCGAGGCATGTTAAGGGTGAATTTGTTTAACGAAAAACTCAAGTTTTAAAAAATATTTTCCGAAAATGAAAGAAGATTGGTCATATCGCTTAGAAAAATTAATTAACGGAAAATATTTTCATTATTGATAACAATTTATGCCCAACTTTTTTTGAGCGATGAAAATATTTAACGTTCATTCATTTTCATAAACAATACAAGCTATCATTTTTTATAAAATATTTTCCAAATCTTTTCCAAATCTTGAGTTTTTATGTGACACAAATGTGCCCTAAGAATCTCATCTTTTTCCACGAGGATTCGACCCAGCAAGCAAATTCTCCAATTCGATGAGTTCAAGCAACTGGAAGCAAAATAGACCTTCTATTGAAGTATAAAGCAAAGGGACAATTCTCCGTACAGAAGGAAAATGGATATGGCTGTATCTTCTCTGGTTCTCCCTCCAGGTGCATGCACAGCAGAGAGAGAGAGAGAGAGAGAGAGAGTGTGATGACCGGGGTAAACTCTCATAGTATACCAGGTGTTGCATATATGAAAAGTTGAGAGCAGCCTAAGAAATGTTCTTGTGCTTGAATATAGGCATCCAACATAATTCCCCGCATCTCGACCCAAAAAAGCAAAACATTATAGCTCTCGAACTCAGGCAATTTTATTCTTCAGAATCACTACAATCTTAAAGCAGCTGCCCGAGCTAGTACTTCGCAGTCGCACCAACTGGTCGGCCAAGCTTGCGGTTGAGGAGCATCTGGCTGGTTTTCCGGCATGGCATCTTTAAAAGCAGGTATCTCACCGTATGTCTCGTGCAGCCTTGACAAGATAGGATATTGACTCTACAAAAGTAGTTAAGGAGCAATGATCTGGATATTTCTTGAATCATGATAAACCAAGGCACTAATGAAATTTGAGGAACCATTTGCAGATGGAGTTTTTTTTCCTTTTTTCCCGGTCAATCATGTATAAATGGTGTTCGGAATGATTTATTTAATCCATGTGCAGTTTATGGGCACCTTCTGTTAACCAGCAAATGTGACATTACAGATAATGGTCCTGCACCATTACGAATCCCGAGTGTCACTCTTTATTTAAAGTTTGCTGTAGAAGAGTAACTTAAAAAGAAATTTAATTCCGAACTCCATATGATATGAACTATGCATGCTTAGGCAAGAGAATTACCATGTCAATATTGAACCTCTTGACTGCCGCATAAATCTTGGGTGCAAGGAAAACATCGGCCTACACATTACTTATTCGATCACGTCCAACGATAACAAATAAAACACGATGGCAAGCTTTTTAGTCTACAGACTGGGGATTCTGGCTCTCCATAGGAGTTAAACAGACATTAGCATAGCATACTATCCATCTTTCATTAATTATACTGATTCTCTTTCTAGATGTTTGACCCATATTCCTTTAGGGACCGGAAGAACTTTTGACTTCAGACAATTTTGCAGCATAAACAGCTAATCCTCAAGAACTGAGCACCAAACTATGTTGTGGTCAGAAGACAGAGAAGCTCATAAAAGTGTCTTTTCTCAAAACGAGCTTACTAAATTTAACATTAGTAGTGATACAGTATGGGGCTTTCTTGTTCCAACAGTCAGTTCGTGATTCTGTCACAAACGTGTGGAGTCACATGTGCTTCATGATGTGTCAATTTGGCTAACATCAACCTAATGGTGCACTGGAAAGAGAGAGTAAGAACAGGCATAATGGATCTGTGAACAGCTCTGAAAATTTGACAATGACAGAGAATAGAAAACAAACAAGATGGAATAAAAGATAGAAGCTTTCAGCAAAGAGATAGAGCCAGAAATCAAACCAGACAAACTTCTTCTCCCGCGGCATATTTTCCAGCATGGTCCGCTATTACCTTCTCAAGTGCTGAACATGTAAGCATGCGTTTTACCCCTCTAAAAGTTGAATTTTTTCACCCATTATTTTAACAGAATAAAACGAGCACGATCAAGAATCCAAGAAATTTTGTCCAGTACAATGTCATTTGAGCATGAAGCAAACTCAGCACCCAAAAGATATCTAGTCATGATAAACCAGCTAAAAACAATCAGAACTGTTATGCTTCACCATAAATTGGAATAAAGAAGAAAAATCCTGAGCAAATGAAGCTAGAAAGAATGAACTGAATAAACTCATAGGGTATTTGGTATAGCTATGTCCAGTAGTTACCACTTTGAAAGGAGGTGCTTCTGCTTTTCTGCGGTGTAAGGCAACACTTCACAGCTGCAACACCCAACAGTTGCAGTTTCACCCAATTTCCAGGTGTTGCGAATTTAAACACACGATGTTTCCAAACATAGGTTTTGCAATATATCAGAGTACGGTGACAACTAAACCAAATGGACTTTCAGACTCTTTGCTTAGAAGAATCAGAAATGGCCTTTGACATGAACAGTGAAGAAAAAGCGTACAGCACAATCACATGGGAAATATTATAGCAATAGCAACCCTAGATTTAGCTTCACTTCATGCTATACTAGTAAGGGACCGCAATTACACATTACAAGAATCAATTATCCAATAATGGTTTTGGAAATGAAGGGTAAAGAAAATGGACTGCACACTGAGCACAGTGTGATGTAGGAAAAACCATGGGAATCTAACCTAGATTAAGCTGCATTACATGCTACACCAGTAGGAGCCTATAATTATAGTTGGAATCTGGTGTTCTTACAGAAAGAGGAATATGTATTGAACAGGATTCAGCAGAGAATTAGCCTAACCAAGTATCACTTAGGGAAGTTTCTTGTCAAATGTTAATAAGACCGTGTAGAACTTATTCTTCTGTTCATTCCTACGCAAAGGCAAGTTCAAGTAACAAGAGCAAGCTTAAATTAGTCCTTAGACAAATTTAGACTGCGGTACTTCCCCTGAAAGGGGTTCTCATATTTAACAGGACTAAGCACTGAATTCTCACCACTATCAGACAGGACTGATCACTCTCAATTTGATATATTCATGAAACACATTCTTAAATTGAGGCCAGCAAATCTCTTCTCCAGCACATCTAGACAAGCCTGACTTTTTGTTCAAGGAACTGTGGCCATGGTCTCATTTTATAAGGTGTAGATAATTGCAACTAGGAGGTTCCCTCCTCTTGAGTATAATTATTTTTTCTATACTAAACTATTTCACAATTAAATTGCTTCTAAATTTAATCACTCCGAATATGCAGAAGGAAAATCAACCAAAAATCAGCAAAGCATCTGCTCAAGGGAAAGATATCACCTATCTGACCTTCACAACTTGTGCACATACAATCATGCTATCAGAAAGGAAAACAGAAGAAGGAAGAAGAAGGAGGAGGAGGAGGAGGAGGAGGAGGAGGAGGAGGAGGGGAAAAAGCAAAGGAGCTGAACAGAAGAAGAAGAAGAAGAAGAAGAAGAAGAAGAAGAAGAAGAAAAAGCAAAGGAGCTGAACAAGAAGAAGAAGGGGAAAAAGCAAAGGAGCTGAACAGAATTATCAATAATACTAAAATGTACCTGAAAAATCTCTTCCAATGTGAAATTGAACCCAAGCAAGCGGCTCACTGGGACCAACTTTCTCCTCAAGAAATTTCTTGTTGCGACCTCCTCACAAGCGGCCCTCAAGGGCCAAGGGTGTGGATAAGAGACTAGTAGATTGCTAAGTCTAAACCTAAGGACTTAACTCGAGTTTCTCCCAAGCTCATACCAATTCACAACTTAAGATTCAAGTTATTAACATGCAAATTAATTATATCTAGGAGTTAGCAATAATCACTTTAGGGAAGGTTGATTAAAAACCCAAGTGAGGTGACGGGAGAATCACCTCACTCCTATGAACCAAAGATTCAAATGAGTTTGGAGAATTGATTACACTAGTTAAATAACTAATGCCTTTTCGATACCTTCATCTTGTTCAATTTTGAAAATATTTTTTTTTGAAGACTGTTTGGATTGATTTCAAAGCCTATCTACTAACATGTGAAGTAGACTGAATGTACAATGATTAAAGTAACAACCAAAGTACATATGTAGTTTTAGGGTTCTAATCCTAATTAAGAGAAAGACATTCATCATATTGGAATCATACAATTACATAATGATCAAAATAAATTGCACAAGTAACAACATGACATCGATTTTTAAGACATTTAGAACCCTAAGGTATAGCCCTAAAGACTTGTTTAAAAAATTTCTTTTATGAAATATTTTCACATTTAAAAAATATACTCAAAATTTGACTATTTTAGCTATTTCCTAATTTTTTTAAAAATATATATTTAAAATATTATTAAATTAATAAAATAATCATATCCGGGTCGGGTCATCATATCCAGGTTCAGTCAAAACCAACCCGGATCCGCGAACCTGACTCGAATTGGCTGACCCGAGTCAGTGACCCGAGTTCCCCATTGGACCAAGCCTGGTCGAGGTCCGGTTCAATGGATACAGACAGAAAAGGCCGGCCCAAAAGGGGCCGGACCATTCAGGCTAGGTCTACAGGCCGGACCGACTGGGATTGTAGGCCAGTTTTTTTTGGGCCAGTTCTCGTATGTCATAGACAAGTGAGAAGGCCGGTTGGGCAAATTCCGACGTTTTGCCAGCAATTTCGATCAACCAAAAGTCTCACCCTCCTTAGCTCCTGAGGAGGTTTCTGCCTAGTCTATCGTCTGATGGCCAGCCAAAGTAGTCGCCGGCTGAGCCTCGACCGGGCCTCTTTGGTTCCAAACGTCGACCAAGGTTTGGCCGGCAAACCCAAGCCAACTTTTGGCCTTCCTTGGCCTCACTCAACCACCACATGGCCACTGACAACCTCACGAATCCCCCACCGACATGGAGATCGCCAGCCGAAACCCTACTCGAAAACACTTCGCTTAGGCATTTGGTCGAGCACCTGGTGCTCGTAATAAAAAAAGAGAGTCCTCGACCTATTTAGGGGCCCCAGCCTACTTTGATGGCCATGACTTGCCTTCAGCGGGGACGTCTAGACCAAGAGTAGAGTCGGTATGGGCCAGCAATCGCACGAAATGGCCAGTGCAAGTTTCGGTCACACTGTACACAAAAACAGGGGAAAACAGAGGGACCAAGAAGTTTTACCAGTCGAGTCGCGTCTGGGGGGTCTCTGACCGGCTTGCTAGCGACATCGAGGCTAGCTGGCTCCATTTCGTGATTTGCAAAATGGTTTTGCACTTGGTTCTCTCTGGTTTCGATCCTTTTTTTTCTCTATGTTTTTCTTTGTTAAATTGCCCACCATTCTCTCTATCCTCTCCATGGCTTTGATAGCCGGCCGGCGGCTACTTGCTCCGCCAGCTCTGTTGTAGACTTTTTGGCCATCTTGCTTGGGCTGAACGTCTTAGTCACCGCCCAGCTGACCGACGCTCAACGCACGTGAAGGAAAGCGCGAGGAAAAAGAGGGAGAGGGAAGAGAGAGAGAGAGAGAGAGAGCCGAGCCGGTTGAAGGGAAAGAGGGGTACGGGCTGGGCCAAGCCTTGCTCATGCAGGAGAAAGAAAAGAAAGAGCAGAGGCGGGCTGGGTCCAGGGGGAAAAGAAAGAGAGGGCCGGGTTGACCCACCTCCGACTCGGCCCGATCCAAATATTTTTTTCTTCTCGTTTAAAAGAAATTTAAGAAAAATATATTCTAATAATGCAAAATGCACCTAATGCCTATATGCTATGCAATTTAATGAAAATATTTTTGTTTAGAGGTTAAAAATTTAACTAATAAATTTTGTGTAATTAATTTTAATTGGATAAGTAAAATTTAGGTGTCAATATTTTTGTGATGCAACAATTAGTCATATTCCCGTATATTGAAAGCAGCTACTGAGAGGAACAATTAACTCCCTCATATATTTACTAGAACATAGAGATTTTGAAGAGGTTGTATGCTTGAAGAAACAATATTTGTAGCCTAAACAATAAAGACCAAGTTACTCAACAGAAAAGAAGCCATAAGATCATATAAATAGAATAGAAAGTCAACATGAAAAAACACATCATGTATTTATTCTCCGGTCATTGCTATTTGTCAGTCTTGACATATGCTGTAATATATAGGTACTTCACCTACCTGTCATCTTCCTATTGCACCTCGGCCTAGTGTTGACCATCAAATTGATTTCTTAGTTGTCACCGCCCACACAGCCAGAAGCCTTGTCCCGCTCTCTGAATTTTATAGTTGTTGGCTCTGGCCTAACCCCCAAGGCAGTTACAGATATAGTTCAACCAAAATTTAGGTAAAATAAGGAAATTTGGCAAAATTTTAGCAGAAAAATGATGATTTGGTGTATTGTTGAGGGGAAAGAGAGAAAATGTTGGAACTGGAAGTTCTGGCAAAGTCATGCTTGAACAGATTTTGACAGAAGGTTTATGCATGTCATTGACTAGGCAATTACCTTATAGATCCATATGCAACAAAAAGCCAGTGGAACAATTTAAAACTTATTAAGGCATTTGCGATGTTGCTAGATTCTTCACAGATAGACATGGAAGAGAAGGAAAAGCCTCCAAAAGTAATAACCTTTTTACCCGATAGTTGATTGCCCTTTTCTTCAAATCAGGTAACAGTGGGTGGTGCTGAGGATATCACTCTTCTAGATACTGAAAGGCGTAAACGATACATTACAGGCCATAGCCTACACAAGAAAGTCTCTCTATGCCCAGTAATATGATATGTGAAGGAGTTGAAAGTTGCAAATTCTCAACATTAGAATAGCAAATGAGTCTGCCAGTACAAAGTCCCCATCATCCAACGCAGGCATCTAATTAATTGGAGTAAGCTTTGAGAACTCTACTATCTGAAAAAGCAAAATAGCAGTGAGAAGAACTATTTCTGTTTCGTCGTAAATGTTTTCACGACGAAATATAATTCATCGAAAGTTATTCTTCAGCTCTTAATGAAAAGGAGACTGAGTTCTAGAACTAATTCCAGACAGGAGCAATCCAAGCGTGAATAAAGAACTTGATTTTTATAGAAATTCCAGACAAAACCATCCAATTGCTGGTGGTGTCCAAAGTTCACAAAGACCTAAGCAGCTATAGCTAAGCAAATTGAAAGTACGAAACTAGAGAATAAATACTACAGCTATGGAAACTGAAAGTGCGAAACTTGGAAGTAAAGATAATAGACAACATTTGTTTTGTTCATATGTGCATATGTGCGGGGGTCTTCTTTTAATAATCAGACGCTATTTATAGCATAAACTTGGATAACCATTCTTGGTATTATATCCGGTCTTTACCGTTGATTTCATCTTCACTGTTCATGTAATAACATATGTTTATTAACTATTATTGATCTTATCTTCTATATGAAATAATAACCACTTTTAGGCCCATTTGGTCTTTAAAACGACAACCGTCATCGAGCCCATTAATTCTCTAAGGCGATAACCGTCATCGAACTTTTCTCCGTTTTACACCTGTCTTTCGGAATGGTAACTGCCATCGAGCTTTTTCTCCATTTGACATCTGTCTTCCGGGACGATAACCGTCATCAAGCCTTTTCTCCATTTAATACCTATCTCTCGAGATAATAACAGTCATCAAGCCTTTTCTCCGTTTGACACCCGTCTCTCGGAATGATAACCGTCATCGAGCTTTTCCTCCGTTTGACACATGTCTCTTGAGATGATAACCGTTATCAAGCCTTTTTCCATTTGACACCTGTCTCTTGGGATCATAACTGTCATCAAGCCTTTTCTCCGTTTGACACCTGTTTCTCGGGATGATAACTATTATCGAGCCTTTTCTCTTTTTTGACACCTGTCTTTCGGGATGATAACCGTTATTGAGTCTTTCCTTCATTTGACATATGTCTCTTGAAGATGATAACCGATATCGAGCCTTTTCTCCGTTTGACACCTGTCTCTTGGGATCATAACTATCATCGAGCCTTTTCTTAGTTTGACACTTGTCTTTCGGGATGATAATCGTTATTGAGCCTTTCCTCCATTTGACATCTATCCACCGGAAATAAGGACTCTCGTTGAGCTTTCCTGACTTGACATCCATTATCCTTTTCATTAATTTCATCGATGAAAAGAACCTTTAGCACTTGGACACCCGTCTTTTCTATAGCAAAGGCTTTCATCAAATCTTTCATAGCTTGTCTCTGTCTGACACTTGTTCAATAGAAATAAAGACCTTCATTGAGCTTTTTGACTTGACATCCATCACCCTTTTCATTAATTTCATCGATGAGAAGCACTTTAGCACTTGGAAATATGTCTTTCATGGGGCAAAAGCCTTCATCGAATCTTTCATAACTTGATATTCATTCTTCTTCTTGTTGATATCTTCGATAAAAATGCATTCAGCATTTTTGATCCCCCTCTATTTGAATTTCAAATTTCTCACTTATGACTATCCGTACCTACCAGCTGTCATTCAGTATAAGTGATGTCGATTCATGTCATTTTATTCATATATTCTCACGACGAAATCTCTAATTAATTTCAGGTATCAACATATGCCCCCTTTTAATAGAATTAATTCTTTTATTTAATTCTTTTAAAACAAAATTTTTTACCTGAATAATCTCATTCTCAATGCCTTGTAACTCGTATTTGCTCATCCTTTCTAAAATACTTCGCTTTTCTCTGACACGTCACCTCAATCATTTATGACCTTAGCAGATCTTCATGATAGCAAATCACTTGAACCGTCTTATCTTGGCGAAAAATTGCAACTTTTGACCTTCCATCTTCTTCTTCGATTCTAGGTTTTCCTCTTTGTTTCCATCCAGATTTTTCACTCAATCTGCACTCATGGCCCGCAAATATTCTCCCAAATCATATATTGAGAAATTTGATCAACTATGTCATGATCAAGAATCCTCGAACTATGACTTTCGACTATTATACTTGGTTGATGAATCTTCCAACCAACTCATTTTAGGTCCTTGCTTTCATGATCATCAACATATTCCCGCTTCTCTTCGTCCCTATTTTCCAAAGAGGACAGGGGAATTGCTTCTTGTTCATAAGTCGTCAGTTGCAAACAACTGGTTTCCAAAAAACTCACAATTTCGGGGGTTTCCTTCTCTTGAGATGGATTTTCACCGCTGGTATGTAAAATTAAAGGGTGATATACCTACTAGCCTTGCTTGGATAAGAGCTGATATTGATACCGCTTTAGAAGTTAGCATGCTGTCGTGTGCTTTAGATCTAGGGCTTCTGGGTGCTGCCATTAGTTTCTGGTCCCCTTCGACCAATTGTTTCTTTTTTCCTAGGGTCCTATGTCTGATACTCTGTTGGACATATATGCTATTACTAATTTTCCTCCAATTGGAACCTCCATAAGTGACATGGTTTCGATACCAATACCTTTTATTCCTGATGAACATCTCGCACTTATGGTAGATTTTTGGAAACATATTCTTTTAGTATTGAGCCAATAACTCCTGATGAGCGTACCTGTTTTCTTCTCTTTTGGTTGTCTAAATATGTTTTCCTTGCCCCCACACTAAAATTTCCAAAGATTTCTTACTACTTGCAGCCAATCTTGCTGCCGGTAAAACACTTGCTTTGGCACCATTAATACTAGCCACTTTGTATTGAAGAATAACTTATGTATCTTCATTGATGACATCTAAAGATGAAGGTACCTTATTTGGGCCATTTTGGATTCTTTAATGTTGGATGGTGCATTATTTTCCTTTTCTTTCCAATCACACTCCTTGCACCTTTCATCATCATTTCTCTCTAGAATTCTAGCCACCAACACCTCCTCCCTTTGGGTGTCATTTACTCAGTTATTCCTCATTAAGTATCTCGGAGAATCTTTCTCCTTTTGCTTTTTACCTTCATAAACTCCTGACAGTTCACTCTAATGAAATTGAATTTTTGCTTATGAGGCAAATGAATTCAATTACTTATTTGATTCGATAGCTCGCCTCAATTCAACTGATTTTTGGCTACGCATCCTTAATCTTGTAGATCTTCCTTTAAGGCTATTCCAGAAAGGTAAATTTTACCATGGCTTTGAGATTTATTCTCCTCAATACTGTGCGCCAGGCAGTTTGGTTTAGTTCAAGCCATTCCCATGCTAATTCCTTATTCTCTTGAATTCCCAAGCATGGTGAAATAGAAATATCCTTTCAAGAATGATGCCCTTTTCGCATGCTGTGCCGAAATCACTCGGCTTATGTATGCCAAATTTACCCCTCATGTTGATGACTTCGAACCTAAGCCTGGATGTACTCCTGCATGGACTTATTGGTGGCTTTCTTTCTGTCTGGAAAGCCCTTATGAGGAGGCTACTCAAAACATGCTGAGTCGAATAGTAGGAGGTACATTTAAGCCAAGAAACAAAGGTAAGAAGGGTAAAAAAGGTATTTTCATAGAACGGGATGAATTAGAACCATTGCGGATAACTCAGGGGCACAAATCAAAACTCCTAAGGCCAAGTCAACAAATCCTTCTAAGAAAGTGGTTTCCCTAAGAAGTGCTCCTATTCGAACCCGATTATATTGCGCCACCATAATGGATTAACCCCGAGTTGATGATAACACAGCTCTTCTCAAGAGGAAATCTAATTCAATGCAAGGTATTATTTTATTACAGTCTTTTTCTGTTTCATATGATTCCCACATCATCTTTTAACCCTAATGTTTATTCTTCTAGGGTCCCCATCATCTAGTCAATCTATTGAGAACACAGACGAAGAACCGATTGCTGCATTGATCAAAAGAAAACGTCTCAACCCCTCATCTACATCGGTTTCCTCTTCTATGGCCACTATCAATCCTGTAGAGGCTTCGGATTCTCAAGTCAATCTCATCCATTAAAGAGACAATTCAAATGGTATATCTTTGTTGTGCTGTTCTTTACTTGTCCTTTCTATTTAATGCAAAGTGATGAATCTTTTGGTAATTTATTACTAACAATCTATATATATAGCAGGACTCTCTGTTGATCCGGCTCTTGAAGTCACTATTGTTAATCAGCCCATATTACTCCTTACGGCGCCGAACAAGGTATTTGTGTAATAATAATATGTCACAATTCATATTGTGTCTCAACGATTGATTTCTTTCTATTTTCAAGATCTCTAAATGATTCGGTACCACCAATTTAGGTAACTTCAGAACTTGAAACAATTGCCAGTACTGCACCCATCGATAGCCACATCACCTCTGGTTCTCCTATCCATTCTACTGAAGTTGACCCTTCTAGTTCAACTTTGGCCCTGGCCACTGACTCTTGTCCCAATACAGGATGCTGCTACTCTTTTGACAAAGCTTTCCTTAAGCCATTCAATTCCTTCTGCTGAAGAAATAAATTCCCCAGAATCTCTTTTGAAGACTAAGCGCATGCTAAATGAGGCTTTTCATATACTGGGTTTTATTTCTGACACATCTTCCTTAGGGCAAATGGGCATTGAAAAGGTTAGAGATAAGCTATTATGACTTCTAGATCTTTCTAGTGGGGGTTTTCCTATGCTTCTGTGAATTAGACGGCTTTTGATTGATTGAAATTTTTGCTCAATGAGCTGTGTGGTGCTACACCTAGTGAAATACTATCCCCTGAGCTGAAGGTCAAACTTGATGATTTTTCAAAGGCTTTTGTTAGTAGGATAGAATTTTATTGACGTAATTATGACCTAATTATGTCTTTAACTCTTTCTGATCAACTTCTTATTGAGAATAATCAAACCATAAACGAGCTCAGTCATACTGTAAAGGAAAAGCAGACTAACCTTCATACCTTGGTTGAAGAGATATTTGGACTTGATGAGGAAGAATGTCATCTTGAGAAGCAGAAAGCAAAAATTGAGCAGAAACTGGCCTTTCTTCAAGATACACAGAAACTTAAGCACACATAGAGGCTCCAGCTGGAAATGGACTTCGACAAAGACATTACCACTCTCAAAGACCTCAAGCAGACTGAGCATCGACGTTGATTGGTAATTGGAGCCGAAAATCAACATACCAAAAATAAGTGTATAACCGAAAATGGTCAATTTGATCGTAGTATGTTGTCCCTCCAAAGTGATGTAAAGAAATTGTTGTTCCCTAAGAGAACTTTTAATCAATAAAGTGACCTCCATTTCTTTTGAATTTATCTTAATATTCCTTTTCAATAACTTATTTCCAGAGGGAACTTTTTCATTCAAATTTCTCCACGTTCCTGATCATGGGTGAAGTTGGTTACCACATTGGATCTATTTATACCCTTTGACCTCTCATTTTTACTTCATCCGCCTCAAACATGGCATCCAACTTTTCTTTCTTTTCTCATACCACACCTTCTATGTTCTTGAATTGTCTTGATGATCTTCAAATGTACGAAACAAAAGGTCGTATCTCTTTGTCCTTTATGAATCA
Source organism: Syzygium grande (assembly GCA_024733475.1). Classification (NCBI taxonomy): domain Eukaryota; kingdom Viridiplantae; phylum Streptophyta; class Magnoliopsida; order Myrtales; family Myrtaceae; genus Syzygium; species Syzygium grande. The sequence goes on along the minus strand of JAMXDD010000002.1, from coordinate 10,616,395 downwards.
TGACACTAACAACGATCACATTATACTAGGTCCTTATCTCAAAACTATTGCAGCTCCTCCTATGTTCACTGAGTGTTTTCCTCTCCCATTATCAAGAAATTCTTCCCATTAACAATAGCCGCATTCATGCTCATGCTTGGCTAACCTCTAATTATAGGTTTAATTCTTATCCCGATTTTGACATGAGGTTTTTTCAATGGTATAAATGCTTGCGTGGTGTGATGAAGTCTAAATAGCAATCAGCTCGAATTGACACAGCTATGATGTTTTGTTGCATGTCTATCAATCCAATGGAATATGGTCTTATTGGCAGTCTTTGTACCTTTTGGTCACCTTTTTCGCATTGCTTTTTCCTTCCTTGTGGTTTAGTAACCATCACTCTTTTGGATATTTGGGCCTTAACAGGCCTTTCACCTTTTGTTGAATTCCGAGGTTAAAAGGTCCTTGAATGTTTGCCTTTTCAAAACTCGACGTCTCTTAATCTTTCTTATGATGAATTTATGGATCAATTTGCTAAGTCTGAGGGGGAAATTTATTCTAATGAACATGTTGCATTCCTTCTATATTGGCTTTCACGGTACATTTTTGTACACCAACTTTATCAGTTTCTTCCGAGTTCCTTGACATTCCTCACATGCTTTCCCATGGTCTTGATGTTGGTCTCGGTCGAATTGCTCTTGCTGCTCTTTATCAATCTCTTATAGATGCTCAGACCTTTTTTTTTAATGTGCATCCTGATCCTTTCTTTGGTCCTCTATGGATGGTGCACGAATGGTGCCGTATGTATTTTCCTGATCTCTTCTTTGATGTAGGAATATTTCCTGTTTACTGGTCCGAGGCTGATCTTCCTCCGATCGAAAAGGAATTTGGTCTTTTGAGACTTTGTCGTCCTCTTTATTACCCTTTAATAGGAACTTCCCTCTTCGAGGGTTTCCTTCAATATTTGCTGTCATCGAGAAACTTTTGTCTTATATAGAATTTGTGTCGATATTCTTGAGGCTAGCCCATCTTATGATCAATTTGACACCTGTATTTTCTTGAAAAGCATTCTTACCCCTTGTGATTTAATTGTGGACTTCTCAATGAAAGGCCAATTTTCTCCAGGGTTCGAGGTATAAAATCCGCATTACTGTTCTCATCAATTCGGTCTTACTCAAGGTATTCCCGCTCCTATTGTTTACTCCATGGAATATCCTTTCTCTCATACTAGTAGTCATTATTTCATCAATGAAGGAACTATTTCTTACTGCAATGAAATTACTCATACCATTCTTGGAAGATTTGACTACATACATTTTGCGGAAATCCACATAGTACCGATACCTTCAATTAATGGTGGGTGGAATATCGATCATATGTTTTTTCTTCGCACGTCGATATAGTGATGTCCAAAGTCACTCACTGTCTTCCTAGACTAAACCATCCATTTGAGAGGCCTTGTAACTTATCATCTAACTACGATGATCTTTCCTCTGAATCAAAATATTCATCCGATAAAGGTATCACCTTTAATTTCCAATCCACATAAGGTTCATCTTCTTATTTACTTTAAACTTCATCTTCAATTGTTTCCTGTCTTGCAGAATGAGTGTTACGTTTTATAAATGGGAAGTTGAGACTTACATTAGCACACCTGTCGAAGTCCATTCTCCAACTTATATCCCAATTTTTGATGACACCCCATGTTTATCAAAACAAACTTTTGGTAAACCGTCCCTGTCTTGAGGAAATGACGAATTCCGACCCAAATGGATTCGACTTCTCCATTTACTGTCACCTTGTTTATCTCATATTTCTAATAATGTTTCCATGGAGACAAAAATTAAATCTCTTCTAACCGAGTTATCCAATTTACCTTGTCTTTTGGATTGTCTAGCTATGGAGTACGCTGTCGAAGAGTTGGCTCAATCTTTCAACTCAGCTTTGGAATCTTATAAGTTTCGACAGGATCGTATAGATACCTTTGACCAGATGGAAAAATCATATCTGAAGAGGCACGAGGATTTGGAGCAAGCACATGCTGTCCTTGCATGTTATCAAGTAGTTGATGATATCTCACTGCAACGCCTGGCTCATTAACTTAAACAAATTGAACAATTGGAGATTGAATGCGGGACTATGGAAGATGAACTTCAAGAGATCACCTTTGAAAAAGATCAATTCTTTGAGGCCAATTGTGATCTAGAAATTCGCTTACACAATTTCTATCTAGGAATTGAATAACACTTCATGTAACCAAAGGTCCAGTTCACCTTGTAAATACTTAATGTATATATTAGGATCTCTGTTTTATTCGCGTCCAAGTGTATTCTTAACCCTTGAATGTATGCACTTTTCTTTTCGTTCAACATGCTTGATCAATGAGCTTTCTGGTATTTTTTTATCCAAACGTCATTGTACCAATTTCAAATGTCAAACATACTCAAATTTATAGCTAGTCATAATGATCCATCTTCCCAGCAAATGAAGCATATAATTGCAACCCTTCATATTCCTCTACTTGGTAGATATGGATTTTAAATATTCATTAATTCTAATAAGTTGCTCCTACTCTTTCCTCGTAAAAGCTGTGGATGGGTTCGCTACACACGTTTTCCCGTATTCCCACTATGCCGTTTTATTCTCTTCGATAGCAATAATATCTTGAACATATCTTTACTTTCGTCTGTTCAAAGAACCTATTAGTTACATCTATTTCCACTTTGCTTGATTTTCGCACAACCATTTAATGTTACTGGTTCTTGATCCATTATACCCACCTTTTCTTGCAAAAAAAACTGCCGGTGGATACGATCCCCTATATGACCCTATCTTGTCGTTCCATTTCTACCAGTATTAATAACTCCTCGCGAACGTGTTTTTGCTCTCCAATAAGTTCAAAGCACCTGTTAGTTACTGTAATATCCTGAATTTTGACCCGCTATCGGATCAATAAAGTGCATATTAATTCTCATTTGATTTTAGTAAGTCTCGCCCGGACTTGATCAATCACGGGATACTAACCAAATGGGAAAGGCTAATTAGGAATAGCTATGTGGACCGAAGATCCGATCGCGATTGAGCGCCGAGTTCGAGAAATGTCGAGGGAATATTTTTAATCAATATGGGCCGATCTTAGGAAAATGAAGGATTGATATATTTAGTAACGTACAATCGGATTGTGGGTGATTCCGTACGACTGAAAGTACGCTTGACCAACGAATCCCGATTTTAATCCGAACGATCGTGACCCCCAATACAGCGATAATTCCTCTTGTTCTCTCAAAATTCAAGACCATCATGACTTGGACACTCCTAGGTCGATACTCGTAACACCTAAACAGCCACCCATTAGTGAGAGGCCCTAAGACTTCAAAACGAGCTATTTTGATTCGCAATATTGATCCTAAACTTCAATATCAAAATTTCAAGGGTAATTACGACTCTTTTGCAGGACATACGTCATTTTATGATGGCCAAATAAGTTTAGAACAAGAACGGTTAAAAACGGAAATTTCGACAGAAATTGAGGAAAATTATAATTTTGCCCCTAGGGACCTCGATATCCATTTCCGAGGCCAAACGAAATTATTTTTTGGAATCGACGCCATTTTGGGGCAACCATGCACGTCTGGAGTGCATATGGTCAAAAATTGGAATTTCGACCCCGGAATGAAAAAATTACGGTTTTACCCCTCCAAACTTTTGGACTGATTTTCGAGGGCTTAAAAGATAAATTTTAAGGATCCGACACCATATTATGTTTACCATGAATATATAGGATCGGTATGGACCAAATTAAAATTTCGGTTCGGGATCGGAAAATTACGAAAATGCTCCTAAGGCTATTTTGACTAATTCCGAAAATTGGATTAAATTAGGGGCTTAACCAAGGTTAATTGGGACTAACCAGGGTCTGGTCGGCCTTGGGTTAGTGACAAAGGACCATTTTACCCTTAAATTATTGGATGAGAAGGAAAGATGGCCATTGGATCAAGGGCAAAATTGTCCAATGGCCCAAGATATTGACATATGGACTCCACTAACACCATGTTGACCCATATTTGACCAGACCCTCTCTCTCTCCTATTGATCATTCAGTCATTTCCCCAAAAATTTTCTCCCTTTTCCCCGTTTCTAGTTCTGCCGTGGATGTTCTGCTCATCCTGGTACTGTTCACGCCGGAACAGTATCAGTTGGAGCTGTTGGCCGCCACCAGCTACCGCTTTAGTCATCCATGAACCCCCCTCTCACCTGAACCGCCACCCTCAGCCCTGTTCCAGCCCCAAACAAAAGAAAACTAGCCACAAATCGTCGTTCCCGTCGTCACCATGACCGCCGGCTTGTACCCGGATTGCCGCCGTTGATCCTTACCATGTGTCGGTGATCAACCGCCTGTTCTCGTCGTCCCGAATCATCAATAGGCGAGTATAAACCCCTAAATCCTTAATTCGTCTAATTGTGTTTCTCAAAGGGTAATTAGGGGTTAATTAAGCTTATTTAGGACCTAATGGTGTTTATTTGAGTGTAGGATGATTGGGATAGGTCATTAAGGTTTAATGAGGTTGTTTAAGTGTGGTTTAAGGGCCAAATGATGCTCTGATTTGGTACTGTTCATTGAGTACCGAAATTGTGTATTTTTGCCTAAGTATTTCACTAATTAAGTTCAAGTGCTAATGACTTGAAATTGGACATTTTAGGGGCTAATTAGGCTTATTTGAAGCTTAAGTAAGTGTATTTGGTGGTTGGATGATTAGGATACATGATTAGGCCTTAATGTGATTGTTTAAGGGTGATTTAGTGCTTAAGGCATAATCTACCCTGGTACTATTCATCAGTACCGAAAATGCTTAATTTGCCTAAGTGTGATACTAATTGAGTTCATTGTTTTAGGACTTGGAATTAGGCAATTTAGGTGTTAATTAGGCTTAATTAGGTATATTTGGTTGTTGGATGATTAGGGTATGTGATTAGGCCCTAATGGAATTGTTTAAGTGTGGTTTAGTGCATATTTGACATTTGATTCTGGTATTGTTCACCAAAACCGAATTGCACTATTGGACTTAAATTGAGACTTAATTGGTTGATTGACTATCAGCATGTTGGTTTGGGTATTGACACAAATTCCCCAACATATGTTTTGGCATATCAAGTTGTGATTAGTTGTAATTAAGTGTGACGATATACATGCCTGAGTTATATTCAATTGTTGGCCTTCGGGTTGGGCCTACAGGTCGTTATAATCTATTGTGACCTTCGGATCGAGCCTACGGGTCAATCTATCAAACTGTTGGCCTTTGGGTCGAACCTACGGGTCATTTTATCAATTGTGGCCTTTGGGTCGGGCCTACGGGTTGTTATATTCAATTGTGGGCCTTCGGGTCGGTATAATTGCACGTGACTTGCGTTAATGTTAAATGCCTAACCTGCTGGGATATGAAATAATATGTTGGGCTGTGAGCCCGGAGTAGAAATTATGTTGATTTACTGGTTCATTGTTGATGTATTTTATTTACCCTTCTAGAGGTGCATGTTAGTCTAGTTTAGGATTAGTGGTTTGTACTTGCTGAGATTTCTCACGGTTGTGGTAAAATCAACATTTTCAGACCCCCGTCCATAGAATACCGAGGACAGCCCCTCTTTTTAGAATACCGCATTAGATCAAGCGGTTGTCTAGCGTACACCCCTGTGGGGATGGGGCAGCATATGTAAGATATCATTTGGTGTTGTTTGTGAACGTGGGAGAGGATTACTACCACACCTAAGAGTATGTAGCTTGGTGTTATAGGGGAGTGGATGGCGTGACCGGACCCCCACTCAGAACTTTTGACGTCCCGGTGGATATAAACGGTGTTATGATTTCCCAAATGGTAAGTGGTGAAGTATCAGATCCTCCATCATTACCGACTGCGAGCTTCGAGGACGAGACCATAGATGGACCGGCAGCTATGGATGAGGAAGAGGAAGAGCAACAAGTAATAGCTGTAGACATAGGTCAGGTGGATGACGAAGAGATTGACCTGGAGGCGATGGACTTGGATGATGAGGCAGCGGAGAAATTGCTGAGATAGGATCGGATGTGGAAATAGGAGCTGAGGAAGAGGGTGGGTTAGGTCTTTATCTGGATCCGGAATTAGAGCTCGATTCGGAGGATGAAAGGATGGTAGCAGAAGCCATGGATTCAGAGGAGTTTGAGGGTCAGGAGGGCTCTTCCGCGGAGTCTTCATAGTCGTTCGATCCAGACTGGGAGCCTTAGTTTAGGTCTCAGCCTTAGGTGTGAGGGCCGACTCCTTTTTGATTGAAGCCCTCTAGTGTTAGCCGATCTCCCTAGGCCATCAATCCCTTTTTATACTCATGGCCCTTTTGTTGTATCTTTTGTTTATAATGGATATTGTATATAAGTTTTATAATGAATGTATATATTGGTTTAATCATTCGTAATTTGTTATCTCTTGCTATTCATGGTTGCTTTTAAATTGTCTGGGTGTATATATATCTATTATATATACATCGTTTCATATGTGTCGTGTTTTCTCTGATTTGGGTTTCGGATCGGTGACGTAACCTGGGAGCATCACACCTCTTTTTGACCTATACACGGATGTTCATTCTTCGTGGGGTACGGACAGGCGTGATAGTTACATTCATTACTCACGTCGCTTAAGTCCTTTTGACTTCTTATTGTGCCTATCTACTTTAGCTCTCTATTTAAATCACTACTTTAACTCACTATTTAAACCATCTTTGTATACTATCTTCATCCGATCATCCCATATTCCAGACTAGCTTTACCATGGCCAAATCTTCCTCTTCCTCATCTTCACAAGCTTCGCTTTTCACCGAGGAGTTTATCTCCTTGTGGAACGACATCTTATGTCACTTGTCTTTCACCTATTCCTATTTAACTATCAAATCTCGGGCTGTGGATGAAATTTTCACTTTCCTCAAAGAAGATGAACCCAAGTTCCTTCCACCTGACGATCCTTTCAGATTTGACTTTAATAAATTTTGCAGCATTTTTCCCTATGGTCTTCGAGCCTTTTCTGACAATAAAATAACAATCGAACAGCATGCAATCGTTGAGGGAGATTATTTCAACAAGGTTAACCTTGTCACCTAAGCTAAGAAAGTATACTTTGACCGGCTCAAAGTTCTGGAACCCGCTCGTGTAAGACTAAGTAGTTTGACCCGAACAAGAGAAGTGAAAGCTGATCTACTGGGCATCACTACCCGTCGTCTCCAAGGCAAGCTAACTTCCAAAGAGAGAGCAGCAGAAGAGACAGAGAAGAAGGGGCTAATTGAACTACTAGCCCAGATAGACGAGGACATCAACTCCTGCAGATCGCTGGTGGATTACTTGGATGAGCAGTGTGACATCCCAAAAATTTGTCCATTTGAGATTTATAAATTATTGAGTTTTATAAATGTATTCGCAGTTAATTTTCGCCCAGAACTGATCATTTCTGGGATACTAACAATTGGGGAAAGGCTAATTAGGGAATTAAATTCGTACGACTATTAGAAAATTCAATCGTGAATTTAATTTCGACTATGAAATCGCCGAGGTGATATTTTGAACCATTGTTGGCCGATCTAAGGGTAGTCAGGGATCAGTTCGCCACTGTCGTAGTAATAGATCATGGGTGATTCCACCGGACCATGAAATGACTTGACGAATTATCCTAAATCTATACCAAACGATCGTACCCCACGGATCTAGCGATTGATCCTCGCGATTTTAATGACAACCGAAATGGTCACGAACCGAACGGACTTGCACGTGACTTGATATATTATCAGTCACGAGTCGAATATGCGAATTTCCCAAACAAGCCACCCATTAGTTTAAGAAATGCTCGAGTTACGTTTAATAGAATTTAATTATTTAATTTAGCCCAAATCAGACACTGGAAAATTTAGAAGTCACAACGGGACGTTAGGATGACGTTGCGGTTGTAATGTGCAATTTTTGTTGCGCCCGAATCCTTCAGAAAAACTTGATTTTGATGAGAAACGGAGAATCAGACCATTTTACCCCTATGAATTAATAAAGGGATAGTTTTGTGGGCAAAGGGCATTTTGGTCATTTTGCCTTAACTTTTTGATTGGACAATTTTACCCTGAGAATTTTTGAGAAATTACAAGTATACCCTTAGATATTTTTGATAAGATTCAATCTGGCCCGTCGATTTCAAGATGAGATCGAATTTAGACCGTTGGATCAAAAATATCAGACGAGGGCGTTTTGGTAATTTGCCGTTTAGTCAAAATTTGGACCAACCTTATCCCCTCTCTCTCCTCTCCCTCACCCCATTCGGATCCCCCCTTTTTGCCATGAACAGCCCCCCTTTTGATCTCTCTCTCCCTCATGCCCAAGCCGCGCCGTCGCTGCCCAAGCCGATCGTCGCTCGCTGGGAGCCATACATTGTCGCCGCCGTCCCCGATTAAGTGTCGCCGCTTTATGTTCTAGCCGTGATAGTCTAGAACGCGGGTAAGTCGCACTCTAAACCCAATTTAGGATTTCGGGTGTCGACCGGCGATTTTGGGTAAAACCAGGCATAGGGTAGGTGCGGAATTGCATGATTTAGGAGTGAAATTATGTGGCGGGCCTTAGAATTGAAACAGGAAAATTTTTATTGAAAAATTCAGAATAATAGTGGGCTGTGAACTACTATTCATGGGGTTGTGATAGGCCGATCGGGTCGCAAGTTGGATTTTCATAACCGAGAATTTATGGCGAGAAAGTCTCGTGAAGGACCTGAATCGATTTGAGGTCATTTGGTCAGAGAAAAATAATGATTTCTGTGTTTTACGTGCGTTTGAATTATAATTAGGTTGTGGTGGTGAAATTAAATGTGTGATTGTGCAATTGGTTGACTTAATTATGCCTGTTGAGTGCACACACGGGCCAGATTATTTTAATTATTATTATTGGTCATGTTATATGTTGAGTGAGCATGAATTACGTGTAATTGTTGCGTGCATGGGTCACGTGTGATTGATCAGTTAAGTGGCAAGTGAATGTTGTACGTGTGAAAGAATGAGAAATAGTGCGTGGTACGGTATGTGAAATCATGGGAATTGTGCCGTCCTGAGGCGTGTACGTTTACGCGGGACGATACTCGGTTTTACCAGAAGACTGCTAGCTTGAGGCATGTACTTCAACGCGGGTTGCATAGTAGGTGGTAGATGTTGAGCATGAGGCGTATATGTTTACACGAGCAAGAAACATGGCTTGAGGCGTGTACGTTTACGCGGGCCTAAAGTGTTGTGAAAAGTGATTGCAGTGAACCTGAGGCGTGTACTGTAACGTGGGTCATTGGCAAGAGTATGAAATGAGATGTGATGAGACTGGAACGAATGCTCCAGAATGCAAATTAATTATGCATGTGATTGCATTTAATGCGATTATAACTAATGTGTAGGGTGTGAGCAAGATAGGCTCAGGTAAATAATTGACGTGCTTGATATGTGATGATTTGGCATTCGTGTGTGATTGTGTTTTATGAAATTATATGGAGGTACGTGATAGCCTAGGTGGGGTTTAGGGGAAACTTACTGAGAAGTGTTCTCACAGTTGTTTCAACCAAACAATTTCAGAACCCCGACCGGATCTATGAATCCTCCGCCACTACCAAAACGTTTTGGAGTACCTGTACATACCGAGCTTGAGGTTGCAGAGTTTCCGATGGGCGATAACTTTACCTGGATTAAGCATACTTCTACCGTTTTTGTAGATGTAGGTTTATCTCTTTTTGAAGAGAATAGGTACACTGCTTGATTCTTCCGGGATCAAGACGGGGCTAAGTTCGGGCCCATTAGAGGTTTTGATGTGCCTTTTGACTTAGTTGGGGATTGGGACCCAAACCGTATCCCGATAGACGGAGAGTTGACCAGGGTAGATATTAGTTTGGCCTAGTCGGGATTGCATTCAGCAGCCGCTGCTCAGGGTTCATTAGGGGCTGAGCATGAACTTGAGCTCGAAGGATCGCAAGCAGCAGGTGACCCGATGGACATAGATTTGGAACCGATTTTCAAGGAAGGACCAACAGGGGTGGAGCCTAAGGTAGAACCTGAAATTGAGCCCGATGAGTCAGAGGAGCCGGAGGAGGAACCGGATTATATACTCCCTTATGAGCAATATATGGATCCAAACTACGTGCCAGAATTTAATCTCTTTGAAAGACTTGGCTGAGGAGGAACAGGACGAAGTTCCAGCCGAGTCGGGTGACATCAATCACCCGATTGAGATCGAGGCAGAGTCAGAGCCCTTAGAGGAGCAGATTGTTCCAAGGAGTTTAGATTCGGACGACGAGGAGTTAAATTCAAAGTGGACGCCCAGCAAAGGGGCGTAGAGGCTAGCATGAGGGTTTAGAATAGGTTTTACAAAGTACCATTTTTTAGGAAGGATACCCAGGTTATCGACCATTTTGTTATCGGTGGTGGTAGTTCGGTGTGCACTTGTATATTTAGTGACTTGTTTTATGGGGTACGTGCATAAGTAGGTGGTTTTGTAATTGTAAATATTATGGTATAAGTTCTAGTAATGAGAATGAGTTTGTACAATTTCCCTATTCTCTCCCGTTTCAAATTGTCCGGGATTATTTGTTAGTATCCGCTGTGGTTGTAAATCTCTAATGTTGATTTGAGGTCGGCGACATTCCTAGGATGTCGCACTAATCGACTAGTGGAGGGTGTTGCGCACTCGATGGGGCTCAAGGCGTGACAAGTAGGCTAACATATGCTTCGCTAGGCTCACAAAACTAGAAATAGAGTGTAACCAGGCCTATTCGGCCAGGAACACCAGCTCTTCTGTTTGCCTCCATGCTGAAGAAGAAAATCGTCATATGGAGAGTCGTCTGTGTAGCTTTGTAAACAAGTTTAGGTGTCATATCGGTGTAAATTGATCATGTAATGATGCCTAAACTATTTCTGTAAATCCAACCTCCAAGTTTGGCTAGCTGAACCCCTTTGACCAGTCTATCTGTCGGCTTGTTTCATGGACTCTTTGGACTATAATTATGTTGAATGATTATCAGTTTCTTGAGGTTCCTTCATGTCCCATATAGTAGAATAATATTTCTTTAAATATTTTTCATTGATTGATCTAGGCATTTCTCTAAGCCCATCAATATCGATCAAATGATATGCATTTCCACTTAAAACTTGTGTAACTAAATATGGACCTTTCCAATTTGGTGACCATTTTCCAAACTTCTCATTATTCAAACCCACTAGGCAAAACAGTTTTCCAAACTAAATCACCAACATTAAATTGTTTTTCCTTCACATGTTTGTTATATGCTTTAGCAACTCTATTCTTCCGGGCAGTTAATTTCTCTAAAACTATAATCCTATTTTCTTCCAATTCATCGATGTTTCCATACATCAATTCGTCATATTCTTGCTTGGGCATGCCCCCTTGTAATTTTACCCTTAATGATTATACTGTAATTTCTACTGGCAACACAGCTTCCTAGCCATAAGTTAACATGTATGGGCTTACTCTCGTACTTGACCTCCTCAATGTTCTATAGGCTCATAATACCGTCAATAAGAGTAAATCCCATTCTCTAGGGTTTTCTTCCAAATGCCTTTTAATAAGGTTGAGAATAATCTTATTAGATGCCCATTCACCTAAGCGTACTAAGGAGTTGAATGAAAAATCTTGATTCCCTTGGATTTAGTAAACCCCAGAACTTCCTAACCAGTAAATACAATACCCTGATCTGCCGTTATTGTTTCTGATATTCCATATCGATGAATAATTCTTTCCTCTATAAATTCCTTTACTACTTTCTGAGTTATGTTCTTATACGAAGCAGCTTTGACCCACTTAGTAAAATAATACGTAGCAACCAATATAAAACTATGTTTTTAGATGATGGAGGATATATTTTTCCAATTATGTCCAATGCCCGTCCTCGAAATGGCCATGATTTGATAATGGGTTGCATAATAGCTACAAGGACATGTTGCCGTGGTTCATGTTTTTAGCATGTCTCACACCTTTAGCATAATCAATACAATCTCGAGTCATTGTTGGCAAGAAGAAACCATGGCGCTTTAATAACCATTTTATTTTTATACCTGCTTGATGCGCATCGCATATTCCTTCATATATCTCTACCATTGCTATAACTGACTCTCTTTTACTTAAACATCTAAGCAGAACATCATCGATTATCTTTCAATATAATGCTCCATCCATCAACAAGTATTTCAACACTTGCCTCTTAAACGATTTATCATAAGAAGCAGGGTTCTTTAGATATTGAATGAACGGTTTTCTCCAATATTCTTCATTGACATCGATACGCTCCCTATTGGACTGTATCATCATAATTCGATTATCTATCGATAGCAAAGTTTTTGTTTACGTAACAATCAACTTTGCTAATTCTTTTGATATTTTATATCCAGATGACATTTGAGCTAACTCATTGGCTTCCGCATTATCATTTTTGTTTATATGGTCCGATTCATAATCAAAGAACTCGTTCAATAAAACTTTCACCATATCGAAGTATCGAACAATATTCTCATTGAAGCATTGATAATTTCCGATAACTAATTGATCACTAATTGGGAATCCCCTTTTATTCTCACAAACTTAACGTTCATGTTAGCCAATATATTAAGGCCAACAATTAATGCTTCATATTATTCTTGATTATTAGAACAATCAAAATCAAGTTGACACATAAGTTTTGTTCGATGTCCCCGAGGGGATACAATCATAACCCCAATACCCCATGTTGTTGTCGTACTTGATCCATCAAAATACAATGTCTATGGTACCACCTGTATCGATCCCTCGACATTCTCCTCTTCCATATGTACACATGGATATTCCTTAATAAAGTCAGCAACCGCCTGCCCTTTAACTGCTTTAAGTGGCACGTATATCAAATGTATTTCAGACAAATCAAAGGCCCACTTGACAATTTTTCCTCTGATAATCGGGCGAGTTAACATATATTTGATAATATCCGTCTTACAAATTACCTGAACTATTGTCGATAATATGTAATGACGTAATTTTGTACAAGCAAAGTATAATGACAAGCATAATTTCTCCACCGGAGTATATATTTTTTTCTGTATCATTCAACATCCGGCTGAGATAATATATTGCTTGCTCTTTTCCATTGTCATTTTCCTGTGTCAACATACTTCCAATGGTATTGTTAGCTGCCGACAAATAAAGTTTTAATGGTCTACCTGGCTTGGGTGGCATCAAAACTAGTGGACTGATCAAATATTTTTTAATCTGCTCAAAAGCAAGTTGATGCTCTTTTCCCCAAACAAATTGATCTTGATTCTCAAGTTTAAGCAATGGAGAAAATATTTCTATCTTACCTGATAGATTAGCAATAAATCGACACAAGAAATTTATCTTCTCTATGATCATCTGCAATTGTTTCTTACTTACGGTGGCAGCAATTCTAAAATAGCTTTAGTTTTATTCTTATCTATTTCTATTCCTCTTTGATTAACCATAAACCCTAAAAAGTTGCCAGCTCTTATCCCGAAAGCACGTTTAAAAAGATTCATTTTCAGTTTAAATTTCTACATCCTTATAAAAGCACGCTCAAGATAAGTTAGATAACTGACTTGGTCTGATTTGATGATGATATCGTCGATGTAAACTTCCATGAAATCCCCAATCATATTGTGAAAGACAAAATTCATGGTCCTTTGATAAGTTGCTCCAGTATTCTTTAATCTAAATGGCATCACCAACTATTCGAACATCCCAATAGCTCCTAGACATCGAAATGCTGTTTTATGCGCATATTCCTCTTATATAAATATCTTATTACAACCTGAATGACCATTTATTAATGACATAATTTCATTGTCGGATGCTAAGTCGATTAACATATCTGCCATTAGCATTTGATATTCATCTTTTGGGGTTGCTGCATTTAGATCGCGAAAATCTATACACACCTTATTTTCCCATTCTTCTTTTTAACTAGCATGATATTTGATAACCACTCGACATATCTTGCAGTTCTAATAAAGCCTACTGTCAATAAGCGTTCAACTTCCTCCTTGACCTTTTGTACAATTTTTGGTGCAAACCTTCTTAGTAGTTGTTTTTGTGGTCGAAATCCTTTCTTAATCGGCAATCTATGCTCAACCACATCTCATCCTAATCCTGGCATTTTATGATAATCCCATGCAAAGCAGTCTCTATGCTTTCGTAATAACTCAATCAACTGGGATTTTGCAACCTCATCTAACAATGCACTTATGAAAATTGGTCGATGGCATTGGGCATCTCTAATATCAACTTCTATTAGTGAGTCTTGGGCTTCAATAAGTTTATTGTCCTCTCCAAGGGGTGATTCTTCAAATTCCATAACGTAGTCATTAAGATCTTGATCACCTACTTGGCCTTATAGGTCGTATAGCTCTTATTGAGGTCGCCTAATAATATAAGATTCTCCATGAACAACCTTGTCCAAACAACTCACTAGGTCAGTTTTGGGAATCCATGGACATTTCGCTTGTCAAACCGGCAGAATGCAATATCTCTTGAATCAATTCTTGGTGGTTCGATAACACATGAATTATCATCTAGCATTTTCCTTAACTCTCGATCAGTCATTAAAGCATGTGCCCATGACACATGAGCCTTACTATTAACTTTAACATATTCAACTTTGCTTCCATTCCAGAAAGCTAACATCTGATGAAGGTCGATGGTACACATTGATTTCCATGAATCCAATCTCTTTCTAACAACACGTTATACGAACCATCTGTCTCAACGACACAGAAAGCTATTCTAGAAGTTTTAGATCCTACACTCAAGCCAGCCATAAATACTTCTTTGACTTTTGTTACTTCTCCTGTAAAATCTGACAATTGTATATTCGGTGGGATAATTTCTTCATCTCTTTTCCCTATCTTTTTGAAGAACCTATATGGAACCAGATTTAAAGTGGATTCTCCATCAACCAGAACCTTGGAAACCGGACGACCATCTATCCTGGCATTTATATTAAGTGCCCTTAGATGTTTGGATCCTTTGTAAGAGGGTTTTTCAAACTCCATTAATTCCTCTTCATTCTTAAATTGAAATTCTGTCTTGTCTTCCTCATCAATAATTGAGCCTCCATTGGTTGTCGAGTCTACAGATGTCACTTTATATTGCAATGGAAGTCTAGGCTTGAACCATGCATGAACTTAAAGGTGAAACAAATCTTGATAATACGGCAAGTCTAAATACAACTTTGTCATTAGTCTTACCCCTTTTCTAATCATTACTATGCTTATCCTGACTAGAATTCCCAGGATTCCTTTTCTATACTAAATTCCTAACTCGGAATTTTTTAGGTTTATAAGACATTGAGGGAAGTTGAGTAATATGAATATGATTAACTTATCTTTGTAGTTCATGCATCTTCTTCTTTCTTTGTAACCTTCTTTTTTGAGTCCTTGTTACATTGCCCCCTGGACCCTGAACTTCTCCTGATTCAAACCATTCATCTTCTAGTGGATCACTTGGTATTTTCAAAGTCCTAGTTCAGTGAGGTATTAGAGTCGCCTTAGTCTCTCTTTTAGGTGGATCATTGAATTCCTCACCCCATCCAGTTGCAATTACTTCTTCCAAATATATAGGAGGTGGACCATAGTCAATATAGTAGTCGAATTTACCACTAGGCTCTCCCAATGTTCCAATCCTAGGGTCACCTTCTTCATAGCGCTGCCTGAAAGACTTCCATTTTGTTGGGTATTGTGTCGAATTATCAACAACCTGAGCATTTCGCTCCTGACTAGGACATTCATTCCTATTTTGATCATTTTGGGATCGACTCCGATATTCAGTCTTTTTGTTATGATTTTGATATCTACATTGATCCCAAAAAGCCTTTTCTTAAGAAACATCCTGTTTCAAAAGATGTGGCTGCATCATCCTACCTTTAGATTTTAGTGACACCATTCCCGTCATCATGGGAAATGGATCAACATCCACCTCCATAGGAGCCTTTTCTTTGTCATCCGTGAATTTGATTTTGCATTGTCGAATTACTTCTTGAATGTCCTTTCTTAACATGATACAATCAACTATATTATGACTCAATGAGTGATGCCACTTATAGTATTTTTTTCCTTTCGGCAAAAGTGCATCACAAGTGCCATAATTTGTGTACGGCGATCACTTTGGTGCCATAACTTTTTTTCGGATCACTTTGGTGCCAAAATCAGAGAAAAAAATCACTTTAGTGCCAATTTGGCCGAAAATCCGACGTGACTTTTTTTTATTAATTTTAGACGCCGACATAGCTTGCGGTGAGTCAACATGTCTCTGATCGGCATTTTTTTTTTTAAATAATTTTTTTTTCAGCATGTCGATCAATATTTTTAATTTTAACTATTTTTTCCTTTTTTTTTCTTTCCTTTTTCTTTTCTTTTTTTTTTTCTCCCTCGCCCGGCCCGGTGAAGCTAGGAAGGGCCTTGCCCAGGCGGCCTATGATTAACTTATCTTTGTAGTTCATGCATCTTCTTCTTTCTTTGTAACCTTCTTTTTTGAGTCCTTGTTATATTGCCCCTGGACCCCGAACTTCCCTGTTCAAACCATTCATCTTCTAGTGGATCACTTGGTATTTTCAAAGTCCTAGTTCAAAGGAGGTATTAGAGTCGCTTTAGTCTCTCTTTAAGGTGGATCATTGAATTCCTCACCCCATCTAGTTGCAATTACTTCTTCCAAATATATAGAAGGTGGACCATAGTCAATATAGTAGTCGAATTTACCACTAGGCTCTCCCAATGTTCCAATCCTAGGTCACCTTCTTCATAGCGTTGCTCGAAAGACTTCCATTTTGTTGGGTATTGTGTCTTATCAACAACCCCGAGCATTTCGCCGCCCGACTGGGACGTTCATTCCTATTTTGACCATTTCGGAAAAAAAAAAAGAAAAGAAAAGAAGAAAAAAAAAAGAAAAAATAGTTAAAATTAAAAATATTTTCTTAAGAAACATCCTGTTTGAAAAAAATTATTTAAAATAAAAATGCTGATTTACACATGTTGACATCACCTCCGCATCATCCGCTAAAAATTAATTTTAGTGAAATTCCCATCATCATGGAAATGGATCAAATTGACACTAATGTGATTTTTTTTTTTTGTCATCCGATTTTGGCACCAAAGTGATCCGAAAATTTATGGCACCAAAAACACGATATAATCAAGTTATGGCACTTGTGGTGTACTTTTGCCCTTTCCTTTCATATCTTCTGGGCTTGGTATAACTTGGCCTCCAATAAGCTTAATTTGCCCATCAACCAAAAGAAAATCAAATATTTCATTAACCTTATTTATATCAAAAGAATAATACTGGACATCCTTTGATTTGACCATGACGATTCCCTTTTCTTTTGTTTTAGCTAGCTTCAAAGCAGGACAAGTGTACGGCTTTTCTATTATCATCTTGGCAACTGCCAGCTCAGCGTACTCTGATTCGTTTTCATCGACTAGTGTTTCATCGACAAAGTTTATCTCATGTCTAGTATGCTTCCAATCCTTTTCTTTCAAAAACGTTTTCATGCTTCACAGCAATGGTAGTCAATGAAAACAAATCATAATAGGCCTGTCCTACCATTCTTTCTCTAATGGCAAACTTTAGACCATTAAAGGCAAATTTAGCAAACGTTCTCTCGGGTAGTTATACAAGATATCTATTTCTTACTTTTCTAAATCAGAACATAAACTGATCCACCGATTCGTTGTTATACTGTTTCATTGCTGATAAATCTGTCACAGACATATCTGGCATTGCCCTTTAAAATTGACTATGAAACATCATTTCCATTTGATCCCAAGAGGTTGCAGAATGAGGAGGTAGAGATGTGTACCAGGTGAAAACGGTTTTGGACAATGATAATAGGAATAAGCACAACTTTCAATGATCTCCATATGTAGCATTTCCACATAAAGCAGTGAATCGATCGATATGCTCTTGTGTTGATTGATCGACTTTGCCAGTAAACAAGCTAAATTCCGGCATCTTGAACCCTCTTGGGTACGGAACGGTATCCATCCATTCTGGGTAGGGCTTCCTGTACACTTGCCTAAAAACTCCTGGTTCACCACCATATTGCCGCAACATTGGATCGACTATGTGATAATTTTGTCCCGTTGGGATTACAACTGGTGGTGCATTTTATTGCAAAAGTTGATGCATCTGATATTGAGGCATTGGTGCTTGTGGGATTGGTTGTAGTAATGGATATTGTGCTCTTGGCTGTGGATGCTATGGAGCTAGATTTTGTAATGGTAGTTGTGGATGTTGTAGTATTGTGTTTTGCAATAGTGGTTGTGGGTATTGTGGTATTGTGTATTACAATGGTGGTTGTGGATATTGTGGCATTGTATTTTGTAATGATGGTTGTGGATATTGTAGCATTGGCTATGGTGGTGTTACATTCCTCCCTAGACTATCCATATTTACATTTGGCCTGAACAACATTTGAGGAATACTTGGTTGAGTCGCAAAACCACCGGTCAATACGTTGTCATGTAATTGATACAGAGCAGTATGCTGAGGAACTATATTTGCAATAGTCACATTTGTCTGAACTGTATTAGACAAATTTGCTCCATTGGCTACTAGTTGACCCATATTGATATTCTCATTTTGATGTATTGAATTAACTGCATTATCTTCAATTGTTGACAATTGGGCATGTGTTTGATTTGCCAATGCATTTTCTCCTCTTTGAAGAATTCTTACTGGTGCAAGAGGCATAATTTGCCCTGTTGTTGCATTATTAGAGTTTGTAACTATAGGTTGTCCAAGACCTCCAACTGCACCTGGAGGTATGATTGGGACAGGCTGTGATTGAGAAGAATTCATCGATGAATTCGGCCTTCTAGTGATCTCTTGAACCGTATTGATAAACAATGGCCTAACAGTGTCAGCCACGCATCTAGTGACTAGATTAGCTAAATCATTATGTTGTTCTTCTATGATTCTTCTCATAGTAGTAAGTGTAACTGGATTTGGTTCCAGTTGCCTTCTTTACTCTTTAGTAAGGTGTCTGGGAATATCTATCTCTCCTACTTGACCTTGCTCTTTAATTGTTTGCCCGTTTGATGATTCTGTGCGTCACTCATTCTATAGCAGGATTCAAGGGTGCACTGCTCCTTGGAACATTGTTATTTTGGTCTAATTGGCTCTATTTCTCGTTTGTGCCATTATTACTCCTCCAATTGATCTAGGAGGTCTCACTAGGCATGATAAAATTATGTTTCGTTGTAAATGTCCTCACGACGAAATATAATTCACCGAAAGTCATTTTTTGACTCTTAATGAAAGGAAACTGAGTTTTAAATCTAATTTTGGACAGGAGCAATCCAGGCGTGAATAAGGAACTTGATTTTTATAAAAATTCTAGACAAAACCATCCAATTGCTAGTGGCGTCCAAAGTTCACAAATAGCTAAGTAGCTACAGCTAAGGAAATTGAAAGTATGAAACTGGAGAATAAAGACTACAACTATGAAAACTGAAAGTGCGAAACTTGGAAGTAAAGATAATAGACAACATTTATTTTGTTCATGTGTGCCGGGGGGTCTTCTATTGTAATCATACGCTATTTATAATACAGACTTGGTAATCGTTCTTGATGTTGTATCCAGTCTCTACCATTGATTTTATCTTTATCGTTCATGTAATGAGACCTGTTTATCAACTGTTATCGATCTTATCTTTTGTATGAAGTGATAATCGCTTTTGGGCCCATTTAGTCTCTGAAATGACAATCATCATCGAGCCCATTAATTCTCTAAGGTGACAACCGTCATTGAACTTTTCTCCATTTAACACCTGTCTTTCAGAATGGTAACTACCATCGAGCTTTTTCTCCGTCTGACATCAGTCTTTCGAGACAATAACCATCATAGAGCCTTTTCTCCATTTAATACCTATCTCTTGGGATAATAATTGTCATCGAACCTTTTCTCCGTTTGACACTTGTCTCTCGGGATGATAACCGTCATCGAGCCTTTCCTCCGTTTGACTCATGTCTCTTGAGATGATAACCGTTATCGAGCCTTTTCTCTATTTGACACCTATCTCTTGGGATCATAATTGTTATCGAGCCTTTTCTCCGTTTGACACTTGTCTCTCGGGATGATAACCGTCATCGAGCCTTTTCTTCTTTTTGACACCTGTCTCTCGGGATGATAATCGTCATCGAGCCTTTCCTCCGTTTGACAGATGTCTCTTGAGATGATAACCGTTATCGAGCCTTTTCTTTATTTGACACCTATCTCTTGGGATCATAACTGTCATCGAGCCTTTTTTCCGTTTGACACCTGTCTCTCGGGATGATAACCATTATCGAGCCTTTCCTCCGTTTGACACCTATCCACCGGAAATAAAGACCTTTGTCGAGCTTTTTCTGACTTGACATCCATTATCCTTTTCATCGATGAAATGTACCTTTAGTACTTGGACACTTGTCTTTTCTGTAGCAAAGGCTTTCATTGAATCTTTCATAGCTTTTCTCTGTCTGACACCTATTCAATAGAAATAAAGACCTTCATCGAGCTTTTTGACTTGACATCCATCACCCTTTTCATCGATTTCATCGATGAGAAGCGCTTTAGCATTTGGAAATCTGTCTTTCATGGGGCAAAGGCCTTCATCGAATCTTTCATAACTTGATATTCATTCTTCTCCTTGTTGATATCTTCGATGAAAATGCCTTCAGCATTTTTGATCCCCCTCTATTTGAATTTCAAATTTCCCGCTTATGACTGTCCATACCTACCAGCTGTTATTCAGTACAAGTGATGTCATTTCATGTCGTTTTATTCATATATTCTCACGACAAAATCTCTAATTAATTTCAGGTGTCAACAATTTCTAATCATGAATGTGGAGGACTTGACTACCTACTACCAAACCAAAAAGGTAAAGTTGCTTCTACTACTTCGAAAATCAAAGAATGTCAAGGCCGGGTAACTGACGAACAGACATGTCTTTGTTATTCTTACTATAATGCGCTCTCTTTGTCCTATAGCTAAAATAAATTTCCCAAAAGAAAGGATGCAAAGCGGGAAATATGCAACAAGGATATGACAGAATAACAATCTCACAGTATTATGTCAGGAGAAGTAACTAGCAGCATGCCCACATTTGGTAGATTATGACAATCTCAAACCGCTCAAAGGTAGCTAAGTGCAAGCAAGACTTTTTTTAGAAGGAATTTATGACATAGTTAAACACAAATCGAGTCATACATGACAACGCAACTGGTGCCATTAGACAGATCATTAGGACGGCTATAGAAAGGGAGCCAAAAAATAAAAACATATAGAAAAACATTAGAAAGTTAAAAAATCTCCTTGAAGTCTTTTTAAAATACACATTCAGCGTCATTGCTTCTCAGTCTATATGGGTATTTCAATAATCTTGACATTTGATTCACTACGTAAGACTTTCTTCAACCACCCTTAGAGATAAATATTTCACTGCTCAAGGAAAGAACTAATGCATCTTAAAGGCATAATATTGGGCCATCCAATATGGGCCAAACCCAGCCCATGAACCACAAGACTTTCTTTAACCACCCTTAGAGATAAATATTTCACTGCTCGAGGAAAGAACTAATACATCTAAAAGGCACAATGGGTGAGCCCCCAAGATGGGCCAACCTAGCCCATGAACCACAAGGCCCACAATGTGGTTATTTGTCTTTTACTAAAAATAGTTGATCCTAAAGGAAAACGAATGTGATTTTTCATATACACAATAAGACACCTCTTCGAAAGAACATCTTCTCCGATTTCCCTTCGAAAAACTAGTGGGTACAAAAGATAATTGAGGATCACACTTAAGTGTGCAAAGTGACATTTAATCTGTGGAAATACTGGGTATGTTTGTTATGTGATATGTCTGTATAATCGTTGATACAAAGTTAATGATTAGTAGGCACTTTTTCAGTGTTATTCGAATGTGTTTTGAATACGTTCATCAAGGAATGTATTTTCTCAACATTAGTATTAGAGGCCGCTTACTTGTTTTCTAATCATGCATGTGAATAGCCTCTGAAATTGAAGTGTATTCTTTCTATTTTTTTGTTTTGGTCTTGTTTTTGGCCCGTTTTCTTCGCATCGACGTATTGTTCATGCAAGTTTTGATTTGATCCTTTCAACAAAACTTGCTTTTGAATAGACAGACAGAAAGTACTCGTTGAGACGAGAAAAATGAGTGGCAGTGTGTGACTAGAGAAGGCCGCACGTGCCGTCACGTGCCGACACGCGCCATGGGTACGTAACAGCCACTCACGACCGTGGCGAAGCTGTGTGTTGGGTGTCGCCAACTGCTAATGCTAATGTCAACGATGCGTAGATTCGGGTTGATCCAAATCCTAACTCGACCAACTCGTTGACTGTTGACCTGACTCGATTGACTCGTTGACCATTGACCTAACCCAGTTGATTGTTGACCATTGATCGGTCAGACTGGTCAAACCATATTGGTTCAAATCGGTCAAAATGGCTCTAATGCACTATTTTAGCCTACACGAGCTCATTTGAACTCCGATTTAAGCGCTCTTGGTATCGGCATGTTCGTATTGGAATGTTCTTCATTATGGTATATTCATATGACATATTTGCTAACTTATGAATGTGAAAATGTACGATCAACCCTATGTATGCGTACCTAGGGTATATTCTTTGACATCTCTAGTATTTCTCTATGATTTTTGGAATATAAGTGCCGATGTATACGAATAAGCATTCCTTATCTAAATGTATCATGGATTATGAGTAATCTTTTTTTTTTTGCATTCGTTGCAGGAATAATGGTACATACGATACGCACTCTGATAATTCCAAGAACGGTGGCTCAAAAGGAGAGACTTGAGAAACGTAGAATCAAGTTAGCTATTTATCGATAGAATACTAGTGATGGCATGATAACACACATCATCAAGGTCAACAAAATGATAGAAGATATCATTTGGAATGGTTTCATAATATAGGAATATGTGATGGTCGGAGCCCTAAAATACATTATTCCTGAGGAGTTGGGAAGAATGGTTGATAAGGTTAAGAAAACCTTAAAGGGTCCATGTTATAAGACACTTGTGGAAAATTTCATGAAAGAGTACATAAGGGTTGGGACAAAAAGAACGTCAACTCTTGCATTGAATGGTCTCGGTGCAAACCCCGGCTCGAATTTAGGGGTCTTACGAAAGCCTCAATTTTGGTGCCAAAGAAAAGGAAATTCCCTAAGGAATTCCATGAGTCTTTTTCTATCTATGAGCTGCATACGTACACTTGATGTTGTTGCTTTAGGATTTAGAGTCAAATGTATATATGTTTCAAGTTGATATTTCATGTTCTTGAATATTTGTGAATGTGTTATAAAATATATGGTTATGGACATTTGTGGCCTTTTATTTGATATTACTATATTATATGTTATGTTATGAGTGGAAACTTCTTAAAAGTTTGTATAACTTTTGAAGAATTAATTTTTTTTTACATAAATGATTATGTTAATGATAATTTCAAATTAGGATTATTAGATGATGATTGGGAACATAGTGACATGTCGACTCTAAGACCTTTTGTGAAACTATTAGTTTATGTAATTATGATGCTGATGAAGCATTAAACTAGGTATTAATAATTCATGCATATATATCTGAAATGTTAAGATAAAACGGCTTCAACAACTAAGAACATAGTGGCTAAACTTAATAAGGGAAAGAAATTGACTGTCGACAATTATGAGATTTGGAGTCTCAAAATTCAATATGTGTTGGAAGAGCAAAAAACACTCGAAGCTCTTGACTAGGTTATGGAATAACCTGAGAATGGGACTACTGCCTAGCACAACAGGGATAAAGATGTCTTTGCTACGTGGAAAATGAAGAATTCTCTTGCTTGCATTATGTTGCTAAGCAAGGACAATGATATCATGCGAGAGTTTGGACGTTTTAAAAACACCAAAGACATGTGGACCGCACTTGTAACAGCCCGAAATTTTGACCCGTTATCGAGTCCAATAAAGTGTATGTGAATTCTCGTGTAATTTTAGTAAGTCTCGCCCGGAATTGATCACTCACGGGATACTAACCAAAAAGGAAAGGCTAAATAGGATCAGGTACGTGGACCGAGAACTCGACCGCGATTGAGCGCCCGATTTCAACGAACGTCGAGGAAATATTTTGAACCAATATAGGCGATCTTAGGAAAAAGGACGGGTCGATATTTTCAGCGACGTATGATCGGATCGCGAGTGATTTCGCACATCCGAAAGCGCTTGATAAATAACCCCGATTTTAATCCAAACGATCGTGACCCCTAAGTACTAGTGATAATTCCTCTCGTTGTTCGAAATTGAGGCCATCATGACCGGACGATTCTTAGGTCGATACGGCTAATACCTAAACAGCCACTGATAGCGAGATCCCTAAAAAGCGCAAAATAGCTATTGTGATCGCGATATTGGGCCGCGAACTTGACCATCAAAATATCAAGGGTAATTACGACTATTTCGCTAGCTTGGACCTAATTTAGAGTGGATATTCATTGTACACGAATCATGCGGTGTGTAAACAGTTTAAATATATGAGAATGAGGGTTTTATTGAGAAAAAGACGATTTTGCCCTTGTGGACACGAGACCCGATTAATCTGCCTTTCGAGGTTATTTTTTATACTACCAAGGTCATTTTGGGGTGGCCACAGGGCGATTTAGAGCGGTTTTGGCCAAAAAGTTGAATTTCGACAAAAATTGGAAAATAATATTATTTTATTCCTACCGATTTCGGACGATTTTAGGGCTTAGAAATTTCATTTCGTATTCTCCGACGACAAAATATGTTTAATTTCAGGTGTCAACAATTTCTAATCATGAAAGTGGAGGACTTGACTACCTACTACCAAACCAAAAAGGTAAAGTTTCTTCTAGTAATTCCGAATTTTAATTGATTTTGTCTAACTAGGGTTAGTTGCCCGACAAGCAGACATGTCTTTGTTATTCTTTGACTATAATCGCCCTTGCCTTTAGCTAAAATAATTTTCCCAAAAGGAAGGATGCAAAGGGAAATATCTAACAAGGATATGTGAGAATAACAATCTCACGATATTATGTCGGAGAAGTAACTAGCAGCATGCCCACTCTCTCCCTCTTATGACAATCTCAAACTGCTCAAAGGTAGCTAAGTGCAAGCCTCTCTTTTTTTTTTAGAAGGAATTTATGACATAGTTAAACACAAATCTCATCCATGACAAGCATAACTGGTGCCATTAGATAGATCATTAGGACGGCTATAGAAAGGGAGCCAAAAAATAAAAACATATAGAAAAACATTAGAAAGTTAAAAAAATCTCCTTGAAGTCATCCACATTCAGCACCATTGCTTCTCAGTCTATATGGGTATTCCAATAATCTTGACATTTGATTCACTGCGTAAGACTTTCTTCAACCACCCTTAGAGATAAATATTTCAATGCTCGAGGAAAGAACTAATACATCTGAAAGGCATAATAGGTGGGCCACCCAATATGGGCCAAACCCAGCCCATGAACCACAAGACTTTCTTCAACCACCCTTAGAGATAAATATTTCACTGCTCAAGGAAAGAACTAATACATCTAAAAGGCATAATGGGTGAGCCCCCCAAGATGGGCCAAACCTAGCCCATGAACCACAAGGCCCACAATGTGGTTATTTGCCTTTTACTAAAAATAGTTGATCCTAAAGGAAAACGAACGTGATTTTTCATATACACAATAAGACACCTCTTGAAAAGAACATCTTCTCCGATTTCCCTTCAAAAACTAGTGGGTCTGAAAGATTAGGGGTTTAATTAAGGATCATTCTCAGGCTAAGATTTAATCTCTAATGCTATGTTCGTTTGTGCATGAGTTGATGAGGGGACCTAATTAATGACTTAATGGCTTAATATGATGATGATTTTGAATACAAATTGGTGTATTTTTAACATTGGTTCATTATGGAACCTTATTTGCATAAATTGCCCAAAATAGCCATTAAATGGATTAATCTATTTTTTGAAATTAGTCTTGGTTTTTTGGCCAATTGGGACTTGTTGGAACATTTTCGGGATGATATCAAGTCTTTGGATTTAATAGTTGAGACAGATGGTTATGTCAAATCCCAAAAAATGAGTGGATTTGTCACTAGAATCTTGAGTTGTGTGTTAATTGCCAAGTACAAATGGACTATAATAAAATGAGTAGATGTGCCAATAATGCTCTATAGGAGTTGGAATTGTGATTCAAGGTGCTTAGTACATCGGGGCATGGCCCAAATCCTAACCCGACCAACCCGTTGATATGTGAGTTTCCATTGACCCGTTGACCATTGACCTAACCTGAGCATTGTTTACCATTGATCGATGACTAATCAAACCATATGGCCTTCAAATCGGTCAAAATGGCTCTAACACACTATTTTGGCCCACATGGCCATTTGAACTCGATTTAAGTGCTCTTGGTGGGCCGTATTGGAATGTTCTTCATTATGGTATATTCATATGACATATTTGCTGTACTTATGACTGTGAAAATGTGATGACCAACCCTATGTCATGGCCTTGGTCGAGGTATATTCTTTGACATCTCTAGTATTTCTCTATGGTTTTGGAATATAAGTTATAATGTATATGAATAAGCATTCCTTATCTAAATGTATCATGGATTATGAGTAATCCTTTTTTGTTTTGCATTCATTGTAAGAATAATGGTTTATTCAATCGGTTCTGATAATTCCAAGAACGTTTTTTTTATTCAAAAGGAGAGACTTGAGAAACGTAGAATCAAGTTAGCTATTTATCGATTGAATACTAGTGATGGCATGATGACACACATCATCAAGGTCAACAAAATAATAGAAGATATCATTTGGAACGGTTTCATAATATAGGAATATGTGATTGTCGGAGCCCTAAAATACATTATTCCTGAGGAGCTGGGAAGAATGGTTGATAAGGTCAAGAAAACCTTAAAGGGTCCATGTTATAAGACACTTGTGGAAAATTTCATGGAAGAGTACATAAGGGTCGGGACAAAAAGAATGTCAACCCTTGCATTGAATGGTCTCGGTGCAAACCCTGGCTCGAATTTAAGGGTCTTACGAAAGCCTCAATTTTGGTGCCAAAGAAAAGGAAATTCCCTATGGAATTCCATGAGTCTTTTTCTGTCTGAGCTGCATATTGTACACTTGATGTTGTTTCTTTAGGATTTAGAGTCACATGTATATATGTTTCAAGTTGATATTTCATGTTCTTGAATATTTGTGAATGTGTTATAAAATATATGGTTATGGACATTTGTGGCCTTTTATTTAATATTACTATATTATATGTTATGTTATGAGTGGAAACTTCTTAAAAGTTCGACCGAGTGAAGAACTAATTTTTTTTTTACATAAATGATTATGTTAATGATAATTTCAAATTAGGATTATTAGATGATGATTGGGAACATAGTGACATGTCGACTCTAAGACCTTTTGTGAAACTATTAGTTTATGTAATTATGATCTGATGAAGCATTAAACTAGGTATTAATAATTCATAGATATATATCTGAAATGTTAAGATAAAAAAGCTTCAACAACTAAGAACATAGTGGCTAAACTTAATAAGGGAAAGAAATTGAATGTTTGTAATTATGAGATTTTTGGCTCAAAATTCAATATGTGTTGGAAGAGCAAAAAACACACTAAGTATTGACTTTGGGTTATGGAATAACAGAATGGGACTGTTTTAGCACAAAGGGATAAAGATGTCTTTGCTAAGTGGAAAATGAAGAATTCTCTTGCTTGCATTATGTTGCTAAGCAAGGACAATGATATCATCATAGAGTTTGGGGCACTTTAAAAACACCAAAGACATGTGGACCGCACTGGCAGTGAGATTCGGTAGAACTTCTATGACCAAATTGAGACAACTCGCTATTCGTTTTGACTCACATAATATGCCTCATGGAAAGACCATGAAATAGCATTTGAGGTAGATGTCGAACATGATAAGTGAGCTAAAGGATGCTGGTCACATACTCACTGATGAACAGCAAGTGCAGTCAGTAATTTGTTCCTTGTCTTAAAGCTAGAAGAACATAAAGATCCACTTGACCTATAATGAGGGTATCAAGATCTTTGAAAATGCTATGTGGCATCTTTAGTTGGAAGAGGATCGCTTCCTGGCAGCTAAGCCAAAAACCGACATTTACTTTGCACATGAAGTTTCAAGCTCCGAGTGGAAGCATCCTGGTGGATTAAAGAAGTAGAAAGAAAATGGAGCAAGTCCTTTAAGCAAGAAACCGAGGTTCAACGAGACGGAAGAAAGGAAAACGTCCTTTCAAAAAAAACATTTTAAGGGTAAAATATTGTAACTGTGGCAAGAAAGGTTACTTTGATCGTAATTATGGCTAGCCAAAAAAGGTAGAAACCCTTAGCATTTTTTAGAGTGCTACTTATATGTCCAATTCAGTCTTTCTAACTGAATCTAATTCTTTATGGATTGTAGACTCGGAGCCACATACTATATAACGAAGGATAGAGAAGCCTTCACGGAGTTTCAACGAGTTCCACAAGAAACGAAGTAGATAGATGTGGGGAATAATTATAGAGTGGAAGTCAAAGACATTGGCACTTATTGATTGCAAATACGTGGTGGATGCACATTGTTCCTACATGATGTGTTATTTGCTTTATAAATTCATTGGAACTTAGTTTTAGTGTTGGTTTTAATAAGACTTGATTTTAACATAAACTTCCATAACGGTAGTGTAGACTTGTCTTTGAGAACAAATTATTATGGTTCTTGATATTTTTTGGATGGTTTTATTGTATTAGATATTAACTATTGTGAAGTTAATGTTAGTTACTCCTTATTTACATCCTCTAATTCTTATGAGAATAATATGAATGTGTGGCATGCTAGACAAGGTCATATTGGCTAACAAAGAATAAATAGATTGACCAAAGAGGGCTTATTGGGCAATATTAAAAAGGTTAATTTGCACGAGCATTGCCTAGAAGGAAAAACAACACGAAAACCATTTGGAAAATGAACAAGAGTTGAGTTTCCTTTACAATTAATCCATACAAACATCTGTGATCCAATGAATATAAGAGCAAAGCATAGGACTGTTTATTTCATCACATTTATTGATGAACATACTTGATTTGGACATGTCAATTTGATTTCTCATAAGTCCAAGGCATTAAGTTGCTTTAAAATATTTATGAACTTAGTGAAAATCAATTAGACAAAAAAACAAAAGCATTAAGATCCAATTGAGGTCGAGAATATATGTTTGATCAATTCAAAAATTTATGTAATGAAAAGGGAATAGAAAGGCAACTGTCTATTCCACATACTCCTCAACAAAATGGTGTTGTAAAGAGAAGAAACATAACCTTAATGGAAATAATTAGGTCAATGATGGCACAAACTAACTTATATCACTTTTTAGGGTGATGTTTTGTTAACTACTGCCTATATACTTAACTTTATGCCTTCTAAATCAGTTATTTCTACTCCATATGAGTTATGGACATGCATAAAAACTGATTTAAGCTTTCTAAAACATTGAGGTTGTGCTGCCTATACTCGTGAGTCCTCTCACTAGTATAAACAATTGAGCTCAAGAGGTAAAAAGAGTATTTTAATAAGATATTCAGAGCACTCAAAATGGTATGTGTTCATAGGTAAACAAGAAAGCGAAAGTATAACTGAATTCGAATCACGAGATGATATATTCTTAGATAATGAATTTCCTAAAAATGGCAAAATAGGTGAAGATTACTCACTATACGAATCTATGGATCGTGATAGTGAAGTTAGTGGAACATTATGACAAGTGGGGGAGTTGAATGCAAATCCAATCTCAATTGCAACCATTTGATGAGACAACACCACCATTATCTAATCCAAGTGGGAGTGCAATGGAGTATGGTGAATCTTCAGGAGTATAACCTCCTATACAATAATCAAGTTGTAATAGGATTCCCCATTAATGTTTTAACATTGAAGAAGAAGCTTTGATGATAGCCCATATGATAAAGATGAGTTGAGGAATATAAATGAGGCTTTAACTTTCATAATCGCCCCACATGGTGAAGATGAGCCAAAGAATGTGAATGAGGCTCTAATATATCCTGGTAAGGAAAAATGGATGCATGCAATGAAAGAAGAAATTGAGTCATTAAGATCAAACCAAGTTTGAGAATTAGTTAATCTTCCAAAAAGATGCAAAGCCATTGGGAACAAGTGGGTTCTCAAAATAAAGCGTAAGGCTGATGGCTTAGTTAAGAGGTATAAGGCTTGCCTTGTGACAAAATAATATAATCAATAGGAAGGAGTTGACTTTAAAGAAACTTTTTCCTTTGTGGTTAGATTTATCTATATTCGCTTTATTATAGCAATAGTTGCTAGTATGGATCTTGAATTACATTAAATGGATGTAAAGGTTGCATTTCTTAGTGGAGAATTATAGGAAGAAATTTATATGGAACAACCTATTGATTTTATTACAAAAGGCCAAGAGCAAAAGGTGTGTTGACTATTGAGGTCGAGATATGGCCTTAAACAGTCTTCAAGACAATGATATATACATTTTACAATTCTATAATGGCATATGATGTTGTAATGATTAGTAAAGACAATTGTATATATATTAAAAGATCCAAAGATCAATTTGTAATCTTATCATTAAATGTTGATGATATACTAATTGCTGGAAGCAATATGAAGTTTGTTAATACAGTTAAGAATTGGTCATCTTTCAATTTTGAGATGAAAGATATAGGTGAAGCTGCATATAATCTTGGAATTAAGATTTCAAGATATCATTAAAAGAAATCTTTATTCATTTCACAAAAGACATATGTAAATAAAATCCTTGAGCAATTTCTTATGCAAGACTATAAACCAATA
Source organism: Syzygium grande (assembly GCA_024733475.1). NCBI lineage: Eukaryota > Viridiplantae > Streptophyta > Magnoliopsida > Myrtales > Myrtaceae > Syzygium > Syzygium grande. The sequence goes on along the minus strand of JAMXDD010000002.1, from coordinate 10,585,465 downwards.
GATACTCCTATTGCAAAGGGCGAAACATTGAGCACTCCACAAGAAAAGGAACAAATGGAACATGTTCCATATGCTAGTGGTGTTGGAAGTTTGATGTACACTATAATGTGTACAAGACTTGATATTTGTTATACAGTTGGAATGGTGAAACAAATACCAATCTAATCTAGGTCAAGCACATTGGATCACCGTCAAAAGAATCCTAAGATATCTAAAGAGAAGTGCTGACTATGTGTTGACTTATCAAGGAAGTGATATGCACCTTCAAGGTTATATTAATGCTCACTAGGGAGGAGATTTAAAGGAAAGAAAATCTACCTCTAAATACATATTTTTACTAAATAATGATACCATATCTTGGAGCAGTAAAAAGCAATAGTGTGTAGCCTTATCCATAATGGAAGCCGAGTTCGTGGCTCTATCAGCAGCGGCACAAGAAGCTATTTGGCTTGGAAGATTTTTGGATCACTTAGGTGTTGCAGAGAATGCTACAAACCCAATATTGATCTATTGTGATAGCCAAGCAGTAATAGCATATACTAAGGAGCTCAAGTACCATAAAAAGACCAAACATATAGATGTTAAGTATAACTATGTCAAGAACATGGTTACATGAAAGAAAGTGAATGTGCGGTACATATCTACGCAAAGGATGATAGCAAATCCTATTACGAAGCCGATTCCTAAAGAAGTTTTACATGGTCATGTGAAATCTTTAGGACCGTGTAGAATATGATATATTGAATATTGTAATTTTCCTTGGATGTTCACTATTAATAAAGTTTATTATTATCAATGCCTATGAGTTTATATGACGTTTATGAATGTCAATGTTAAGTAAATTATATTGAAAAGATATGTTTGACAGATTAGAGATTAGCCCACTCACGCGGATAATCATCTCTACTCATTATGTGATGAATAGAGATGAGACAATTTTAAGCTTATTTTCTAGGTGATAATTGAGAGCTCAAACTTGAAGCATGGATGTCACCTTAATACAATGCTAAGATGGGGACATATGATTATTATATCCGAAAGTAAAATGACCCACATATTTCACTTTACCTATCTTTAATGCCAGATGTGAGTTCTGATATATGCTTATAAATAGAGTAGATTTGTAAATTCAAGTTTAACATTGAATATATCTGAACTATTATATGTACAATATTGAGAGTAAAGACATAAAGGAAGGCTAAGATGCAAATCAATGAAGATAAGACTTGTGGCAAGTATACTATCCCATGCAGAAATGGCTCTCCAGGCCTTTATAAAATGGACTGCCTTTTAGCCATCAAGCCCCTCTTCGAATTTTGATTCGTACCTTAGAACTGCTTTATAGTAACAAAATTTTGATGCACAGGTTCTATACAATGGCAAGTACAAAGCATACTACTAGGATTAATCAGTGCGCGTACATTTGTTTAGAGAATCATATCAAATAGAAAGGTAGAAGTGAAAATTCAGGGATTTATAATGCACACAAGTTTTATTTCTTGAAGAGCAGATTATGTCCCCAAACTTTGCAAGTATTGCCTTATATATAGGCACAAAAGTAGACAAACAGCTTAATTATTGGTGAGGTTCTGGAAATCCTTAATAATTCGACACTCTCTAACCGGCCATAAAGGCTTTTATAGCTGATAGACGGCAAGAAAAATTCTGACAAGCAACATTTAAAGACTTTTACAACTGACAAACAACCGAAACACTTTTAAACAACAATTTTTCTTCATTTTTGCACGTTTTTCTTCTTGCTACAATGCTGCTACAGTATAGTGTGAATAGTACTTTTCGAAAATTGAGCTTGTTTTTTAAACACGACAAACTGATTTTTTCAACATGCTTAGCAAGGCTTCAGAGATCATATTTATGGACGGGTTCCTCAATGTTGTCATCATCAGAGCTGTCTAAACTACCTCCATCTTTTTGTTTCCTATAATCCCTAAGGATCCATTCAATTTCTACGATCTCTAGGCCCACATCTTCATGAAGTTTCAAAGACTTTTGTCTTTTCCGTAGAGATTGATGGGAAGTACCTAGAACGTCTGCAGAATTTGAGGCGATATCAGTAGGACATGATGAGATGGCTGGCTAGGGAAAAAAATTTTTACTTGTAATGACGGACTATTTTTGTCAAGACCAAGGCTAAGTGCTAGTTATAACTCACTATAATCATATGGGTCTTGTGATAATGATCCTCTCAATGGATCTTGTGAATTGAGGATCTTGAGATGATGACAATGCCTCTTAAGATGAGGATGATGTAGTAGAATCCAAGGTAGTGGCAGCTGCATCCATATCAGCTTGCATATCTATGCCATAATATTGTCTCAATGCTATATCAATTATCGCTTGATACTTGTGATTAGCTGGATCATCCTAAGACACGTCACTAAAACTGGTTGGCCATACTTCTGATGGTATCACTTGGTTGTATTGACAAAGAAGTCTCTGGAGTTTTCTATATTCCTAAAGAAGTGCTGAGATTTTGTATGGAAGGGTTTTGAAAAACTTTTCTAGAATTGGTTGAGGTTTATAGGTAGTTACTCCTACATCACATGGAGTTTTTTTCATGTCTCCATTTGGACGAATAAAAACCCATGGCCTGTGAAACAAGACTATTGTGTGTAACTTTAGATTGAGTCTATAGGCTCTAAGTTGTTCTTAAAATATGCATTTCTAAGCTCTTAATGGTTTGAACCAATTAAGCATCTCACTCAAATGCTTAAACTTATTTTCTCCCAAGAAAATTCTACCAATAATGAAAATAATTCTAATTGTTGGAAATTCAATGGCTATGGTATAAACATTGAACAAATACCAATAAAATCACTTGAATTACTCTGGGAATTCGTCTTCAAGATTGAGGGAGATAAGATGGATGAAAGGATACTCTGGATATAGCCCACTGGGTTTGAGACTTAATCCTCTAAACCTGTTGAAAATCAGCACTTGATATTTCCATATTAATGATGGCAGATTTTCAAAAAGGGTGTTGTTTAGGATGTGTTCAAGAACTTCTAACGGGTACTACCTGCTTGGCCAAGAAGGTTTCATCTTAATATGTTTGTATCCACCGAACAGATTTTGGGATAAATACATACTTATAGATGAAACTGGTACAGCAAATTCTTTTGGCTTGGATAAAAAATCAGCAAGCACATTCTTTTTTCCTATAATATGCTTGGTTTCAAAGGAATATTTTGAAAACCATTCTGCCCATATGAGAAGTTGAGGATGAGAAATTTGCTTTTCTTTGAACTTTAGCATCTGGGAGAATGAGGACATATCTAGCTCTACTAGAAAATGATGTCCTAGGAGATGAAATTCAAACTTCCTAATGCCATATTTTACCACTAAGATTTCCTTGAAGGTAGAGTAATAGTGCATTTCACGCTGCGTAAATCTTTCACTTTTGTGTCCGTAAATCTTACGTTTGCCATCAATTTCTTCGAGTAGAACGGCAGTCCAATATTCATCACTAGCATATGTCTGGAGAACTCTCTTCCCAACAGAAGGGATTTGCAGAGGAGAAAGATGCCGCAAAACTTTCTTAAGTTGTCCGACAAATTTAGTCTGCTGAGGTCCCCATAAAAGGGCATTCTTTTTAGCATTTGCTACAGTGAACTCATCAAATTAGTGATTTTGGGAACAAAGTCTCTAAGATAGTTGACTATCCCAAGGACCTATTAACCTGTTTGAGAGAAAGATTCTTATTAGGAAATTTCTGTAATTCTTCGGTAATAGGAGGACCAGGATAATATGTCCCGTCCTTAAGATGCATTCCAAGAAATTCAATTTCCTATTGGGCAATAATCATCTTTTTCTAAGATAACATGATGCCATATTTTTTTACCAATTCAGCAAATTGGCTTAACAATTTACAATGAGAATCCTCATCGGGGTTATAAAGGAGGATATTATCAATGTAAATTTGGGCATTTGCCAAAATAGGCTAGAAGGTTTTGCACATAGCTTTTTGGAACAATGAAGAAACTGTTTTAAGATCAAAGGGAAGCATTGCCACTAGAAGTGATGATTGGGGATGCAAAATCTAGTTTTGTTTCTATCAGCTGGATGAATTCCCAATTGCCAGAATCCAGCTTTGAGGTCAAATTTGAAATAGACGTTAGCTTGAGTAAGGCTGGAGAATAACGAATTTTGATGGGGTAACGGGAATTTATCATCTTGGAGGAATTGGTTGAGTTGCTGGTAATTAATGACCAGCCTCATTTTTCCTCTGTTTTGTTCATAATGCTTATTCACGTAAAATGCTTCACAAGACCACTGAGAATCAGATGGCTCGATCAATTTTTGGTGTAGTAAGTTTGAGCACTTCTTTTGTGCCAAGATCAAATGATCTGGATTCATTCCTGAAAGAGTTGTTTTGATAAAATTGATATCTTCATTTTTTTTGAAAGGCAAATGGATGAAAAAGTCAAGATTTTTACACAAAGGGTTTCAACATTTAAGGACAAATTCTGAATGGGATTCTACACATGCTCCAAAAAGGGTTTGAATGATAGGATCTAGCATATGCATTTGGATGGCAAAAATTGTTGGATATCCACAAACTCTTTGAATTATCCTTTGAACCGAAATCCATTAGACAAAATTCTGAGTTTGGGAATCTTGGTCAATATGTCCCATCCAATAATGATATCTTTGTCTGGTGAACTAGAGCTAAGGATTTTAGTGGTGAGAGAATACTATGGGAAGAGCTAAAGGGTAATAAATTTTCTTTGGACTCTTATGGCAAAAGTGTCTCCAGAAATAGAATTAAAAAATCAAGTATATGAAGTCCAGTATTTTTCTAGAAGAATTTTTGTGTCAAGGATCGAAGCACTGGCTCCAGTATCTATAAGGGCTATAAGAGGGATAGGTTTAGCATAATTGGAAAGATAGATTTTGATGGGAAAATATAGAAGAGTGGAAGGAGTGTATACACAAAGGTCTTAGATTGTGAGAGGTTTTGGATTTTTGGAAGAAAAGGAGTAAACTCCCTTTTTCCATTTCATCATATGAGTCTTCAGTGTCATTGGACTGGAACCATGTCTATATAGTGCGTATGGTGTGCACTGTTGATTCATCTTCCAAAGAGAAGATGGATTCAACATCATCATCCTGAAGAGCAATTCTAGTTTATTTTTCAAGCTCTTAGATTAAATGAGAATTTCTTTTCTTGGCCTTCGGAGAATTCTTCGCAAAGTGGCCTTTTTGGTTGCAGATGTAGCATCTATCGGATTTCTTACATTTTCCAAACTGGTCGCATTTGGATCGTCTCCTTCTCAAGAAATGCCATTTACGTCTCTTTCTTAGATTGAGGGAAAATCGTTTGAAGTGTCTTTTCTTTTTACACCGATCTTCGCAAGAAAGGTCATCACATGACTCTTTATTTGTACACTTGATTCTCAACTCTGGCCTGCGGCAAGCTCAATCAAGTTCTTTATTGCTCTTAAGATAACTTCTAAATACATTTCGTCGAATGCAGAGATCATCAATAGCCAAATGTATCTCCTGCTGCAGTTCTCCAATCGGAACATCAGCAATTGTTTGCTACTTATTCTGAAGGAATCTTTCCACAACTTGACCAATATCCTTTGGGATAGAAGATAGAAATACCTACTTTAGGTTTGGATTAGCTCCAATGGCGTAGAATAATTTAAGTTTTTCATGGAAATGCTTATTCAAATGTTTTCAACGCAAAGAGCAGCATTTTTTATCAAAGAACTCTCTCCTTTTTAGTTCAATAAGGTCTTCTAACTTACCAATAAATAACCGGTGGATGACGTGAATTATGTTATGAAAATCTGTTTGAAGTAAGAACGTCATCTAATCTTGATTAGAAACAGTTTTTCACCAATCCTTAAGGCTACCGGTGAATTTGTTGACGAACTCAATTGGTAAATCATACCGACTTTCAATAGTAAGGGCTCTAGTGCTAAGCCAAGTATGGAACTTCTTTAATCTTTCTAGCCATTTTGTGTATGGAATATCATCAAGAGTAAAATAATATTTGGAAGTTGAAGCTTCAGAACGAGAGTTTTGATTATGAATATTTATTATTTTTAATTTAGATGAGTTTGATTCCATATCTGGCTTAGGAGGATCGACCATAAGAATAATAGATTTGGGAAAATTTGATATCTCGAGGTCAGAAGGTGAGGTTTCTTTTGAGGAAAAGGATCTTCTAAGGAAAAGGAGGCTATTTCAAAGCTGGAAGGGGTATTTTACTGGGACGGGTTAATCGTAGCAATAACTAGTAACTTTTGTTGGCATTGATCTCACAAAAATACCTCTAATGAATTTGAAACCATGTGAGAAGAAGGAAGTTCTTGAAAAGGTTCAAAAACGTCCGACTTCTTCTCCTGCTACATCTTCTTTTATTTTTCCATTTCACGGGTACAATTTCAAAGTGTAACAACATCACTCCGATCATTTTTTGGGGTTTCCACGATAATTGAGGCAACTAGAGTGACTTTTGGAATAGAAATTTCCATCCGGGTTGGATATAAAGGTTGAGAAAATGGATCTAGCGTAGGAACAAATTCTCCTTCTTAAAGGAGTTTAATTTGGCTACGTAGTTTTTCTATTTCAGTAGTTTGATCTTCCAAATAAATTTAGGAAATGTACTTCCCCGATTCCATCTGCTGAAGTTTCTTCCGGAATGTCTTAAGCAATTTGTTTATGACAAAAGCCGTTTGATCAACCTTCTGATCAACATGATTAAGACGGGTTTGGATAGTTGAAAGTTTTGTATCAATTGTCTTGAGAATATTATTTTGTGCCAGAACATTTTCTGATTGCCAATTCATAATAGCTTCGGCAGCAGTTACTTTCTTTTGTCTTCCATGATCATCGATATCCATAAGGTTTGGAATCTTCGGCATGTGTCAGAACCAATTATGTGCATCTGTAAATTCTTCTAATGCCAGAAAAAGGCACTAAAATTGATCCTTTTCAAAGGCGGAAAATTCGAGGGTTGGAACATACAAACAGCTGGAAGTGCTGGCGGTGGTTCAAGCTTTGAAACACATGAAAGCTGGAGTACTTCAAGTAATTGTACATGATAGGAATTTTTCCTAATCCATTTTTGTATGGGTTTATAGAAAGGTGAAATAACTAGCTTTTGTGGTGGAGCTTTTCTAGGTGGTGATTGTGGTAGTGAAGGAGGCTCACAAAGTTCAAGAATTGAAAGAAGTTTGTGGTTGAGGTAGTTCATATAAAACCATGAATTGGCATCTTCCTCCATCATCACCGAGTGATCCTATAGTAGGATCTCCATCAAGATATCTCTGATGAAGACTATCTTTAGGCCGCTTCTTTTTCTTTTTGGATGGTCTCTCATCTTATCATCATTAGGAGGGCTTGTACAAAGGAAACATTGACAATCAAGATCCCAGAAACAATGTCCTCTCCGAGGATCCTTATAATAATGGATGGGTCGTCCTCTTGGACAAAAGACTCGATCATAGTCTTTGGATCTAAGTCACCCTCCGTGAATCGATCAATAAGAGTTGTCATAAGTTATGATCTCAACTTTTTAAGCCATGTGAACTCTTGAGGACAATAGTTCCTCAATTAAGTGCCCTCACAACTTTTACTTATTCTCAAAATTTCTATTTAGTGTTTGTTATCTTGGGGTGTTGCCAATTATCATGATAATTCGATTTAATAGGACATTTCTAGAAAAGCGAGTTAGACTGAAATGGAGAGGTTTAAGGAAAAAGGAAAATCAATTTATTTATGATGTCACATTTTATTTTTGTATTCACAGGTCAACCAACTATGATTTTGAGTAAATTATAATTGTGACTACAATTTACGTGATACTAAAAGAGATCGAAAGAGATATGTATGTGATTGATTGACATAGGGAACTACATATTAATTCTACTATTGATAAATTTGCCCAATTTAAGCTGTTATACATTCCTAACATATAGTAACGAGCTTTTGAAGTATGTTGGTTGCACAAATTATTTGTCAATATGAACTTTCCAAAGAAGAGAGTTGTGTTTAACCCATCGTGGGCGAATGGGAGATGAAAGGCATAATGGATGGACTGCCCAAGATAGACCAAACCTAGTCCATGAACCACAAGGCCCATAAAGTGGTTATTTGTCTTTTACTGTAAATAGTTGACTCCCAAAGAAAAACGAACGTGATTTTTCATATACACAATAAAACACATCTTCGAAAGAACGTCTTCTCTGATTTCCTTCGAAACACTAGCGGGTACAAAAGATAATTGAGGATCGTTCTCAAGTGTGCAAAGTGGCATTTAATATGTAGAAATATCGGGTATGTTCGTTATGTGATATGCATATGCGATCGGTGATACAAGTTGATGATTATTGGGCACATTTTTTGCGTTATTTGAATGTGTTTTGAATATGTTGATCGAGGAATGTATTTTCCCAACAACATCAAATGTTGAAAACCATAAGTTGACAGATTACTTCATATAGTCGGATTGGAAAACATAACCATGTTGAGACAAGTTTCCCATCCCATCACCTAGCCAACAGATAGGGAATTATGACCATATTCAACAATGTCCATCATGTTCATGCAAGCTAATTGTAACGTAGGAATGGCTTAACCATAGGCCTTCCAAGGATAAAGCAAACGATAAACACGACCAAAGCACCCTATCAACTCAGGATAACAGGGGAAAAACAAAAACAAAGAGGACAACCTAAGGACTTACATGCACCAAATCGCTCCCCTTCACCAAATTTATCGATACGTACTCGTACTAAAGCCCTTCAAATCCCAATCATCATCATCATGTCACACCAGGGAATAATTCAAACAATATTACCTCTAAAACAATAATCAAGTGCAGCACAGACTCCGCCGCACCGCCCCCACCCAAATTTCACACCCAAGAAACAACAAATTTCAATAAAACACCAGCACCACGATCGGTTCAGAGAGAGCATCATCAGACGTCCGCGAGCACACAACATGGTCCAAATCCTCCCCTCTAGTTCGCGCAACCTTTGTCTTGCTCTCCGATCTCTCTGCTTTCTTTGGCTTTATTAAACTTACTCAAGTGATTCTAGATTGACTTGCCCTCAATCTTCTTGAAAGTGAAAGCCATATTAAATTAAGGAAAGTTTCTTCAATAGCTAATTTGCCATATATGGCGGCTCAAGTTTTGCCCAAATTGCAGCATCTTCCACTTCAGCCAAACCATTGTATTGTCCTTTTTCGCGACCTACCCCCTCGAGATGTAGATTTAGAGGTAAGTGTTCATTGGAAGTGTTCCAAATGATTTTATCCAAATATCGACTTACAAAGGAGTCATTCTTTTGAATTTTATCCATTTGGTTCACTTTCGATAAAACTGAATTCACCCTCAATCCCTACCTCGTGTGACACGAGATTATTTTTATGTTTTTTTATCAATTAGGAGTTATCACAAGCCTATGTCGGGTATCAGTTAGAATACCAATCGAAAAGCAGGAATTTTGTTTCGATTTCTACGAAAACCAGAGATGTCTAGGTTCGAGGACTAGATTACGTTAATATTTTTATTAACTCCTTTTCGGTATAGCTAATTTGTTTTGGTTGTTATCAAAGCGATCATGCATTTGTTTTTACCGTCTTCAGGTCAAAGTCCTAATCCACTAAATGATCATGCATCTTGTTTTTGTGATTTCCATTTAAAATTCTAAACTAATCCTATTTTAGTCTAGAAAAGAGAAATCAACAAACAATGTATTGAAATGCGAGTGCATAAAGTAAACACCCAATGTAATTAAAAAAACAAGAGTTTACCTAAGTGCAAGAAAAAGAAAACTTGTAACTCGTCAGGTATTTATTACAACACGAATGAAAAACCCAAGAGTTGGTTGGGTATCAAAAATGGACAGCGGTCCTTTCAAAACTTTTTGGCCTCCTCCTCCATGGGCCGCCTCATGGGTGTCGATTTTACATTTGAACTCATACATTGCAAACAAATGACGCAAGCATGCAATCAAGGCAAGACAATAACATTCACTCATCCAGACATTGAATTAGCCTCGGGATTGGCCTTTGCCTCTAATGCATTTCGATTACCCAACCCTCTAATCAACTATGATTGATTTATTAATGGTTAATAATAATCGACCACCATTTGTGTTCACAAAACAATGGTCGATATCAATTAACCCATAAAGTCGGTTCTAAGTATCCACCATAGGCTACCCGCCAAATATGCATAGAGCCTAAGCATTCATCTAGCAACCACATGCATAAGCAATTAATTAAACATGCGATTAGGCCAAATGACTCAGATTCTCAATCAATTATTCAAAAAGAAAGGAGATTATTGAGAACTACTCCATCAATTGACATCACAAATTCAAACAAATTATGTTTGATGTTAATTGACTAACCAAACGAAGTCAGAATGAATGAATTGGGCATCATTGGAAAGCTTATAACATGAGGATCAAAATTTATGAAGACCATTTTGACCTGTTCTCATTCGATTTTTCCAAAAATTGGGATTTGATCCGGATACCCCTGACCTGACCCATTTTTCCCTTGAATTTGAAAAAATGCAGGAAAAATAACAAACGTGATTCAAATCGCAGCAAATTTTACAAACAGTTAGGAAACATGTGTTGAACAACTTCTATGTTTTGAGTTTTTGCTAAAAACCCCTTGATTTTTCTTAGAAAAGAGATTTTCACCTAGGGCTCAAGTTGCAAATCATTTTTCAAAAACAAATAGACCTTATTGATTTTTTTTTGAAATTGACCCCCTAAATGTTGCAATCAAGTCCTCAAACTTTCCAATTTCAAATAAATACCCTAATGAATAACTTTGAAACTTTTAATTTTTGTAAAAAAGGACATCGAGCATGTCGAAATTGCAAAAACATATTTGGATACTCATAGACATGAATTTCTGGATCCAAGCACAAAATCAAATCAACACAATGATCAAACCTTTGAGCATTCATACCAGCTGCGATTTCGAAAAAATTGATACCATTGGAAAGATTAGAATCTCAGTGAAAATTTTCATAAGAACGCTTTCTGAGATTTTGAACATAAAAATTTATAAAAATCGAAGAATAGACAAAGGTCAGCCGCAAATCGATTCTCATAGACCAGAAAACAATACTTTGATCGTCGATCATGCATGTCAAATCAACATGACATTTTTGAAATTTTATACTAGAAAAATCAATGTGTCCTTTACAACTTTCATTAATAAAGTTTTTGTAAAATATTAACACAAAAAATCTTAAAAATCACCAAACCGAGTCAGGTCAGTAAGGAATCATTGAAACTGAACAGAGACTAACATTCCAGATTCTAATCAAATGTTCTAATGGCGATTTGACATAGTAAACGGCGTCCGTTCAAGACATACCATATATCAAATCAAAGCTCAGGAAGTTTATTTTGAATATGTAGTTGAACGTTTTTCCAGGTTTTAACATTTAGAGGTTCAAATCAGCAGTTGAAGATTACTGACTTACCAGCACACGAAAATCACAGAACATGATATTAATGATTCAATCACTCATTGAATGGTTCATATACAGAACAATCAACGTACATCATTCTAAGTGCTTAAATAGCAAGTATGATTTCATAGAAGGTCTTGGTTCATCTCATATATGCATATAGCCACTTCATTTCATCATCTAGTCATAATCTCGGTTTTGGATTACATACCTTGTTCAATGGACTAGCTGAACTCGTGCAAGCTATCCAGCCACCACTACACTTTGATTTGGCACCAAGTATAGCTCTTTGGAATCTATATCACAGCACAAAGACTTCGGCGTGAGAAAATGATCCGATGAGATATAACAAATCAAAAGAATTAACTAGAGATCAAAATCAAGTAGAATATAGAGAATCCGGTGGCTATTTCAACTCAAGCCAGCCACCACAACCTTGGGACAAAGCTGAGAAGGCTAGTTGCAAGGCTCGGGCCATCGTGGATGACCATCGGAACTGTCGAGGGAATCGGCTGAATCACGCACTAGTGTGGGCGCCGGTATTAACATTGGGAGAAAAGTTGGCTAGTATCGAAGAGCTGCGGCAAGAGGCAGAGCTAGCCAGGCTTATGATCAGCTTGGGGGGACTCCAAGGAGTGTTGGCTTGGCGGTGGCTCACCGGAAGTAAGCCGGCAAGGGGCCGATTTGGGTGGTGGGAGCCCTAGCCGAGAGAGAGAGAGAGAGAGTTCTAATTCTAATCTGAAAATGGCTAGCCCCCTTTTGAAATTTGGAGGAAAAAATTTATTACCTCCCTTTAGTTTGAATTTTAGCATTCCGATTGATCTAACGGCTCATGTTACTTCCTAAATGATTAAGGCTATCCCTTATTGGTTGGTTTTGAATCACTTGGATAGATGACATGACATAATAGATGGCTAGGATTTGTTCTTGATAAATGGCCAAGATAATTTGCTTAATTATTAAGGAAATGCTCCTATTGGCTTAATTTTGGATGACAAGGCAATTTTAGTAATTTCCAAAGGCCATTTGTGTAATTTCATCAATAAGAGAGGGGTTGACTGGCCAAGGCATGTGGTGATCGGATCATGGCTAGAATTGGCCATTTTCCGACCATTCTTACGAGAATGGCAGCTTGAGTCGATCAAACCGGTCGAACCAGTTGGACCGGTTTAAACGGTTCAATTGCAAAATATTTGTACAATTTAGTCCAATTTGTTCTATTGAGGACCTAATTGCAAAGAATTTCTATCCAATTGCCAAAAGAATGGAATAAATTAAGGTGAAACAACTCAAATCCAATCAATTAAAGTTAATTAAATTCATTTCCGACATCTCAATTGAATGAATTGTTCAAATTACATCATGGGTGATGCCAATTTTATCTCAATTGAGTTGTCTCACACAAATTGGGTTGTTCAATCAATTGATGCAACTTTCGCAATTTTTGTCCTCAATTGATAAAATTGATTTCAATTAAACCCAACTAATTTGAAAAGTAATCAATTAATTCAATCAAATGGGTTTAAAAATTCTAATAAACCCCAAAAGGAAATTGGAGTTTAATCATCAAATTAAACCTCAAATAAGAGTATGTCAAGTTGAATTACCTCAATTAGATCAATCTAGCTTGGTTTTGCAAGTCATTGACTAGCTTAATTGATCAAATTAACTCAAATTCATGTGAATTTTTCAAAATTGATTTTGGATTTGAGTTACATATAAGAAATTAGGCTCGTTCGTGACTTAATTGCACAAATTTTGAAGAAGTGACCGAAAAATTAGGGCTCAAATTGGGGATTTTCACCCTCGGCTTGAAATTCTAAAATTGATTTGAAAATTGAATGTAAAACAACCTCTAGATTAAATATCGTGAAGGAAACTATCCTAAAAAATGACTAGAAATAAAGTAATTTCATTTTTGGCTGATTTGAACCAAATTTCGCAAATTGGGAAAAAGTTTATTCTAAATCGATTTTTGTAAAATTTATAGTGCTCAAGTGAAACTAAGGTAAAAAGGAGTTGATTTAGGGGTTTTGAATTTTTTCGATTTTTTTGGACAAAGTATTGACTAAAATTCTACATTTTAGTAATTACTAAAATGTCAATTAATAGGTTAAAATTTGTATTTTTTTGAAAATTGATAGTGTAAAAGTGAAATTAACACTATTTTAGGGATTTTTATGCAAAAAACTAGAAAATGAATGGCTAATACTAATTCAAATGCGGAATGACTCTTTTTGGTTTAGAAATGGGTTCGGTCATGATCAGAAATCCTAATATCAAGATTATTACCTTTATGACGCGTCGACTAAAGATCAGGTGTTAAAAACCTCTAAATTCATCTGAGCCCTCTATTTAAAATCTTTATTCTACACTATACGTGTTTGATTGAATCCATTTCGCCATTTGTGTAGTACATATTGATAGTATCTAAATGGAGATAAATCATATTGATAATGACTCTCTAACCAATTTTTCCATGGTATCATTCTCGAATTCAAAAAATTTCATGTTTTCATTCAAAATGAAAAATTCCTTGTGTTTCAAAAATAATCCTTTAATTCATTTTTAAGAAAAAGAGTTGTTGCGTGATATTGAAGGACAAATCTTAACTTATCCAAGCACCCACAAGCACTCCCAAAATTTTTCGATAATCACGTACTTTGTGCCGATTCCAAATCAAAGTATGAAAGCTTCGAGCTATAACCGATACATCCGTCACTCGAACTGGTTCACCTTTTGGTCCAATTGCTTGAACCATGTACCATCGGCTATTTTGCGACATGATGACCTGGTCAGATCGTTGCTCTATACCCGCTTGTTATAACTTGAAGAAGAAGAAAGAGTTGAGAAGAGAAGAAATACAAGATAAGGAAACTTACCGAAAAATAAAATACAAGATAAGGAAAGAGAAGATCAGATGTTGACTTGAGAGAATAAGTTTTCCGTATTTTCGCTTAGATAGTTTTGCGAAAAATAAATTATTTTAAAAAATGATTATTTATATTATTTATAAAAATGAATGAATAAAAAATATTTCACCATTCAAGATAATGTTTAGACATAAATTATCATTAATTAATGAAAATAACTAATTTTTCGAATGATATAATTAATTATTTTTAAAAAGTATTTTTAAAATATCCATTTTTGTGATTCGCTTTAACTCCGTAAAAGTGACCTTTCACTCATATTACGAGTGTCAAATGGGTGAATAAAATCAGGTTTTGATATGGACAAACATGGTCCTAGTCATATTTATTCATTTAACCCGCTTTAACCCATATTCATAATTCATGTAGTGCAAATTTAGCGACCCAAATCCGACCCGACCCGCATTGATAAAAGATTTTAATATTAAATCTAATTTAGAAAAACTTGTTTCTTATGAATTTTTAAAAATATATACATTGCTAAAAGATTTTGGATAATTTTTATAATTTAAAAAAATTTAAATCTCTTCTTTTCCTTTTTCTTTTTTTATTTTTCTTTCTTCTACGTCTCGCAACTAGCCGTCGACGACCGACAACGACCAGCCAATGACCGGTGGTGATTGGTGGCGACAGGTCTATAGAGGCCAAGCGCTTATTAAATAACTAGCCTATTTATGATACATTTAAAATCCCATTTAAGTTGTTAAGCAATACATTTATGACTCGCTTAAATTAGTTTTCAAAACTTAAGACAATTCATTTACGATGCATATTATTAGATATGGTTTTAATATGGGTTCTAGACGACCCATTTTGCCACACTAGCTTAGACATCAATCCCGACAGCACAAACAAAGGAAATATTAAATGTACTGTAGGTGACACTGACAAAGTGACAGACCAATAACGGAAAGGAACCAAGCAACAGTATACGAATTTAAAGGGCCATGGGCCGTTTTACTATTAGAATTTGCCCGGCCCGGCCCGGCCCGATAGAAATCTCCGGGGGATGCCGAAGGCGGAGCGCGGGCGCACGCTGCAGAATCGACGGCGTCTTCTTCCTCCTCCTGCGAAGGCCGCGAAAGAGCAGGGAGCTTCGGCGACGCAGAGGCAACGATGGCGGTGAGGCAGCGGCTCCCCGACCTCATCCGCAGCCTGAAGCGCGAGCTGAGCCCGAGGCCCGCGAACCATCAGCTCCTCCCCTCGCTCCGGCGCGCCTTCTCCCTCTACGACCAGATCAACCTCATCGACAACGTCCCCGAGGACCAGCTCCGGTTCCAAGAGTACGTCTCCCTCTAGCCCTCCGAGCTAATTTTCCCTCCTTTTTTTTTTTTTTTTTGGGTGGTTTTTTTTTGGGGAGGAGGTTTTCTCATCTGGGTCATTCTGGGCTGTCTCTTTTTGGCTCGCTCTTCGCGGGATTCGCAGGTACACGGAAACGGGTTTCAAGGTGAATGGAGTGATGTACGAGGGGAGCTTGCTTTGCGTGGGGAATCTGCTGATGTCTTGGAGCCCACAGAAGTTCTCCGACATAACTCCTGACAGGCAAATTGCTCATCTTCTCTCTCCCTATCGTTGTTTTTTGAAATTAACAAACGCCGCACGTATGATCAAGAAAACAGGGAGGCTGGGTTGGAGCCTGAATTTTGATGGGAAAATTGAAGGGTCGTGACCGAGACTGTGATGAATTGCCTCTGCCTTTGTTCTTTTTGTGCATGGCTAATTGCATCTGTTAGTGAAGGGGATGCGTTCTTTAACCATTGGTATGGGTTCGCATGAAAATAGTGCATCAAAGTACCAAGCCCGAAACAACATCATCCATGAGTGCAAGGTGGAATATGTACTTAGTCAAAGCAGTGATCATATAAGTTTAATAGCGTGGTTATTGTCCCTCGGAAGAATTGTAGAATAGTTGGAGTTGTTGGGGGACATGGTTAAGTGACTGGAAGGAAGTTTCCAAAATATCAGCCCTGCTATGTCAAGGCCACTCTGCTATGGAAGCCAAAAAATTTATTGTATTAGTGACACTAACATTTATATCTGGAATGAGTTGTGAATGGAATTTGTTACTGCCTTGACTTGACAATGGGCAGGATACTGCCTGAACTTGACAATGGAATGGATACTGCCTTAACTTGACATTGGAGAGGATAGTGCGTATTAGAGCTGGATTTGACTCTTGGGAGGTCCTTGAACATTATGGGGGCAGTTCTTGGATTTGACTCTTGGGAGTTCCTTGAACATTTATTTGATGATTTAGGAGATGTGTTACCTTAGATATTCTCGAGTATTAGAGCTGGGCGTATATGAAGTTCTTTTAAACTTTTTCCAAAGCTAGCACTATAATTCTTTCAGGTTTTGACTTCTATTTTACCTTGCGTGCTTTTCTTCTCTTCTGCAGCTTGTCCATCTTCCAGACTGTTCGACCCATACCAGGTGAGAATCTGTGCACTATGTGTGATCCCATCTGTAGAATTGCATGCATGTTTTTCCTTACAATTGTAACTTCTTTATTTGGTAGAAGTACGTGTGGACTATTCTTTTCCCCCCTACAACTAAGTTTTTAGAAGAGCACCAAGAGGTGGCTCCCATAAAAACCCCATGTGTTAGAAAAGATCTAAAAATAATTGTAGAAAAGACTGAGTGTCTGACGACAAGTAGACGTGGACTATGAACTGCCTACAGTTTAAGGTTCATCTACTTAATTTTGTGGAAATTGCTTTTTTCCAACATTCAACTGCAACGTTGGTAGCATGAGTTCATTCATTGGCCATTTAAATCTGTCAGATAGTAGAAGTATTCTGCGTCTGTATCTTAGCTGGGTGCTACATTGCATCTAATCTCATGAAGGGAGTGCCTGTTGTACTCTTTATGCTTTTAGGCATGTAGTATGGAATTAATTGCTGACAGACATACTTTTCATATAAACTGGGCACTCCATTGGGGGAATTCTATCTATGTTTTTAATAGACTATCTTGTGGGCTTCTTCTTGTGTCATCACATTATATTACTGTATCATCATTGTATTCTGAATCTGAGTATTGTTTGTAATATATTTCAGAGATTCTCATCCTTGGCTGTGGGAGGCACATACAACCCGTTGATCCCAATCTTCGGCGTTTCATTCGGTCTACTGGCATGAAGTTGGAAGCTCTTGACTCGGTACACCACTTTATTTGTGTTCATCTTCTAGGTCACTTCACACATTTATCTAGCTAATAACAGTAACTTATTCTCCGTTTTTTCTCATCATTACTTAAAAACTCAGCCAAATTCTCTAACGTTGCTCGGGGTTTTGATTAAGATTATAAAAGGATTATTTTTTCTTTATTATTATTGATGACTCTGTCGATGAAGTTGGAGAAGAAACTTGTTCTAGGGTGTGTTTTTTTTGAAAAATACATTGAAGGAAATGGTTTTACCGAAATTTATTTTAAGGAAAGTGATTGATTTTCTCTTAATTGGTTATGAGCATGTAAATGAGAGGGAATTAGTTTTCCGGTGTTTGAATAATTTATGGCAAGCAAAAACATCCATAAAGTTATGGTAAAAGTAGCATAGATCAAGTTGAGAGAGAGAGAGAGAGAGAGAGAGAGAGAGAGAGAGAGAGAGAGTAGTGCTAATTGGTGCTGCATTGGCAGCGCGATAGTGGTGTCTTCAGGGAATTTCATTTCCCTTTTATGGGAGGGAAATTCATTTTTCAAAGTTTTAGGCTGCCAATTTTGGTCAATTGGAAATATTCTCTGTTGACTAGTTCATTTTCTGGTGTCCAAACTAGTAAAAGTCTGAAAACATTTTCCATCATTAGATAATTTGCTTTCTATAGCCAATTTTCGATGAGCTACTTCACAATGACTTTGGATGTTTGGTGTGGCTGAGGCTTTTGGCCAGGCTTTACACGTGAGTTTTGGCTTTTGGCTAAAGCTGTGGTGATCTGATTTTTAACTTGTAATAAGCTCTGACTTGGTCACTAATTTCAGTAGTGAACCTCTCAAATCCGAGGGATTTATTCTCTTTTATAGTTCACAGTATTGGAAAAACTTTTTTGGCTGAAAGCCTTAAGCTGAAAGCCAGTAGTTTGTTAACCCAGCTTCTGGCATTTCTTTTGGTGTGACATCCTCGTCAACATTGTAGGAGCATTCCCACACTTGGACCTGTCACAAGTGCTAGTTCATTCAACATCACCTGGTGAAGGCTTGCCTGACCCAATAGTGGTGGAAGGGAGTCAAACGTTGCCTCTTGATAAAGGAATACAACCCTCTGACCATCCCACTATTTGCTTCCCGGTCCAAAGTTAGGAGTTGTGGCCAATTTAAGAAAAAGCAATTGCTTCTTGGACCAAGTGCTAGAAGTGCCAAGCAAGAGTTGTGTGTTTGGAGTTATTTTTGCTTTATCTTTTTACTTGAACTTTTACTTGTTTAGATAAGATTTTATTATTAAAAAATGTGAAACTAGTAACATCTGAAATAAATTGCACTTTTTTCTGTATTTTATAATAGTTAAAATACAAGCTATTCATTTATTTCTGCAAGAAAGCCAAAGCCCAACCAAACAGTCCCAGGCAATGAGCTGAAAATGGATCGGTACAGTTATAAGTCAAAACAATTCACTCTTGCTAGAAAATCATACCACTCCTTTTGTTTCCTCTGACCGATTAAAACCGAGGTGGCATTAGTGTCTATATCTCGAAATATAATCTAATTCTAGTAGCTCAGTGGAGCATTTGGCTGTAATGAAAGTTTGGAATGCAGAAAATTTCTTATTGCAAGTGTTCAAGTAGACTGGAAAGAAAAGGTCTATCATTATGTAGTTGGCTATGCTGACCAACAAGTTCTGTTTCTGTCCCACTCAAATTTCTCGCAATAAACCTCTATAGATGAATATGCCTGTGACAGCTACTGTTTGTAATTTTCCTCCGTAAGTATGATCTGGATGAGTGATTAGTAGAGCATGTCTAATTCAAGGCAAGGCTGTCCACTACTAATATTGGCACATGGCTATCTGAGCATTGTTGTGGGCTAGTTAGACAACACCTCACAGGCTTCCTTGTGGGTGTGGGAGGGAAGTGGGTTCCCCTTAAATGTGCTATGGGTAAAGGGGAAATTTAGATTGCAATACTTGGTCCAGTCTTCGACAAGTGTCGAGTGGGTAGGCTGGTCAAATGTAATACTTGGTTTCCTAAATCAAATAAACTCATTGGAAGAAGTTTCAATGGGAAAAGTGCTTATGTGGCATCATTGATTGTACTTTTCAACACAATTTTGGGACTTAACGGCATTTTGTGATAAAGGTTTGTAACTTAACTGAACTAATTGAAAGGTTTGGAATTAGATTCCAATTTTTTGATAAAAAACTTAAAACTTGATTGAATCAATTGAAAAGTTTTAAGACTCTCTGTACATAGAGTTCAGAACTTATCGTGCAATTTTTTCTCAATTTCAATAATTGAGGACCCTAATAATGAGGTTCTTGGCTCAACATTAGGTTGAGGTGGAGCTACCATTTACCTATTTCTACCTCTAGAGTGGTGGAATCCACTCTATCAATACAATACCTAGTTTAAATAGAGTCCCGGGGCCATGTGAAAAGCTAGGTATGCTTGAAACAAATCAAAATCCAATTTGGCAACTTGATTTGTTTTGGCATGACTAGCTGCAATCAACAGCTGCAGTTGCTAAGTGGAGCCCGATGGCTAAGAGTCATTTTATAAGCTGATTCATAGGAAGTTCTTCATTAGAAAGTGTGTTTTGTTAGCATGACATGTTTACAACCATTGAAGACTCGGGTTTGTCTGTATGAAAAAAAGTAGTGTAAAATTGGTCATCTCAACTATTTTTGACAACTTTCAATTGAATACTTGGTAGTATTGGCTATACTTCTTCATATTGTTCGATTTTGTTTCATCAATAGGAATTAGAAGACTAGATAACTTAGTTATGTCTACTTGTCGTGCAGTTTGGTTCTCTCCGGTCTCTGTCATTCTTGGATTTTTAGGAATATATTCGGTTTCCTAATGCACTTATCCACGAGATTTTCCTCCACTGTGTCGGCCATCCATGAAGATGAATATCATCTATCTGAGCTTCACTAATTATGGACGGTGCAGTGTTTGTCTTGCAATCATCTTCTGGATAATTTGAACATGATTCTTGCCCCATTTCAAACCTTTTTTGTTTGTGCACTGAGGTGGTTAAGCTTAGAGCCATTAGGTGAACATTATGACGGGATATTTTAATGGAAGTTGATCTGAGAGGTTCTTGTGACGCATGAAGCTGCATTCTATTGAAGCAATGACTGTATTGTTCTACTAATTTGGATTCTTGGTAGACCAAACAGTACGGTGTGGTTCTGAGTTTTTGTATTTTCATATTCTGTCAGCATGGTAACAGCTAAAATAGATGGGTGAAAAAGATTAGTTTCTTCCTGTGCTGGTTTTTCGGGGCTAGAGTTAACTGTTATTACCATGTTGATGTAAATATCGCAGTACTTTTTCAATAGCTTGTAAAATTACATTGCTTGTCACACATATTTGCAGAGAAACGCCTCATCGACTTACAACATACTGAATGAGGAAGGGAGGATAGTAGCTGCTGCATTGCTTCCATATGGAACGACTTCTTAAAGAAGTATCAAAGGCGATGAAGCTTTTTTTCACTTGTAAACTTTCTTACTTTTTCTGATGTGCTTGATCTGTAAACCATTTTGCCAATTTGTTTGCAGATTCAGTGAAAGCATCATTGTAAAGGCGGATAAGGAGATCTGTTAGGAGATGAATTTATCACGGAATAAAAGTTAATATGTCCAATCTTCATGGTTCTATATTCGGTACCCGTGCCTATTTCGTCTTTCTGGGTTCCGGCTTGGTATTAGTACTGATTCCGTGTTGTGGCCAACCCATGACAATTTCGCCTGTGAGCCAAGTTCACCAGAGAGATTGCTAGTAGATTGGTAGAGTCGGGATAAACAGTTGTCTGGATTATTACGATCATTGGTCATGTGAGATCCACGAGATCTAAATGAGGCGATAGAAATGGATTAGTTTAGATTGGAAGAAAGCCTAATTTGTGGCCAACCCATGAAAATTTCGCCCGAGCCTAATTAGTTTGTATAAAGATTGAGCCATGGGAGTTATATATACGTGACCAAAAAATCTGAGTAAGATGATACAGGAAGAAGGCTTCCTGAAGTTAATGGTGCGCCTCAACGGTATGCAGAAAGAAGAGTTCCTAAACACTTGGCCGGCTACCCTTGCCGTCGCCCCAACCTCGTGCTCGATGGTTTGGTGATGGTGTGCGGCCCTTGTTAACGCTAATGAAGCGACGGCCCGCCTCCAAACACACGCACCCACACTCTCTCTTCTAAATTTTCTCTTTCTTTTTTTTTTTTTTTTTATATTTTTGTCGAATGTCCTTAACGTGGCTAAACGGAGCCACGTCAACGCGTCGGCAAACATGGGTCTCATGCCTAAGTTGGATTGTCATGTTAGTTAGAAGTAACAAATCGTTTCAAACAAGAGAGTATAATGATCAAATTGGTCAGAATGATGGTTCAATGACTAAATTAAATGTTAGCTAAGAGCTTAAAAATCGATTTTTACATTGGCCCGTTACAATAGAAATCTCCATTTTCCAAAATATTTTTTGGCGACAACGTTTTACCATGCATCTAGTAGTGTGATCACCACAATAATCTGCCTTGAAGCAGATCGAATTTGAATTCATTTAAGACCTTATTTTTAACCACTCAAAATCGATAGATTTGTGCACATTAATTAAGAAAATAACATACTAGGTCATGGAAAAATAAATTTTTAGTTCTGAAAATGCTAAAAGTGTATACAAAGACCCATATATGATTCTGGTTTTCGCAATATAGAATTTTATACGCGTGTGGGGTTATTTCCACCCTATATAATTAAAAACTCCACATTTTCATTAAAAAGGGTAAATTTTATTTTAATCATCCAATTAAATTTTAAAGTTGTGACCCCAAACTTATTCACTTTCCCCTTTTCTTTTAGTTTTTCGATTTCCTCGGAAGATCTACTTGCCATTCTAAAGGATATCACTTGCTTTCATTCTTTCTTTTTTTAAATTTTGAAATGGGTATTACCACATTTTCATTCTTTTTTTTTTTTTTTTTTTGTTATCTTTAGATTTCTCTGTAAACATTAGCTTTATCGAAAAGAGAAACTTCAAAAAATATCTAACTTTTTCCACGTTTTCAACCAAAATTTATGGATTGATTATCAAGTAGAATCCTAAAATATTGGAACATAACAAACCTTTTACCACAAGATATTGTTGTGCATATCACCGTAAATCTTTCTTTCAGTTAGCTTTTAAAATACACAAAACGGGATTACTGGATTGAAAAGAAAAATGTTCTTGTTAGGATTTTTTTTTCAAAGTAAAATCACAATTACATTCCTCAAGGAGGATTTTTGGAAGATGAATTTTGTTTAAATGAAAGCTTCGCACAAAATAAGGAAATTTTTTTTAGAATAAATTTCAGTCATTTTGAATTGGCAAAAAAAAATTAATATCATTCATGGAGCGTTTATGATAAATTATCTAAGTGTTTAAAGGTGCATGACTTTATATAATCATATTTATGTGCATTTTTAGATACTTTTATAACTTCTTACATGCTACACGTACAAAGGGTGCCATCTATTGTCGAAGAAAATCACTGATTATTTTTTTTTTATTGAAGGCAAAATACGTGATATTTTTTTTTCTTTTGAGACTAATCAAATAGTAAATAATAAAGTCACCACAAAATGAGCTTCGGAGGAAGAAGTGAAGAAAAACGAGTAAGTCGCAATAGGAGCAAATGATGAAGATGATGCTAATTTTTTTTTACTTTCTAAATGTCAATGAATCTAAATTTGAAGATAACCCATCATGGGACAATAACTACATCGAAGGTAACCGTGCAAATATTGGAAACATTTAGCATCCTTTTGCCCATCTAGTGATTATTCATGTAGAGGTGAGAATAACCCATCTTTATGTATATAGACTTTGAGGCTTATCACTTGAAAAAATTTCAAAAATCGGTAAGTCCGTGTCACATTAACCCTAAATCAGCGTCGCATTCATCCAAATTTTAAAAAAAAAAAAAATTTTCCCTCGCAGAAGATCTCGAATTTGCTAATCAGCGCCGCATCTACTCCGGATTCTTCGTTTCACAAAAAAGTCTTGGGAAAATCACCAAAAATCTCGCGCCAGAAAATCGCTAACCTTGCTCGAAGAACCCTCTCGAATCTCGAGAATCCGCAAAAAACCCCCTCTAATACTTTCGTAATGGGAAAATTCAGTTCGAGGATAAGCGTGGCATGGTTGCACCAACATATATATATATATACCGAGCGTACTCGCACGCGAAGGATCAATTCGGGGCAAACTACTCGGTACGGATAAACCTATCGCTTCCCCCGCGCGCGATCCCACGTGAAATCTCACTCGAATATTGAAATCCCTATTCTCTCGGTTCATCGATTTTTCTGTTGTGTTTTTTTTTTTCCTCTCTCTCTAGAGGCACGCACAGCCGTCCGATCCAAAATCCGACGGCGTCCGGGGGGGGCTCGATCGCGACTCCGCCGCAAGCACAAAGTCCCCCACATCTCTCAGTCTCTCTACAGAAGGAGGAGGAGGAGGAGGAGATCGAGCTCCAATCAACCCCCCCCACGAGAAAATCTCGAAAGCTAGGGTTTCCCCTCCTCAATCATCCCCATCATCATCATCATCATCCCCATTCTTCATCATCGGCTTCTTCATCTGGGGGGAGAAAGCGGGGGGGAGGGAGGGAAGGGAAGGGATGGGGAAGGACGAGGAGGAGATGAGGGGGGAGATGGAGGAGCGGCTGATAAACGAGGAGTACAAGATATGGAAGAAGAACACGCCGTTCCTGTACGACCTGGTCATCACCCACGCCCTCGAGTGGCCGTCCCTCACCGTCGAGTGGCTCCCCGACCGGGAGGAGCCCCCCGGCAAGGACCACTCCGTCCAGAAGCTCGTCCTCGGCACCCACACCTCCGAGAACGAGCCCAACTACCTCATGCTCGCCCAGGTCCAGCTCCCCCTCGACGACGCCGAGAACGACGCCCGCCACTACGACGACGACCGCCCCGACGTCGGCGGCTTCGGCTGCGCCAACGGCAAGGTCTTGAATATGGCTTTTTGGGCCCTCCTCCCTCCCTCCCTCTTGTTGGTTTTCGTTGCTGCTGTTGTCGCATTTTGCTCGATTTCGTGAGTTCGGGCGGTGTAATTGAGGGGGCGCCTTCTCGCGAGCGAAGTCGGCGAATTTTTGGGTTGGAGGAGGAGGAGGCCGCTGTGCCTTTGTTTTTTTTTTGGGGGGGGGGGCTTTTAGTTTTGGTGCGCTTCTTTTCATGTGTCTTGACATCGATTTTTCCCCACTTCGTGCGGTGCTGCTGTATGTGAAATGGGTGGGTGGAAAGATTTGGCACGGGAAGGGCGAATTCTGTCCGTCTTGTCTTGTCTGTAATGTCTGTTCCGTCGGTCTTTGTGGCCCGAGGAATGTGCATCTGTCCGGGTAGTATAGAAAACGTGTAGAAAAGTGTGTTTGTGTTTGTGTGTGCTTAAGGAAGATTACTTCCCGAAGGTTGAAATGATTTGCCTATCTGCATTCTCTGGATAGTTTTGCCCGGAAAAAAAAAAGAGGAAAATTTAGCTCGAAACTGCTTGGATTCGTTTGAAGCTTCTTTGTCTCTCGGGCTTTGTCCATCCGCATCGGTGCTTTTGCCGATCTGTCTAATTTTGTCGTTCTGTCCTTTTTCATTTGCATTGGTCCAACTGGAATTTACATCTTGCCTTCCAATGTTTGCCTTTGCATGAAACAGTGCACTTTAATGCGCTTTAAGCTTAGATGTCGCAATATATAGTTTGTACATCTTTTAGTGCTCTTTGAGTTTAAGGAGGCATGACTGAGAATGCTCGAGATATTGCTGCCCAGGTGTACTCATCCAACTTACTGGAGTTTGGGAGTGAAAGGGATAAACTGGAATTCTAGAGTTTTTAGGTTGGAACGGTGTAGATTGAGATGATGTCTCTAAGTAAGTGTAATCTCGTCATATTTACCTGAAAGGGGCAGGTTAGGGGAAATGTATGCTTCTGTTGTTGCTTTGTCAATTCAAGATATCCTTTAATAAAATCAGGAGTGAGGTGGTGTTTCTAAAAAAAGGTATGATGGCATCGGTAGCAAAGACGTGGTTCCTTCTTTATAATGCTTCGTGTAGGGTTTATAGACTGAGGATTGCTTCGATGGATTTAGAAGTAATGATCTGGTGTTAGATTGGCTGAAGCTGGAGTTATGAAGCCTGTCTTTGCTAATGAATTGGTAATGAAACTCTGGCCTAGATGGTTTTGTGGATCTGGCTTTCCTTTAATAAGAGGAAGTGATGGGGTAATGTTGAAGAATGTGATCATCGGTTGATACTAAATGTTACTTCCTTGAATTCGAAGAAAGTCGGACCTTTTAATATGAGGGATGATAGGCCTATCGTGTTTAGCCGGGTTAGTCTATAAATTGTTGACGAAATGATGGCGTGCAAACTATAATGAGGTGACTTTTTGTCAAAATGCTTTATCAAATGAGTGTTGTGATCGTGCACGAGTGCAAATGTGCCCCGGACATTTGAAGCGGTCTCGGGTTAATGAAATTCTGCAAAAAATGCAAGTCATGCATCCCGTAGGCTTCCTGTATTGAATTCATCATAATAGGTAGCATCATAAATGTTCCTGTGCTATTCTGACACATGTACATCTCAGCACTCGGAAATTGTCTTTAGCCTTTAAGTCTTATTCTTCCGTGGGTTCTGCATTTCGTAATACTTCATCATGCCTTTTAGCAGTTATTGCTTTGTCTACTGCACGAGCTTAGTGATTCTCTTCACTGGAAGCATTCCAATTTTGTGAGAAGATTGATGATTCATGATGTACGGGGAAAAGTCCTGTGGTGCGTTAATACCACTTACACTTTGTTTTTTGGCAGGTTCAAATTATACAGCAAATAAATCATGACGGAGAGGTGAACCGAGCCCGTTACATGCCACAAAACTCCTTTATCATAGCAACCAAGACGGTCAGTGCAGAAGTTTATGTTTTTGATTACAGCAAGCACCCATCTAAGCCTCCACTAGATGGTGCATGCAGTCCTGACTTAAGGTTGAGGGGCCACAGTACTGAAGGCTATGGATTATCTTGGAGTAAGTTCAAGCAAGGACATCTACTCAGTGGTTCAGACGATGCTCAGATATGCTTATGGGACATCAATGCAACTCCTAAAAACAAGTCTCTCGATGCCATGCTAACCTTCAAGGTGCCTTTCTTGCCTATACCTAGCACTATCTATCCATCTTAAGCTCCTCTGTGCCAGTTTCGTTTTTCTAGCCTGCTGGCAAGTTATTCTGAGCTAAATCATAAGGCTTGTCAAACACTCCATGCCTCAATGTCCACTAGTTCAATGAGGAATTACCTGAATTTAGTTGCATGTTCTATGCACGATTCCTGTTTGTTGGTGTGATTCAGGTTCATGAAGGTGTTGTTGAAGACGTAGCATGGCATCTCAGACATGAATATTTGTTTGGTTCAGTCGGGGATGATCAATACCTGCTAATATGGGATCTACGGACTCCATCAGCTAGCAAGCCTGTCCAATCTGTAATTGCTCATCAGAGTGAGGTAGGTGTCAAGCACTTTGAGCTTTTAATGACACGTTCGATGAGACACTGCAAAACCAAGAAAACGCTATCCCAATTGTCTGGCACATTTGTGAATAGCATTAACTATATTTTGTCTCTTTGCTTTGAATTGTCACATTGGAGAATGTTCCGTCATTTTGGGGCACTGATCACCTAAATCGCAAGTTACTGTGCAAAAATAGTTGCTAGAAGTTGTTCATTAATTATGGTTGGCTTCATACGTTTAGGTTAATTATAGATGGTTCTACTATAATAAATCAAAGAGAAAATATTTAAACAAAAAAAATTCATTGAGTATTATGTTGTTCGAGAACTAGAAGTGTAAAAATTAGGCTTCTTGCCAAAAAAACTAATGCATTATATGAGCAAGAAAGAAATAATAATTTAAAAGAATCATAGAGAAAAAAATTTTCAGGCTGTCTATTACACTGAGGTTAATTGACCCACCATATGCAAGAAACCCCCGAGTAACCATGGTTCTGATGCTAGTTTACCTTAAACTTGGAAGGAGAAATCAAAATTATGTGCTTCATCCTGAGTTATTCGGAAAGAAGATGATGTCGCCAATCATGATCTCACTTGATCCAGAAATTATCCATTTAAATTCAGATTCCGGACTTTTGCCATTTGCTTGAGGAACGATGTAGGCACATCATAAAGTACCAGATTTATGCTTAGCCATGACATTCCAGATCCTCTTTTATGAGTTCCCTAGGAAATCAAGAAGCTTTGTAAATGAAAAAGGCTTATTAACTTTTCTCGTTTCTACCGGAATCAAGCGGTGGGCTATTCAGTTGCATGCTAGAAATTCTATTGTCCGTGTGATTTATTTGTTTTCCGTTGACATACAATCTGCCTGAAAATATTCTAGTCTTCAATTGGTTTAGCAAATTTGCCTTCTCTTGTTTTTGTGATAGGTGCTAGGTCATGAGAAATTACTAGTTCTTTAAGTTCTAGAGCTCACTTGAGTGTTTTCACTACCAGTATCAAGTCATAGGTATCCATCTTGATATGTGTATATTTATTTGTATGATTCATGTAACATTTTCGATCTATCCTGCTTGTTTACAGAACTTTTTTTATTTGGTTTGAGCTGGACATTTTCTATCTCAGCCCTTTTTCTACTGAAGTGTGGTATTTCCGCAATATGTAATGACATGATTTTGTTTTCCATGGTTCAATGTAGGTTAACTGTTTAGCATTCAACCCCTTTAATGAATGGGTTGTTGCGACGGGTTCTACAGATAAGACTGTTAAGTTATTTGATCTACGCAAGATCAGCACTGCACTTCACACCTTTGACGCTCACAAGTAAGAGCATGTTTCTTTGTTTACTAAAATCCCCGTTTTTGTTTTATAGATGTTATTGGAAGAAGCTTTAAAAAGTTGATTTATTTATAATCGTTTGCTGCCTGATGGATTACATTAAGAAAACATATTGGTTTCAGGGAAGAAGTTTTCCAAGTTGGGTGGAATCCGAAGAATGAGACAATCCTAGCTTCATGCTGCCTTGGTAGACGACTTATGGTGTGGGATCTTAGCAGGTTTGTAGCTTAGTTTTATAGTTTCTACATTTTTCTTTCAGGTTGTATTGTAGGTTTTTCTTACCGGTGCAAGGGAAATAGCAGTGTTGTTTGAGGATTTTTCTATTAGCTTTGATTTGAAATCACACATCTCAAGTTTGTACTTCCTTTGTCATTGGAGTTCATTTGGGTGCCCTGCAAGGATTGATCATGGAAGACTTCCAAAAAAAAATGAATCTGACACAACATTGAATGACCTCATGATATTTATCATGAATCCACAATTTTAGAATCTTCTCAAATTTTCCTAAATTGATTATGAGTAGAAGAAATTATCTAAGATGATAATTGCTTCGCACATTTGCGACTATGCTTGTAGTGAAGGGTTATTATGGTAAAAAGAGACATGTAACAATTGCCAATGCATATTGTGGTGATTCTATTTCAGGATTGATGAAGAGCAGACGCCAGAGGATGCTGAAGATGGACCACCCGAGTTGCTCTTCATTCATGGTGGCCATACAAGTAAAATTTCGGACTTTTCATGGAACCCGTGTGAAGACTGGGTCGTAGCCAGCGTGGCTGAGGACAACATCCTTCAAATATGGCAGATGGCCGAGAATATCTACCATGATGAGGATGATGTTCCAGGAGAAGAGTCCAATAAAGGACCCTGACCTAATCATTAGCAATTCAGAAGTCCAGGTGAAAGCTGCAGTAACTTGAAGCCCTATTTATTTTAACTTGTTCCATGCCCTTACATGTACCTATGCGCGCCATTATCTTTTGATCTTGCAATGCTGTGCTAGATAATGAGTTTTTCCCGTCTTTAGAATCACCATGTGTAAAGGATTTACTTCTCTTTTTAATTATTTTGTGAACTCCTAGTGTAAGGGTTTCGTTGCAGCCCGAAATGTTTTCTTGCATTTGATAGAGTTGCTGCACTATCTTTAATCAAAGATTCCTCGGTAGTTCTTGCATTTGAGTATCTACTTCTTCTTTATTGTTTACTCGTTTGACTTTTTGTGTTGATATTGAGAATATATTTGTGAATTTAGCCATCCTTATTGCTACCGAACCATAACATGCCGCAAAGTTCTCTCCTACTTTTTCTCATCAATAAGAGGAAGGGTTGAATGAAAAGATAATCTGGCTGTCTAATTGATGCAATTGCGGAAGCCAGTTGACTGATGCTTTCCTATTCATTTGTTTAACGGGGAGGTTCGAGTCACTGCCAATCGAAATTAGCAATTTTTTGCTCTGATACGCGGGTTTTAAGCAAATTCGGTTCCTACACAGCCTAAGTAGTACCGACACGTGGCACAACTAGATACGTCGACACGTTATTTTTCAAAAAATAGAGAATTTCGATACATTGGGATACGTATATTAAATGTATATTTAAATTATCATTTTTATGATTATATCAATCAAATTAATTTGATTCAAATTCATAAATAAATAAATAATAAAAAAAGAGTGTCGAATGAGTGTCGGTATCTAATACGTCCAACACGTGTCTGACACCAATCTAAGGACCGGACACGATGACTCTTGGAGAGTGTGCGTGCTTCTTAGAACACAGCAACAATAGTGAATTTTTTAATCTCAAGGAACAATCCATTGACTATCAAGCTCAAGGTGTTGATAGTTGATACTTTGTACTCCTACAATGAAGTACATCATGAAATGATAACTACGTCCCTTCTGTTTATTGCCGGGCAAGACCATGTAGATCGTCCTTCCGCAAAAATCGATAGCTCAATTTTTGAATAGGAGATAGAAAGATGATTTGTAGTGGATCCGCAAGAAACCAATTACAATATAAGCAACAACAGATGTGGGTGTGCACCCAAAAATTTGTTCTACTCTTTCGAGCAGGCAATAAAATTTGTTCTACTGGTTTGAGTTGTCAATGAAGTCTGAGTCATGCGGAGTATAAATCGTTATACTACGCCTTGCTGAACTGATGGTCCAATCGTTTTGAATAGGAGATAGAAGATCTTCAGGCGGATTCGCCAGTAACCAGTTATGACAAGCAAAAACAGATATGGGTGTTCAAAAAATTTGTTCTACTCCTTTGGGCAGGCAATAAAAAGAATTAAAGGAAGATTTTCGCAACCATGACGACATATGAGCTCCCTGGCTTGAGTTGTCGACGGAGTCTAAGTCATGCAGAGTCTAGATCGTTATATTACGTTATGCCGAATTAATAGCTTAGTCTTTTTAAATAGATGATAGAAAGATGATTTTTAGGCGGATTCGCAAGAAACCAATTAGGACATAAGCAAAAAAAGATGTGGGTGTGCACCAAAAAATTTGTTCAACTCTTTCGGGCAGGCGATAAAAATTACTAAAGGGAGATTTTCCCAACCATGACGCATATAAGCGCCCTGGTTTGAGTTGTCTATGAAGTCCGAGTCATGCAGAGTGTAGATCGTTATATTACGTTCCGCTGAATTGATAGCTCAATCTTTTTTAATAGGAAATAGAAAGATGATCTTCAGGTGGATTTGCAAGAAACCAATTACGACGTAAGCAAAAACAAAGGTGGATGCACTCTAAAAAATTTGTTCAGCTCTTTCAGGCAGGTGATAAAAAGAACTAAAGGGAGATTTTCATAACCATAACAACATATAATGTTCCTAGTTTGAGTTGTCAATGAAGTATGAGTCATGCAGAGCAAGCTCGGACAGTCTGTCCATCATCATAGCAGCAGTTTTCAGGCTAACAGAAGTAGCAGTTGAAGATTTTTTGTTAGTATTAGTAATATAACATTATCACCACAACAGAAGCTGTTTTCAGACTAAAATGCGGGAAGGGTACTTCACTTTCATACCGCTAACAACGATTTCAATCATCAAACTCGAACATAGAAAGGAAGGAAACATGTGATTTTACATCCCATTTGTTTGACCAATCTCCCTCGATCGATTTAAGGGTTTGCTGTTCTCCAGTGAATTTCAAGATTCTTGGTAATGCTGCCACGACATTTGGATCTCAGCCATACACTGAAAAGAAGACATTAAGAGCCGGCAAATCCCGATAGTTTAGAGACTTGAGCTGCAACATTTGGTCCCATCCAATGACCAAGTTAGCCGACCACATCCATCAACGCAAATGAAATTTTGCACAGACTAGTCACCATTGAGGAGTCGATCGGCGGTACTTCGACAATCTTCGTTCGCTTCATTCTGATATCTTCCACTGTCTGCACTCTCTTTAGTCTCCCTCTTCATAAACTGGAAGCCCATTATATACCTGTATTCTCCGGTGCCAAGGCATCGCGAGCAGTATTCAAGGCCACTGCCACCACATGTCCGGCACCTGCCAGGCAATCTGGTGAATCTTAGATCAATGCTATTTGCACAGTTACAATTAGAAAAACTGTGCTCATTCATCAGACACGACAAGTAAATGGTCATACAGAATGGAGGAGTTGGATACCTCACCATTTTGGCCACTCCCCTCTTGGAAGCATCTTCAAGTGAACATGATTTGTCCTTCCTAAAACATTATAAAAGCACAAGCCCAGAAAATCAGGATAACTCAGCCAAGCCAAAATAAAATAAGACGGCCATACAAAAAAAACCAGGACCAGAACCAGAATAGATGCAGAATAAGCAAGGCAACAAAAGGTGAAATTTCAGGCAAGGCATGGCGACACAGTGTGCATATTTTTACGGAACAAGAAGCAGCATCAAAGCAGACTACTGTCATTACAACTAAACCTACTAATACAGACTCTTATGTGGGGATGGAAGCTACAGGCATAAGCCTAGTGGCCTCTTTGCTCGGAAAAGAGTAGGCTATCAGCACTATACCATATGCGGAGCTTCACCATCTTGTCAAGCCACCATAAGTTATGGTCCATGACTCACAAGTCTGAACTGGATCACTAGTAATGCAATGGGCTAACTTCAACACAATAGGTAGCAGAAGCTTTCGCGTTTTTCACTATCCAACCGAGAGAGATAATTTTCTCCTGTCCTAGATACGACAAGTCTGAAGTTAATAGCTACCAATACCGAGAAGAGACAACTATACGTAATCTCTCTTGGAAGAACAATGCATAAGGTCAATCTATGCTCTCGCAAATGGAAACTAATTAAGTTCGTCCCCGCGAGATAGCTATAAGAAAACACCCGCAACAGCACTGCAATGCGCAGATCTCTCACAAACAACATTTCTGTTCTGATCAAGACCTCGACGCAAGCTAGCGCTCTTTATAAAAAAATTTACAAACTCCAGCCATTAATTGCAGCATTACTCCAAGTAGATTAGATTTAGGATAGAGACTCTATCTATGAACGAGGAGGAGCTCCCGCAACAAATTACCAAGACCAAACTGCAAGAATGTTTTACACACAATAGAATAAAGAGATTGACTACTGGTAGCAGGAAAGAAACTCAGCGAGCACACTCAACAGCTGATTGTTCATTCAAACAATGAAGGGGGATAAAACAAGGGATCTGGTCATTGTATTATGCTCCTCTTTTCTCTCTCCTTCTTTTTTCCTTTTAAGATTACAACATGAGCATGTATGACTTGGTCCTACAGATTCTGTCATCAGAACCAACATTTCGCCCGACGACACACATCCAACGACAAACCCGAGGGAGGCCGGCAGTAGTCGCCTGCTCCCGGCCCCCAGGTACCCCATCCAATAGTAATTACTTACAACAATTTAGCAAATTTCACCAATAATCCGAGCTGATATTGAACAAAACCATCTGGGTTTGCCACCGAGAGAGAGAGAGAGAAACCTTTTCCGCGGCAACGGTGGCAATCAATCCTTCCACTCCCATGGCAGACAACGCAAGGGGGTTCTGGCTTCTTCCGAACCTCCCTATGCACATTCGACTGAACATTCCCCAGGCAATTACATCCGCCGCACACGACCATGAAACGAGAGAATCAGTGTGAATTTCTGGGCAGGAAATCCGGAACGCGCCGTGCGAAGAGTGTTAGCTCAACAGATGAAAAAGAAGAAGACTCGCCTCCGTCCTGACAACCCAAGAAGGCTTAGAGAGAGAAAGCGCGGGCCTTTGAAGGCTGGTGGCGGGCAGTGGGATTCCGCCATTACCGTCCGGGGGAGCCTTCTTCGCCTCCAGCCGAACGGCTGGAAGAAGAAGGACGGGCTTCGCCATCGCCATTTTTCTCCAATCTTCTTCTCTTCCGTCAAGCTCGGGGCTTTACGCTTCTACAGCAGCGGTCTTCGATATGCCTGTCTTCCAGGACACAGGAGAGAGAGACAGAGGGGGAAGAGAACGTAGCACAATGTTTTCTTTTGGGTGATGTCAAAATCGACCCGAAACTTTTAGTTAGTATTCAACATGGTCCTTGGATTTTAATTTTGCTCAGTTTGATCCATTCTACTCAAACTAATTTAATCATCGCCGGCTACTGCAGTTCGGGCCTGGCGTCGAGGGACCTCGTCCCAGCCACTGGGACCTTGGCTCGGCTTCCGAGGAACCGGGCGTAGCCACAACGGACTTGGGTCGAGCATTAGTGAATTGGGCACGGGAGCCGTGCCCGAGCATTGCCTCAAGGGACTCGAGCCTCACCTCTACGGATATGAGCCTGTTGACAAGGAGCTAGGCCCAATCTCTAGGCACCCGGACCTACCCTGTGTGGAGCCAAGCATAGGTAGCTTGAGGGACCTCGGCTCTCTCTCTCTGAACTTGGGTCCGATCACCGAGGAACTGGGCGTGGCTCCGATGAGCCCAAGTTAGCCTCAATAGACCTAGACCAAGTGTAGTGACTTTGGCGTGGGAGCTTGGTACCAAGGCACGGCCGTCAGGGGATCCATGCATGAGCATCGAAGTCTTAAGCCCGACCTCCATCCACCTGGGCACAAGCATCGATGCTCGAGCCTGTGCTCGAGGGACATAGCCCTAACCTTTATGGACTTGGACCCAGCCATCGAAAACTCAGGCCCGGCCTCAATGGACCTAGGTTAGGGGCCAGTGACCTGGGCGTGGGAATTGAGTCCCCAGATGTGGCCGCTAGGAATCGAGGCAAGGGCACAGGCATGCCCTTTGTGGACCCAACCATTGGCACGTGAAGGGTATTGCCCTTTGATTAAATGGGTTGAAATTGGGTCATGTACAAATCTATTAGAACTCATCATTAATTAGGTTTTTCTTTAGTAAACTCATTTTAACGCTATTTAATATGTGTTTAAGATCCATTTTGCCTTCTCTAAATATGGGTAAAATCGGTGTTTTGATTAGAAGTGCAGAGGAGATTCGAGCGAATAGCATGCATATTATGCAAGAGTTTTTTTTTTCTGCATCTATATTGTGTTTTTTCCTTGTATTGCTATAGTTACAAAGTTGTGGGATTTTCAAATAATAAGGTGATCATGCATTAGCTTTTCTTCTTCATTGCCTTTGACTAATGCGCACTTTTACTATACTCCAATCTCATTTCCACTACCCATTCCTCTTTTACGAGGGCGAGCCTCACAATCAATTGATCCAAGAAAATTAAATTGCATTTGCCTGCATGCGAGAATCTAATCGAATTTCTACTGTGATGTTCATTAGAATGTTTGTCCCCATTATTAACAGTCAATAATATGATAGAAAATACATATATACATATGTCAAGAGAAACGTTTCATAAAGAATTTCCGGACCAAGAAAAAGAAGCAAATATACATGTGCACTTTATATAAACGAAACTACTAATATCAAATTTGAATGTTAGTTTCAAAAACTCACTTATGCACGCCAGGTGCGCATCATATGCATGTCGCTCGCACCCATACACGTGTGCTCTCCTACATGGACGCGAAATTGACTACTCATGTTTCTATGTCAATAGTGTCTTTTAAATTAAATTGATCAAACAGCTCTAATCTTACAAAAGTAAGACCGTTAAATGTCTTGGGCAAAAACATAAACATTATTAGTAACATTATCCCATGTAAAGAATGTCACTTTACAAGGGCTTCAAACTCTGCAGAAAAAATGGATCAATCACAAAAATAGATTGATATCACCTTAACTTCCTAGGAGAAAATGAACCTTTTAAACAGCATGTTGCAACCAAATGCCTGGTTGAGGCTACCCAAATATTGCCTTTACTTGTATGAATGATATGCACTTTCAGTTTCAGTGATTACACTTTGCAACATGAGGATTGAGGAACCTAAATACTTACTCAGCTGCAACAGGGAGAGAGATACATGGCTGGAACTAATCATACAATAGGGCTCTGCTTTTCTTGAGAGAGAGAGTTACATGGCTGGGACTAATCATACAAGAGGACTCTGCTTTCCTATTATTTATCTATACATTTCAATCACCAAAACCATCAAGAGTCAAAATTTTCTTGGCTTTCAGAAAAATGAAGGGGCCATGAATTAATTTCTTTCAGAGTGAGCATCTCTTTAGACATTCTGTGCGGCTGAAATCCTCCTTGGACATACTCAAAATGCCCGACTGCTTATCGACATTCTCAATGAGAAGCTTCAACAGAGGGAGCTTCGATAGGGTGCCAAGCGACCCCACCATAATCAACTTTTTCTGCACAGACCGTAAATGGCACAAGTGAGATTGCTAGGAATATCAACAGGTGTATCAGAGCGATGTTCTTTATTCCTCATTTAACATGGAGAGGGATGTTGCACACACAAGAACACACGCTTCCACACAGACACAAACTTATAGATGATTTAATTCACCTTACCGAGTTGATAAAACATGGACATGAGGTTGATGGCTGTCAATGTACTAGGTCAATTACATCTCTTGCCAAATTCATCATTACCCACTTGTTAGAACATGAGCAAGTATTTGTATACTCTTGAACGAAGATAGAGTGAAAACAGCTTAGGGTCAGGAGATTCTCAAAAAAGGATGTAACCAGCAGGCTAAACTTCCATATATTTTGCAAACTTAATGCTTGTTGCCAGACATTTGAAACATGTGAAACTAGTAGATGAAGTGTTAATTACGAGGTGATCCCAGCAAATTATGCATTTTTTCCTCCGTTTTTTAACACTTCAATGTGCTAAAACTAGATTAAAACATAAAAGAAAGTGAAAGCCGTATTTATTCTCCCCAAGATGTATATCTACTTAGAAAATCAGCTAAACAGGTTTTGAGTATCATTAGTAAATGTTGAAGCCGGATGTTGAAAAAACAATCCTATGATTCTAGCCAAGTTTTGGGAGGACCAGATTTTAACACCCAACGCTTTTGAAGTATAATGGCATGGTCTGCTTACCTTGGCACGTGTAAGAGCCACATTGATCCTATGCCAATCACCAAGTAGTGAGGAGTTACAATGATTCCCCTCTTTGTTAGACCTCACAAAGGAAACAATTATGCAATCTTTATCTCGTCCCTGGACAAGCACCATAACAGAAGGCTCAGTGTTAAAATTACACTCATTCCCAACAAAATTACAAAAAACAAGAAAATAGGCACAGTAAGAGAGACTCAGTGTGAAAATTATATCCATTCCAAAGAAAATTACAAAAAGAAAATAAAGAAAAACAGAGAGAGAAAACAGAGGAAAAGTGAGCATCGAGGTTAAAAAAATGGACATTTGAGAAGCCAGATTTGCATAATGAAAAAGAGATTGTTAAAGAGTGCCGTTGCAGCAGTCATCAAGGCTCAAGAACATACATTGGAATTGTTATCGTATTTGAAGGAGGTGGTTCTATTGTTATCCTATTGCAAATTCGAATGCGTTACCGGCCAAACATTTATGATTTGTTGAACATTAGGAAAATCGAATGCATGTTCTTAACTTGGTCAAGTATGTACAGTTGTTTATACTGGCATCTGTAAAGATATAAAATATATCTGTGCCGCACTCTAACAACTTAAATTGAAGTAAATAATTGCGGATTTAACTTCTATATTCATCTTTTCTTTTTTTTTTTAACTAGTAAGGCCATTCATCCAAAAATGCGATTAAAAGTCAGTGAACTAGCAAGTGCATCAAAAATTTCACATCTACTACTATAATGGACCACCAAATCTTCTCTGCCAATTGGAGTGTGGCATTCTCCTTTTGAGCTTAGAACTGGTATTTTCTGGATATCTAAATTTACCCCAATTCCTGAAATCTTGTAGATTCACTTCTCCGTAATGTTAAAAGAGACTTTTCATGGTTATATTGAGCCTAACCTGGTATTTATCAATGGTGTGAATCTCCACAGAGGTTCCACAAACAGCATTTCGGATGAGATCTGCCTGGGAGTTATAAGGAGTAATGATGCCAATGTCTTCTTCCTTGATTCCACTTTCTACAAGTTCCTCCGTTATCTGTAATGACAAATCCAGGAGATGGTTTGGTGAAACCTCCAAACCAGTATGACTTTATGACTCGTACAAAGAAAAGGAAAAGGGGAGAAATGCTCTTTTCAGTTGATTTTTATTTCTTTTTGCCATTCTCTAATCATTAATGCTGACGAAGAAAATAACATTACTGCACTGGCCCAAATAGATTGCTACTGCGAAAATCGTACCTTCCCAATGATGCAAGCTTCTGTTGGATTCCTTAAAGTCTTGCGATCTTTTTCTTCAAAAGCAGGCAGCAGATCTAAATATTAAATGACAATCAATTTAGGATGATGCCAAAAAAAGAGAAGCAAATTGATTTGTGACAACCAGAAAGAGTTCTTGACACGAACCAGTGTTCAGAAAAACAACTGGTGTACCTGGTTCCAAAACCTACAATAGATTGTACATTAGTAAATGTTTCTACATCCACAAGTTTTAAATAACTGAAGATACAGAAGTAACAAATTCAAATTTTAACAAAGTGAAGAAGAAGACAAGCTGAAGAGTAAATGAAAACTTTACAGAGTAAACTGTTGAAATGGAGCTGGAAAAGAACTTGGAATGATGCTTAACTGGCAAAGGAAGCATCTAAATTCTTTCAAGTTAGAATCAAACAATTTTGAGGTAATTTAAATGCATCTACTATTTTAAGAAACAGAAGAGACATGCGTCCTATTTTACAGATTGCATAAATTTCTCAAGCAGCGCTAAAATAATGAAATAACTTACCCAAAGAGGGAAAAGAAAAGACTCCATTCGAAGTTCACAATAAAAGAATGACTTCTAATAAAGTCATGCGAATTATAGGAATGATAATTAGATATCAGATTCTATCCTGCACTTTTGTGGGTAACATAGTTACTGGCGATGCTTGCAATCTTCACAATTGATAGAACTTGAGTAGTTGGACCCACATAAATAAGGCACCAAGCTAAGTGCATTAATGAGGGAAAAGTATTGTAGCCACTAGCCAGACACCATTAATACAAAAAAGTAAAAAAAAAAAAAAAAAAAGGCTTTTGGTTCTTGTTGTCGTTGAACATCTCTTGTTTAATAGAATTGGATGGACTTGTCTTTCATTCAAGTCATCTCAGATTATTGCATCTACTGATTTTATACTGTTTAACATGTAGCAATATTGGCTACTATCAAATGCAATTTTGTCAGCCAAATTCAAACTGTAAAAAAGAAAAAAAAGATAAATACTGTTTAACATGTCACAACAGGTTTGACTCGTCTAATCTTCAAGTTTTATATATTTATATGCCAACAGATGAGTCACCTAACACCAAATCCAACTCTAAGTCACAGAGACTTAGATTTGTAAGTTGGGAGGTCATGTCTTTTATAGAAGACAAAATCCATAAGACAAGTTCCTCATCTTTGACAGTTGAAGCAAATGGGTTACTCATCAGTATATGAACTCATAAACAGAATGAACTAAACTTCCCTTATCATGAAAATAGCTTTGCCATTCTAAAAGGCTTTGATAAAAACCAAAAAGCAACTTGATCCTTAAAGAGCCAAAAGAACCAAAAGATAAAGCAAAAAATAAATTTATTTCCAACTTATACAGTGAATGGTAAATGAAAAGAAAATTTGGATTCACTGTGAAAATTGCTTTTAAGTTACCATAAATAAATCAAACAGAATGGCAAAAGTGTAACATCGACTTCCAAATCTAGTTGTTAGATTTCGTCCTCATTTCTTATATCATTATAAAATCTTCACTTTCAACACTAAGTAATACTTAAGACATGTCGAAGTGAAGAAACTCAAATATTAGTATCACATTACAACAGGCTTTGGCATCACATTCCATTAGATTGGGAGCATGTAAGAGATCAAACCCCACACTCATTTCATACAGTATAAGTAGTGAAAGATGCACTGCTGAAATGAGTATGCAATATCATGTCCTTCGGCTGAAAGAAGCATGTCCTTTTATACTACTTTAAGGCACAACGGTTTTAACTACTACAGAACCATGATAAGTTTTAATAAACTGAAGTTTACCTCCTTTAGCCAAGATGAATAGAGCTTCTCCTTAGCAAAGTTAAGCTTGGCATTTGCAACATCAGAGGAACCACAACGCAGTCTGTCACCATATATTAAGGCATTCGATAGTTGCATTATTCCCTGGCACATACGATACTGCAATACAAAATTATTTATGAGAGATCAACCAAAGAAATTATAACGAATAGGCTAGATCTTGTCAACAACTAACTTGGCTTTGCAATGCTGAAATTGCTTGAGGATGTGCTTCTGAAAGCCTACAGAACAAACTGATACCCAGTCCATTCTCTCGAGCCTCCGTGCTCTGGAAGGCAATCAGTGCATGGACTTTAATAATTAAAATGTTGAGAGGACAAACTTCAGCATGTGAAATGAAAGTAGAAACAATAGACACCTGAACAAGTGGAGGAAGTTGATAATGATCACCAACAAGGACAAACACTGAAGCAAACATCAGTGGCCCTAGGGATACCTGAAGAATGTTATATCATCGACAAATCTTTTCAGATACTGTGAAATTGAACTAAGGGCATCACCATAAAACTTCTGCAAAGACTTATGCAGTACAAAATCAGATGAAAATAATACAAAGCAAACATGAGGTCCAATCATAAACCCTCATCCTAATTGAACCATGAATGACAGAGAGAAGCAGTATCCAAAATCTTTTGCTGCATTCTAACATGCAAATGTTAAAATTTGTCAAGATAACTCTGAGACCAATGACGGAAAAAGAACCAATATCTCCTGATGCCTTTGGCACCTAAATGGCTATCCTTAAGATTCATCTGTACCACTGCCTTCCCCAGCTCATTCAAATTCAACAGCAACTATTGTTACTTTGTCCACGTCAAGGACATCTCTTCAGCCATCAAAAGTATCATTCTGCAGCAAATCTCTCCTTCTCTTTCCTGCCATATGATCTAAGAAATGAATAGGAGAAATTTCCTTCAGAAGTCCATTCTTTCCAACGCATTGCACAAGAATTTCCAAAGGTCCAGAACATCCGGCCCAAACTTTCACAATTACTCATAGAGACCTAATAAGAGATCTACTCAGAGAAGCAAAGGATTTTAACTTCGGCTTTGAGCTTCTCCTTTAATTTTGGTAGCTACTTTGCAATGCAATACCACACGCTCAGAAGTTTTCCCATATCATTTGCACAAATAAAACAATTAATTAGCACCTAATCAATCATCTCAGATAAACCATTGTTGGAAATCATACCCATTGTTACTCCAGAAGATAATTTCTGTGAAACTCTAGCCTTTTTGCTTTCAGACAAGCCTTTTATCTCTTTCCAGACAACTTATCATCCCCATATATAAAAAATAGACACATTAAATAAATTTGCAACAGAAGTCAGGTATTTCGGTGTTGCACATCATAAAACTGTTAAGAGTTATAAGATAAAAGGGTAGCTGTGTATTTTATATTCTTAAGCTTTAGAAAAGGTGTTTCCATGATACCAATATAATGTCCTCAATTGTAATTTTCTTTCTGTGCCTGCTTGCTCCCAATGCTCCAATTGCTTCTAGTTCTCTCTCTCACACTTCAGTTTTTCTAAAGGGATCCTAAAAATTTGCTTAATCCTAATATCCTCCTTGAATAACTTTTTCACTCCAGCAGAAGTTTTAAATTCCACAGTGAACAGCTTTTTTATAAGATAAGGAAGTGAAAATTGGGATATCTTCAAAGAATTGCCTATGCATCACTGAAATAGCCAGTGAATTCGCAATCACCCCTAAAATCTACCATACAGTCAGAGTGCAAAATCCTGCCATCTTCATAACAATGGACATATAGCACTTCATATCAAATCTACAGCATGAAGAATGGGTGGACAGTTTAAAAGCTTATTTTGTTTTGGTCAGGACAATTTAAAGCTTAGACTAGCTGGTTTAATGGAATTAACGCTAGAGTAAGTTCACTGCTCAGGTAATATCCAGCTTATCCACAGTCATTACTCCAATATTAGTCTGTATTCAAACTACATCCATAAAATCTCACCAAACCAAGTAACTTTTTAGTCATTTCACAAGAGTCATGTTGAAGATAATTTTTCATCAACCAGAACTAAACAATCAGATTACTTACTGGCAGTGTTGTCTGGCCAGCTTCATCCATGATGCATACATCAAATCTCTTGCTTGCAAGGAGAGGACTTGTTATCCCTAGACACGTAACGGCAACAACCTTGACCTGGTCTAATCGTAGTTTTATTCCATCAACACTTTGCATTCCCTTTTCTGCGAGTTAGATATCTACAGATTATGACAAACATCAACAGAGACTTCAAACAAATGCTCTTATGAGAGGGGTCTATTAGACCTGGAAAGCAATGTTCTCTGACTTCTTCATGCACGACTTCCGGTCTTCCAATACGAACAAAGTCGATGCCCTGAAACAAGATATATTCAGTAGCATGCAAAATAAGATGCATGCGGAAGAATGAATGCTCAAACACACATATTTTAGAATCAAATGTATGTGGACCAGTCAGAAAGAAATCTGGCAATATAGCATAGCCCTTCGACAAAAAATAAATAAATATATATATATAGCATAGCCTAAGAGTGACTCAGGACAGTGCACCCGTACTACTTCCCAGCCACAGATGAAGCCCGTTCTTTTCACTTCAAAGACTTTTAACATGCCTAGCTTTTGGCATAGCCAATTGCACTTCATATTATATACTTTAGGCAGTCACATTTGACCTTCTCTACTTTGAGAAATCAGATTATACATTTGATGGAGAGACATTTTGTATCTTCCACCAGAGATAGTCAAACATAAATCATCAATATATCTGCTAGTATGTCACAAACTTTAATCTGCCCAAGTTTTTACTAGGAAACTTTACAGTACCATTTGCATAACTATACTTCTCGCTTTCCATTAAAATGTTGCATATACATGCAATTGGAGGCTAAGCAACAATCTGTATGTCAGTGATAATCTACTGTCTGTCAGAAAAGGCAATGTTTATTTATCCTGGCATTTTAACCAATTGAACACCCAATATTTCCCTCAGTAGCAGGATTTTTGTTCTCCTTGAAGACTGGGAAATACTTCAAAAAATGAGTTAAAAGACTTAGCCAATCCCTCTTTACTCAAGATCCTTATCACACATGCTCTCGTTTGGTACTCTCTCTGTCCTCTACAAGTTTCTTCTAGTATCAACTAAAGCTAGGAATGAGGGACAATGTGTAATTTCACCACTCACTAGGCAAATTAACCGAAAACACCAAAATGTGAAATGTAGGTATTAAGGGATGCAAAGTGTTCTTATGCCTATACAACATGATACACATAATTATCCATAATTATTTAATTCATAGAAGTGCAATATGCAACCAAATCATCCTTAACTATAAGCATTTACAACCCATCAAGATCTTCTATTGCCTCCTTTTGGGATCCCAGGATCTATCTTCTACTCTAAGACAATATTAAATAGGCATGGCAGGTTTGTGTTCAACGATTCAGACTACATCATTAGACCAATGACAAAGAAATACACTTGGGTTTCAACATCATGAGGTAGGTTACTGCTGCAACAAGAGGAGGATAAAAACATCTGAATTTCAAATTCCTCAATTATTAATAATGGACCTTATCAATTATCAACTCAATTCGACTTGGTCAATTCAAGGAAAGGTCTAACACTTCATATCTCTTGATTAACTATGCAAAGACTAACTTTCGAGCATATATTTCAATACGCCGAGAGATCTACCAAATCATTTGAAGTTCATTGACTAATTAATTTCATAATTTTATCATATCATTTGAAATCCATGTAAGTCAACATTTCAGGCTTCTCTAGTTTTTGGTAATTCACCTATCATAAATCACATTATCCAGTCCCTAATGTCAGCCTTGATTTTTTTTAGCTCAACTGATAGCACACTTCTAAAACATGATGTATGACACTATAATATGCATCATTCATCAGAGTTTGGTCTTCTTTACAGTTTAGAATATTTATTTTTGTGAAATATGATAGGAACAATGAATAGCAATTGCTCTTTATGGTAGGACCAACTTTCTTTGGTTTTGAGACATTTGTACGAAAAAATACGATATGGCAGCATTTTCATGATGGAAGCTCATCTAGATAAGAAGTACCTTTACCCTTGACCACATAATCATTCCAAATTGCTTAAATATCTGACTTTGCATCATATTAAGTTTTATTTGCTTTATGAAATTTGATTTTTAGCTGTGCTGCCACATTCCAAACTTTGTTAGTTTTGTCCATTTACAATTAAATTCAGAATTGACATAATCATAACTTCAATTTTTGAGTTGGTCCAAGAATATAAAAAAATACCAAATTGAAAATAAATATTGATCAATAATTTGCAATGTCCTGCATACAAGACAAATAACAAATCAAGAAATAGATAAGTAAACCACTTTAAGTTTTTAACCATGCTTAACATATTTTCACCTATCTAACATTTACATGCGATCCGCAACTTCACCATAAGGATAGAAGGAATCCCACTGGTAAAAGTATCAGTTTATAAACCCACCTCTGCGGCGCCCCTCTCCTCTCCCCCCCCCCTTTTGAGGCCGTCGCACCCAAACAATGGCTCTTGTTTTTGTTTCTTACAAACGATAGA
Organism: Syzygium grande; assembly: GCA_024733475.1. Lineage (NCBI taxonomy): Eukaryota > Viridiplantae > Streptophyta > Magnoliopsida > Myrtales > Myrtaceae > Syzygium > Syzygium grande. Next base: position 10,540,849 of record JAMXDD010000002.1, on the reverse strand, counting down.
AAGTTTCTTATTATCCTCGCACTTGATTTGGAAATGTAAATTCTCTATGGGGTAGAGATAAACTAAATTTACGTCAATATATTACAGGTGATGTGTGTGGCAAGAGAAAAACAACTGAGGTGAAGATGATCAGTTCAGTGTTTTTACTTTGAAATGACCTGGAATTACATTCTACCCCAAAGTTTAGTAATACTCTTTCAGAATGTTCCTTCTATTGTTATATTCTAGCTAAACTTTACAAGGGCTGAAAAATTCAAAACAGAATGAAAACTAGCAATTCTAACATGGGTCTACTCCTTTGTAATGTACATGTTGCGAGAAGCATTAAATAATGACCTGATCCTTCAATTTGATAAGCAAATTATCAACTGCAGAGTTTGTGTAGGACGTAAGCAAGATTGATGCACCTCTCATTAACAAGGCCTTCACAGCATGCACCATCGTTGATGTCTTGCCTGTTCCAGGCATTCCCAGTATTAAGGCGTAATCCTTTGCTGTAAGTATCTGAAACAATATCACTAGGACTGTGAAAAACACATTTCAATGATTATTGAGCAAGAGGGAAAAAATACGATAAAGTACAGCTAAGTTTGAGAGAGGACCTTAACTATCGCTCGACGCTGGTCATCATTTAATTTCTCCTCAGACCACACGTAGGATATAGCAGGGTCTTGACTAAATATGCATCCACTGTCAAATCTAGGAGGCTATGTGGAATTGGCAAGTGCAAGTCAACACCCAGTTGCCAAAATTAGCAGATTACACCAGTAGAAGTTAGGTATGAAACTGGTGACAAACTCACCTCGAGGTCAACAATCATCTTCTTAAGATGAGAACTCCGTGTATCTTGCCGAAAAAGTTGTACAAGGTTGAACCTTCCAAATTAAGAAATAACAAATGCAGTTGAATGGATCTACTTGGAAGCATATAGCTTAATCCAACAAGGAAAATTCTCACTCAACTAAATTAGAAATGGAAAAGACAGTACCTCATAACAGCAAAGGATGTTATAATTTCGTCCTTGTCAATACGCCATACCTCATTGACGAGATCTTGCACCTCAGACAGAGGACTGCTTCCTGGAAGCCGTAGACGCTTGGAGAAAGACACCTAGGATTTGCAGGGTTTTAAGAGCTCACTAACAAAAGATAAAATCAAATGAAGCTTTCTCTACTTTTAGTAGCATAAATAAGTACAACCACACATTTTCTTACAGAAACATGGAAGTGGCTGATATCAGAAATGACTCCACTGGCAATTGCTCGCTGGCCAGATTCAGTGCTCAATATCTAAATAAAGTATTAATTAGATCATCATTACTAAAGGAAAGTAGAGAAGTGTGTCCTGAATGAGAAGAATATTACAAATTAGGATGAACTACAATAATTTAGCATGTATACGCAAGTACATTTCCTTTAATATGGGAAAATCATACCACAATGTCTCCCCTTGAAAGTTTGCAAGCAAAACCAGTTGTCATAGAATCTCCAGCACTTGGAGTATTTCCGACAATTCTTTCCACTTGTTCAGAAGTCAAAGTTTGACCCACGAATTGATAGGTAAACCTGTTGTCTCTAGAAGGCGTGCAACTTGTCACTTTATCTGACGTGTCGAGAACAAGAGAAGAAAGGGAACAAGCAGACTCATCACGCCTTGAATTTCGTGACCTCCATAGTTCTTTCTTCCTGTGCTGCAAACTCAAAATACATTAGTCAGTTATCTGTTTATTTCTCTGATTATGAATTATCAACTGCAACTTGGTAACATCATTTGCACCTCTGCCTCTCTAGCTTCTAAGTCGATCAACCGATCCCAATGTCTCAAGAAATCAGAATGTGCAGTAGTTAAGTGGTTAGTATATGCATTGAAAAGGTCGCCCAGTCCGCTGTTTTCTGTGCTTCCCCCATGTGCCTGTAGAGTTGTAATCATTTCAGCGACCAAGGGTAGTAACTCCAGAGGTGACTAGTGTGCTTTGGCCATTGGATGAGCATTAAATATTGCAGCAAGAATTTCATGCCGTACTGAAAATTTCCTTGTCAACACAAAATCCAAAAGAAACTAGATGCCAATAATTTAGATTTAAGCCTAGTATTGGACGCATGTAGCGTGAGTTGTCATTCATTTGCAAACCATTGAATGAATGAGTATCAAGACACAAGTAACATTGGCTGTATTAACCAGGACCCATCTAAAGCTGATTGGATGCAGATTCGGTGTTGCCAAATTTTAAATCCCTATAATTGACAAAATCTATAATTTCACCATCTGTCAGTTTATGATAATCTCCACTCGTCATACACCTCGAGACAAACCGAAATTATTTTATTTGTCATCATACATAAAAAAAAATTCTGTGTTTGAGTAATTGCACTTAGACAAATGACAAGCTAACTAACTTCAGAAGATAAAATATTTGCTTGGCTCAAAAGGGGAATATGGAATCTGATCTCGCTTAATGCTATCAGAAAGGATACATCACTCTAACATATTATCCAAAACTTTAATAGACTGGACAACAAAAAGAAAAGGAAACCAGAAAACTAAACCATTGGAGTTTTAAGGATAAAGTTTTACCTTGTGATAGAGGGTGCACACATCAATATGGCGACAACCTTTGCAAATACTAGGACTCTGAGAAAACAGTTACAAACAAAATGTAAGAAAAAGTGTTTACATTAAGACACTGTCAAAGATGGCAAATACGCTGACCTGTAACATTGGGGGGAGTTGCTGAGTTGTTAACGCCTTGAGGATATAAGTAGCAAGTTCATTTCGACGCATGATCAGGCCCACCAAGTCAGATCTTCGAACAGTTATTCCCTTCACATGTCATCAATGCAAACTTGACATGCAGGAGACTAAAAACAACCACAAAGATAAAATTTAACCTACAATACAACCACAAATATAAAATTTAACCTTACATGAGTGTGATCTGACTGGAGGTAATACAAAAGACCAGAATCAATCGGCTTCAAGTATCTGCAAATAGACAAAAGAAAGTAACAAAAGCAACAAAAAACATTGCTCCAATACAGGGCATGAATATCAGAAAAATGGCTAATTCTAGCAAACCTTTCAGACATAAGGAGGGTGTACAATATCACTTGCGCACGATGTTCCATTGATGACTGCAAAAATGAAAAACTATAAATTAAAAGATGCCGATGATAATGGCATAAATGATTTCTAAAAGAGTCCTGGCGTTCTATACTCCTCGGCACATCCATAAGAACAACAGTGGTACATATAGACATGCCTGCCCATTAGGACCTTTGCCAGATTTGAACTCCAAAGGCACAATCTTTTCCACAACTCCAGAAGTATTTGATTCAACTATTACTCTAACGGAAGCATCGATCATTCCTTTTAATCCATACTTGGGTGCCCATGACATCTCCTCTATATCAATCACCTGCATGAAGATATTGCGGAGCTCTTTTACCATGCGCATACATAAGAACAGAGGATATGAAAAATGAGATATTTCCGACAAATATGCATATGAATTTACATGAAAAGGAAATATATAATATTAGCATAATATGATTATGGTTATGATACTTTTTTCTACAGTTAAGAGGCCCTGGGGCCCTTGTCAAAGAAACAAAATGCATGTGAACAATCAAGAACGACAGTCACTTCTAGTTAAAATTAAAAGAATAGTTATCTCATGGATTCATTTCCAATACACACAAGTAGCATCAGATGTCAAAGGAGAATTCACAATAAAACTAGACTTTTCATATGGACCCTGAAAATAAAGTGCCTATACAGGGGAGCAAATCAATGAGTAAGGATCTATCAGAAATAAGAAATGGCTGGACATCTAACCTCAGATATATTGACCTTCTTAAGCCCATCATCAGATCCAAAATCAACTGTGGGAGCTTTCTGAAACTGGCAGCAATTTATGAGATCCACATATTCCAATCAATTAAGAATTGTATAATAAATTTTATAAATGAAGATGCAATGCAAAGAGCAGGAACAGGATGGCAAGTCTTTGCTGTAGAAGATGAAAGAAATCGTAGGCCAAAATGGATTTGAGGTGCCTCTTCTGGAATCAAGGCAGTGAGGCAGAATAAATACAAACTAAATCAATTCACCTTATTAGTATCCAGCAAACCTCAAAGAGAGTTGTAAGAGGGAAATATCAGTCAAAAGAAGAGAAAAAAAAACACCATCTGTTGGCTTGCTGATCAAGTTACAGACATTTGCCAGCCAGTGCACTGATTCAATTACGCATGCCCCCAATTATCAAAAAGTCTAATGTTTAGAATTACCAACCAAGAGTTTAGCTCAGCCCCTACTTGGTCCATGAGATTAGCAAGATATTTTAATAGTCCAATCCTCAAAAAATTTCAAAGGTTGATTAGTCCATAAGCAATTTGCTCTATTATGATCATCAAATTTGTGGAATTTTTTGGAAATATATCATTTAATCTAAATCGTTTTAATGTTAGATGAAGGCATGATTTAAGATGTAATTGCCGCCACATTTCCCCTCACGCAGAGGTTGGGATTTGGCCTACAACAGAAGTGTGAAAATTAGTTTTATCTATATCCTTACTCTTGTAAATTCCCCAGTTATCTCATCAACAGTCATTGGGGCACAAGGGAGAGTGTTAAGAAATATGTTAAATTTACATCAGGGGTGAGTTTCTCAACAGCTTAAATATATAGGGCAAAGTTTTTCTTCAAAAAGCATGAATTAATTGAATTGAACAACCAAAACTTCTATCTCGTTCAATAGGCACACAAGTATCTTTCACTGGAATCTATTAAAAACAAACTAAACCTAATATCAAGAAGATAATTTTTTAATCTATTGAAGTACGTCCAAAAGGATTAGAATAAGTTGGTAGGTAGATTCTAAATAAGGTAATTTGGATTTTTATGTAAGTGTCAATGTGCTCTACATATTGGCCTCCTATGAATGTAATTTTTCATTAAGCCATTTTGAGTAAAGATACAGTAGTTTGAGTATTTCTCTCTTCCTCTCTTTTCCAATCCAGCACCTGAAAAATAGAATAATTAAAAGGAGGGGACGGGGTGGGGGGGGGGGGGGGTGCTGTGGCAGGGGGTTTGTATGTAAAGGAGTGTTGAAGCAATCAAGAGAAGCTTAAATGAGATAATAATTGCCATACCTGTGAATTCTTGAAAAGGGTAATCCAGTTCAATAATCTTGGGTTTGCCTCGATCAAAGTATTAAGGATATCTTTCTCACTAACTGCAATTCCAAATTGGACATAAGAACTTTCTATAAGACATGTCAAGATGTGACAGGTGATAATCTTCATCAAATAATGAAAAGATTCATACACATTCACCAAAAAAAGGCCTACTTCGTTGGTGAAACAGCCTTTCTTAAGCCCAATCAAAGAAAAAGCCCCTAATATCTTTTCAGTCATGAACTTCATATCATAACAAAGCAACACTTTTACAGGGTTTTACCTCCACAAGCATACAAGCTCTCAACATTTTTCTGGAGCACTACACCAGCACACTCATCTAAAAATTCCTTTGTGGGTTCCTCCTTCACTAGTCCAGCCTGCAAATGGTCACCATAATGGAAAATGGGTTTCATGGCAGAACTTTTTAAGGAATTTTATGAATATATTATTTTGCAATGCTACAAGGTAGTAAGGGGAGTTTTCAGAACAAAACCTGAAAAATTTGATGCAGCAAGGTTCCAATTAATGCTGCAGTTGAGTACTCAGAGGATTTTAACCTCTCATCCAGGACAGTTCGCCTTGGGCAGGTAAAACTTGCGGCAACCTAAAAGTACATGATGTGGCCAGATGATTTATATAATATCAAAACAACTACAAGTACAGAGAATGGCATAGAAAGCTCAAAAACTGGGGCAAGAGAAGTGAGCATTAGGACAACAAGAACTGTTGAGTCCATACGCTAATGCAATATATTTCAGAGAATACTTAAGTAACCAATTATTACCCGAGTTCCAGACGCTAGGAGATCTGGGTGAACGATCACAAAATTACTGTCCCTACTCACATCACACTTCCCCTGGACACCAAATTGCCCAATTACATTTACTGTGTCTCCAGGTGAAATAACACTGTAAAACCTGACCAAGAACAACATTATAATTTCAGGAATAGATCAAGTGCAACATGGTGCTGGCTAGGCTAAAAATAGAGAACAAAGTCCAACAAGGAGTCGGCAAACAACATGGATGAGACAACAGAGGTAGATGGACAGCAGATTTAAATAATTAAAGGGAGGTTTTAGATTGATTGGAAAACAAAGAAGGATAACTTTGATCAGCATGCAAGGCAACAAACAGGACAAGCCTTTTCATATACACAGACACTTTACTAGCCAAGAACTGAAAGATCGACATAAACCATTAGGTGGTAATTATGAAAAAATTAAAAGATAGTCTAAAAGGATAGAGACTAGAAAATATTTCGGAAAATCCAGTGCCAACCCACTGGAAGAATCAAAATTCGCTGCATTCATTTTTATGATTATACTATTAAATGCTAATAGTTTTCTCATTAATAAGGAAAATTCACTAGTAAAGAAAGAGAAACGGGTTAAGTCGATGTGTAAAGAAGGCACCTAAAAGGGTTATTCATAAGAAAAGATAAAAACTACAAGAAGTAAACATGATTAGGCATCCGCATTCAGCAATATAATAGAGTAAAAAAGCCTTTTTAAAACCCCTACGCCATCTCTTAACCTTCTAAGCTTCTGTTCACTCTCAAGGCAAATAATCCACCGTAATGCAAACAGGTAGAGCTCTCCAAAACTTTAATGGAAAATACAGGAAAAAAGAAAATCGGACAGTGGCATAACCCAAAGGAACCATTTTTCCGGTGGGAAGTAGGACCAAATATCTGAAGCAAGCTCGCAATTTAAGAGTGTGATTAATAGATTCCCTGCTTCTTATACACAAGCAACAGTCAACAACCATAACATTACCTCGTCAAAGATTGTCATTGTTTAAGCTTTGTCTCAAGATGCAGTCCAAGAAAATAAGGAAACGTCTCTAGGTGATTAGACTCACCAGATTTGTTCCAGTGTAAGATAAAGGGGCGAAATTAAAAAGGAGCCTTACGATAAGATGTCACATCAAGCTTTTAGAGAGAAGGAGCCTCGCAAGAAGATGCCACATCAAGATTTTAGAGAGAAAAATAAAGTGTTATATATATCCAAAAATTCTATCCAGCAGCAATACTTTGTCTTGTAGCAAAGTCACCTAAATCCAATGAACTACCAAATGCAACTTTAGCATGGTTTGAGAGATAAAGAAAATGCTGTGAGCACCAGAAATCATGGTCATGGCAAAACAGCAAACAAAGATGTACAATAACATTAACCTCAAACAACCCACCACTCATCCCATAAATGAATGGTCCTTTCCTCTCCAGTTTGCTCATTCAACAAGCGGAGAACCTTAAATGAAAAAAATGATTGAATTAGCATTTTATGACCACAATTTATCACCTCCATAAAAGCCAGATGTCCATAAAGAAAATTTTCACGACCTTGTAAGGAGATTGACCACAACCAGAATCAGCAGACCCACTGTTTTCTGCCACCTGGCTCAAAGAAAACAATAAATGTACAGAAATTCATACACCGTTCCATGAAGACTTTCAAAGCAATTCCTTTGTGTGATGAAACTCATCGAAATGGAAGGACAGCACACCTCCAATACTAGGAATATGTCATCTAAAGATGCCATATTGGCCTTCTGTGGTACTACAACTCTTGCATCACAACGAACTTTTATAGGTAATTCACAAGACTTGCCATTCCGAACTTTTGATGAGCATCCTTTGAGCACATTAGGAAGTGGTTCATCGATGGAGATGGCATCTTCAACTTGATCTAAAAGCTCAAGCAATGCCTAACAGGATAAGGAACAAACGAGATAAGGCTGGTGATACGGCCAGCAATATGTCCTAAGGAGTAAGGACGGAACATATTAATAGCCTATAATTCAAATATTGCTTGAACATAGCACAGCTATATTTTGGTAAATAGAAATGAAAAATGATCGGCAAAGGGAAACACAAAAATACTGAAAACCTTTTTGTGCTGCCTCAGTCCCAGCTCATTCAATACTCCATTGCAGGCAGCGCCATTAGCTGGCTGCACAAGAAAGCATAGGAGAAAACGTCAAAAGAGGAATTCTCATACTCTAATGCAAGCGAGAACTAATGCAAAGAATGAAACTGAAAGAATGGAAATTGGTTTTTAATTCTTTTATGCTATCTTTGGGAGAGTGGGAGTTCAAAAAAGAGAGGAATTTACACCCAAATTTCAACTTTCCCTTCCCTTCGTACTCAGAAAAAGGATTTAAAATTTCAAAACTCTCCAACCAAATTTTCAATCCTCCCATTTTCCCTAATTCCCAAACAAAGCCATAATATCTCCTAGAACTATTAAAAAGCTCACACCTGAAAAAGACTATTATAGCTCAAGCAACCTGTTTCAGAAGCAAAATTGCTTTCCTCTTGTAGGCCCTTGTTCTGTTAGTACCATGAGAACAGAAAGAACTAACTGGCATCTTGCATAGATAAAATTAATTACCTTATCCTGGCAATAAGATAAGGAAGGAGGAGTTTGAAAAGGACTTTGTTGACTGGCTACTTGGGTAGTAATGACTTCGCTTGATTTTCCTTCATGATCCATGTTCTTATCTGGGTTGACCTCTTTCCCACCCAATGAATTTGCGCAGCAAGATCTTCCAGAAGCCTTCTTAAAGGGTGATGAAAGGCACATTCCACCAGTGCCAGCTGCTTCTCGCGTACTCTGCAAATTCTTATTCAATTGGATTTAAGAGTCAAAACAATATTGAAAAGCAAGAAAAATCTCTGCGGGAAGTGTACCTTGATTCGTGAGCATTGCTGAATGTATGAAGAGTTAAGCCTTGACGATTCAGCTAGAACTTTTATTGTCTCAGGCATGTGCTTGGAAACTGTTTGCAAGCGCTCATTTACAGGTGATATCTTCCAAGTTATTTCATCACCCCCATCATCCTGGCTCTGCTTAATCAACTGTCATTCGAGATTCCCCCGAAATGCATGGTCAGTAGGCAGTTGTCCAAGCAATGACGTTAACAAAAGAACTCCTTACAATGGGCCATAGCCGTAAAACAGAAGATAAAGAAAGCATTTCATGCATGTCCAAGTTAAAATTTTAAATCTTTTCGTTGCATTTACTTGGCGACTCCTGTAATAACAATCCTAGTATGCCGCGCCTGATGACTCAAGAAGCAGAAGAACCAAAGTTTAAAAATTTAATTAACCTTACGAAAAGCAACACGCTACTCTCAATATGCCATCACCTTCAGGCATGACAGGTCGTTCTTACCATTCCCGGTGAAAACTTGAAGCGTTTAACAGACGTAGATTTCATCATCTCCGGCGAAACTACAACGGGACTAACAGTACCCTCCCCGTGACCCCCAGTCCCCAACAAGTTATCCGATGGAGTACTTTGCGACACGCAATTCGAAACAACCCCATTTGCCAGCCTCTCCGATGCCTCAACCACGCGATTCTCATTTGCATTCTCAAAGCCCGACTCCGCCGGAGCAATGTCCGAGCTCAGAGCCCTCGAACCCCACGCGCCCCCGCCGCCCGGGAGATTCGAATCAGCCGCATTAGCGTCCAAATCGCTCAAACTTTTCCGGGCCCGCCCCCTATCGCCCGACGGCTTCCGACGATCGATTTTCCCCAAATCAAGGCCAGCCTTGGAGCTCAGCGCCGCAGCGGGTCGCGGCTCCGGAGGGTCCTGAGAGGCGGGGACCGCGTGCTGGGAGTGGCGCTCGAAGAAGCGCTGAATCCCGTACTTGGAAGGCTGGGAGGCCTGGTTCTGGTTCTGGTTCTGGTTCTGGTTCTGCTTCTTCGCCGCCGCCGCCGCCGCCGCGGCGGAAGAGGAGGAGGAGGAGGAGGAGGGATTGGCCCTCTTTCTCGGCGGCATCCTTCGCGACCTCGAAGGATGGAAAGGGAGACGAAAATGGCGGAGGACGACGATGCTTTCACTTCATCAGCTTCGTCTTCGCCTTCGCCTTCAAAAGTGGGTGCGATTTGGCGGAGAGAGACGAGGTGCGGGAGATTGGGAAATTTTCCCGCGCAGATGCTGCTGCCGCTCCTTCTTTCGATGCTTGAAGAAATGAATTGTTAGATTTTGGGGCGCGGGGCTGGTTAGCGACGGGCCCAATCTGAATTGGGCCCAAGAGATGATGAAACCGGGCGCATCGGTTTCGGCTCTGAAAGATTGGGAATGAGAACCGGACCGGTCTTTCATTTTATTACTAATATTTTTCTCAAGTATTCATATATTTGTAAATGATGCAACCTTTGTCTATCATTATTAAAATTTGGTGCCGCAAAATTTGAGAAGAGTAAAACTTGAAGATAAAAAAATGTATTGAAAGGTTCTGATAAAATCTCGTTGAAAAAGATCACAAAAAAAACTACAATAAGGATTAAATTTAAGAGGAAAACCATAAAAAATCATAAACCGTGCCCATTGCGATACTAAAAATCTCAACTTGTATTGATGCGGTACATTTATCCTCCCCTCCATCGAAATTCACATTTAAAACCAGAAAGCAAATAATGTAAATGAAATAAAAATAACACCGTTTTGACTGAAAAATCATTTAAAAAAATCTTAACGAAGGATAAATATATATGTACAAATTTGAATGCGTTGCAGTAGGCTTAATATCATAATTTGACACAAAATAATAACTAAATTTCAAAAATTAAAACTAATTGATTCAACTGAGAACCGAAATTACAAACTACAAATCAAAAGTTACTGTAACTAAAACATGAACAGCAGACTTGGGTGGACTCATTTGACTTTTTATCCGTTGCAATCTTTTCTTTTCTCTTGTCAAAACTTACTTGACTCTCTCCGGTCAGCTTTGCCTCCTTTGAGATTTTGTAGAGAGATTGGGTAGGAGGCCAAACATCTCCTTAACTTTCACTAATTGCTTTGGACCATATCAGACACCCGCACCAATCTGCACGAAAGAGAAGACCCAAGAAGCCTTGGCAAAGCATTCTGTCTTATTTATGTTAAGCTTCCCTTGGAATATTTACATCTTCCCTTCTTTCCTTAGCGTGTTCTCCTCTAATACACATTCTACATTCACATAGCCCCAAAACTGATGAACCTAGGAGATCGGCGGACCCGTTATACGACTAAACGAACCGATAGGCTCGAAGTCAACGATCTTGAATTGAGCTCAAATTGAGTTAGCTGAAGCGAAACGGCATGCTGATCAATACTCACGGACGTTGGCCATGATTATCGATAAATTTTCGCGATTCGGGATCGTTTAGATGGGTTTTTCTATTATTTTAGTATTTTTTATGGGTTAATTTAGTAAAGGGTAGTTTCGTAATTCTGCATTTTGATGTTTATTAATCCTAGTAGGGTTAGATTTGGGGATATATAAGCTCGTTTTAGAGTTTCGTTTGAGCGAACTTTAGATATTTTGATTGTTAATCGATTGAGAAAACAGTTTATTCCTTGTTATCGTTTCGATTCTTCTGTTTAACCTAATTTCTTTTGCGCTTTGGCATCAATTGGTATCGAGCATAGGTTACCTGAATCAATGGCTAAACAGAATCGAGGTGGTCAAAGACAGCGTGCTCGTGGAGGCCGGAGGCGTGGAGTCGTTCTTGATGCAGATGAACAGCCGCATCTAAAAGACCTACGAGATATAGAAATTCAAGAACAGAGAAGGCGAATCCAGGATTTGGAGCAACGTCTTGCGGAGGCAGGGCTTGACGCTCAATCCAAGAAGAAGAAGAAAATATGAGGATCCATCCGATGATGAAGAGGAAGACGTAAACCCTTTTGGGGTTCTGAACCAAGGGCGAAATCGAGGAGTACGACCTGTAAATCAGCGCTCTTCTCAAAATTTCGGGATGAAGATCGAGATTCCCGAGTTTAATGGTAAGGATTATCGTAATGAGTTTATTGATTGGTTACATACGGTAGAACGGATTTTTGATCTTAAAGACCTAACTGAGGGGCAAAAAGTGAAGTTAGTGGCTATTAGGTTGCGAAAACATATTTCGATTTAGTGGGAACACGTAAAAAAGCAACGCGCTAGAGAGGAGAAGCCAAAGGTGGATCGCTAGGAAAAGATGAAAAAGTTGTTGCAAAATTTTTTTTTTTTGCATACCCATTATAGGCAAGAGGCGTTTATCGAGTATCATAACGTCAAGCAAAATGATAAAACAGTTGAGGAATTTACAGAGGAATTTGATCGCTTGCAGATGCATTGTGATGTGGCGGAGGAAGACGAGCAGACGATTGCTCGATATCTGCAAGGCTGCAATATAAGATCTCTGATGTTATCCAATTACAGTAGTATTGGACATATAAAGATGTGTGCAGACTAGCCCTAAAGGTGGAGGGACAGTTTAAAAAAAAAAAAGCAGTACGTCCAAGTGGTTTGGCAGCAGTTCTAAGTGGTCAAGCAGCAGTTCCAAGTGCTCAGATAAAGAGTCCCAAGGGAAAGCAGGGAGTTCTTCAGCCTATGCGGCAGTTAAGGGCGCTGATTCAAAATCTGCAACAAAAGGAGAGCAGGGTAGTGCTGGATCTAGTAGGAGAGGAGCTGCATGCAAGCGATGTTTCAAGCGTCAAGGACTCGGGCATTTTGCTGCTAATTATCCAAACCGACAGTTTGTGACACTTATAGATAATCCAACTTTTGATGATGACCCAACTTACGATGAATCTTATGGAGAGCAAGAAGATGCGGATCCAGATTAGGAGGACATTGTCTATGCCAATTCTGGTGATTCTTTAGTTATGCATCGGGTTTTAAATATTGCTGAGGTAGATGATAAATCGTGGCTCAAGGATAATATCTTTCATACTAAGTGCATTAGTGGGAAAAATGTGTGTAGTATGATAATTGACGGAGAAAGTTGCGAGAATATGATATCTACCATTATGGTAGAAAAGTTGGGGTTGAAAACTGTCGAACATCCTCAACTATATAAGCTGTCATGGCTTAGGAAGAGGAACGAGGTAAAAGTGAGCAAGAGGTGTTTAGTGCAGTTCTCAATTGGGAAGAAATATATTGATGAAGTGTGGGGTGACGTAGTTCCAATGGATGCTTGTCATATTCTGTTAGGAAGACTTTGGTAATTTGACAGGAAAACATAGCATGATGGATGCAAAAATACATACACCTTCAAGAAGGATGGTCGGACCATTGCTCTAGGTCCTTCAGATTTGAGAAAAGAAGGGAAAAGTAATATGCTTTCCAAATTCGAGTTCCAGGAGAAGGCAGTGAATGCCCTAGAGCTTTTTGCTGTTGTAGTCATGGAGCATGTTGACACCTAAATTTTAACTAATCTTAGTCCCTAACAAAATATTAAAGTTAAATTACATTGCATTTAGTTTTAAGAACATTTATTAAGTAGTTGCATTTACATCAGACTGGTGGCGGATGGGCGTAACAAAATTTAATTGAACTGGAGTTAATGAACTCAAGTACAGAGGTTCTAAACCCAATGGAATTAATTGGATCAAGCTCATGTGAATTAAAGATTCAGCCCAACTCGTTATTCGCTCAAGTGGTCAAGATTGACACGTGCGTTGTGCGTGTGGCACATTGAATTTGGAAATATTGAGAAAATATCATAAAAATCTTTAGGCGTAAGATAACAATATTCACGTGAAAGAGTGGACAAAGCTGGGATTTGGACACGGTGAGATAGAAATATTCGGTAAGGTACAAGGTTGCACGTGGTATATATACTTGATCTTATTTTCAATGAAGGCACGTGGATTTGCAATATATGAGGAAAGAAGTAAAAGGAACAGGCGGGAGAACCAGTAGATTTGGTTTCCTTCGTGCAAAGAGGAAACAATATAAAGAAAATAACAAAAGAACGAATGAGATATAAGATATTTTGGAAAAGGAAAGAAAACTTTGTTCTTTCCTCGAAGAGATTCAGCTATCTTTGGCTCAAGGCTACACGCAAGGTTTGACGTTGTTACTACGGCCCTCTTTGTACCTGGGGTCGTATTCAGCCACTGCTGCGTCTCCGATCGCTGTGCACCGCCACACTTCATCCCGCTTCACCCAAGACCAGCATCAATCAGAAGCGTCCCGGCAGGATTCTCGACGTCCGGCAACCATCACAGCAAGTCCAGTGGCGATGACGAGCTGTTCCTATCCACACCGCAACAACGACTCTTGCTGCTCGTCCCTGCACCCTCGGTGATCCGTTGCTTCCCGACTTCCCTGCTCAATCTTGCCGTTGCTGCTGATCCGGCGATTTTGCTGCCTTCTCATCGCGAACCCAGCTGCGATGAGTCTCCAGCCGCGCCTCGAGCAATTACCCGGTCACAACATCGAGAGCGACAATATAGAGATCAGAGAGAAAGAAAAGTCTTTCCTTTCTTTTATCTTTTCTTGCAGGTCACGAGAACACGCTTTTGCCGCTCCACTACGTCCAGGGGAGACAGGAAAGAAAAAAAAAAGCTTCAAATTGCAAGAGTCAAAGCGGTGGTCAAACGAGCCTCAGTATAGGCATTCAGCAAAGAACAAGGAAGAAGAAATCCCACGTTGGTCTTCTTTTGGTAACAGACAAAAAAAAGAAAAGACAGGCCAACACCGCGAATCATATAGAAGTCGTAACGCGGCCCTTCACCGGAGAAACCACCAAACTGAGTACCATCGTGAAGCATCTTGAGCCACAAGTCTCGCCGATTACACCATTGTTGGCTGAGAGCTACCTTGATCCACCAGTGCGATTCCCGCGATCATCCATTGTTCAAATTCGAAAACGTCATCCGTGCAATATTTCGAATTAGGTAATATGTCATCCGACTTAATTTCGGTATATTAAGTTGCCTAATTTGAATTCATTGTGATTTCAATTATGTCGTGTCGATATGATCACATCCAAAAATATTTTCGAAAACCATGAATTGGGATATTTTCCTTATTTCACAACGTGCTTATGATTGCTAGTCCGATTTCATGGCCGAAATATGGCTCGCGATCACACAAAAAATTGTCAATCTGATCTCTTGCCCCAGATACGATTCGCGGTTGCGCAAAGAATTGGCCAATCCGATCCTCATGCCCAAGATATGATTTGTCAATTTATTTTCCAAATTTAAATGGATATGGATGATATCTTGGGTGATTGATTGCTATTTTTTATTTTGGTTTGATCTTTGGTTTGATTTGATTTGATTCTCTTTTTAAAAAATCCCAAAAAGATTACATAGTATTAAGGTAAATTTTTCTAGATAGATTGCATGTTAGGTTAGGGTTTATCTAGTAAGGATAACATTCCGATTTAAATTAGGATTTGGCCTAGTTTAATTCCTAAAATGAATTGGATAATATCTTGCAGTAGATAATGAATTTTCATCATTTTATAATTTCGGAATTTCAATGAAAAATACAAAAAGGTTATCATGTGCATGTCATATAGATTAATTGCATCATGCTTGCATTATCACTGCTATGTCATTGTTATGTGCCACGTTGCATGTCTTCTTGCTATATGTCGCATGTCATCTTATCACGTCATTCATAACTTGCCACATCATTCTTAACTTGTCGTGTCATCATGTATGACATGTCATTGCTTGCATATCATTTAGTGATTATATGTTAGGATCATGAAATTGCGAGTCACGTTAAAATAGGCATGCTTTGTACGTCATCATATTATAATAATAATTGTATTACATGCATTGCATATAGGTTAGTTCTCATTTAAATAAAAGAAAACCTTAAAAAAATAGATAGATTTGAGTAGAATTACATGTTAATTAGAAATCATATTAGGGTTATCAATGTGATTTTCTAGCTAACATTGCAAAAACTTTCATTGCTTCGAGGTAAGTTTTCCTCCTTATCTTTGCAATCTATTACTTTCTTGGATGTTAATTGGTGGTTTGCACACCCGCATGGACACCTCACGTGTTAGTGATTAGGCAATAAAATGGATCCAGACTGCATGCATAAACATTTTTGAAAAGAAAAGGTACCAAAAGGGCGTTAGACTAAATCTAGTGTAATCAAGTCCTCAAGCTTAGAATCTCTGATTCGTAGGAATAAAACATATCTCCCTATGGTTTATTTAAGTTTCTAATCGACCCACCACAAATAGATTAGTGGCAACTCCAAGCATGAAAACTTTTGCATGTTAAAAAAAAAAAAACTTAAATCTTAAGTCGCGAATTGGTAGGGCTTGGGAGGGCTCAAGTTAAGCTTAGTCTTAATAATCCATTAGCCTAAGGAAATTTTAGATCGCGACAGAGCAGAATCTTGATAGTCCAGAAATTTCAACTCAAGTTCTGCCTATACTCGAGGAGTTTGCTGATGTCGTACTAGAGGAATTGCCACCTAGCTTGCCACCCATGAGGGATATTTAGCATTATATAGATCTCGTTCCATAAGTTGCTATTCCTAATAAGGCAGCTTATAGAATGAATCCTAAGGAGCATGAGGAGATGTAGAGACAAGTACATGAACTATTAGAAAAGGGTGCAATTTGAGAGAGCATGAGCCCTTGTGCAATGCTAGCTTTGTCCGTTCCTAAGAAAGACGAGTCGTGGAGAATGTGCGTGGTGTTGACACCTAATTTTTAACTCATTTTTTTATATTTTCAAAAATTTAAAAATTAGATCTAGGAATCTTGGCCAAGTCTAGAAACCTATTTCTAAACCTAAAAATAATTTTTTAGCATTTTTCTGCATTTTTCCTTAATTTTTTTAGTCAAAATAGGTGAGAAAATCAAGGAAAATAGCAAATGGAATCAGAAAATTTCATGAAAATAGTCATTAGTCTTATTTTAAATCCAATTTCATGAATACATTATCAATTTTGAAAAATCTCAATCGGCGGGTATATGTTTTTCCAAAAATTGGGCAAAATTAAACTCGAATTGAACCAAAAATGCAATTAAATTTTTTGTAGTCATTTTTAAGTCATAGTGTCTTCACAAAAAATGATTCTGGGACCTTGAATTGCATAATGGTTAGTCCAATTGCACAATTTGACATAGAAATAAAAAATCCCCAAAAATTGATTGAAAATTAAGAATTTTGAACTCAAATTGGGAATCGTGCCCAATATGAAATTGTCAAAATATGAGACTATCATTTCTAAGGTTAATCAGATGTGGGTAATTCAATTTTGGCATCTATTTTGCCTAATCGGGTCATTAGGATATCAAATTGAACAAAACCCTATTAACCCGAATATAAAAATGAGAAAATCTTGAACACAATTATAATAAAATTGGGGCATATTATACATTTGGGTTCAGAATATGATGGGAAATTCAATTTTGGGATTAAATTTGAAAAATTGGGTCAAAATCGGGTCGAATTTGAGAATTTAGGTTAATCCGGGTCTAGTCGGGTCGACCGGTCAACCTGACCCGACTCGGATTACTCACCTTCTTCGCCCGACTCACTCATAGCACACTAAACCCAGAAAAACTAAATCAAACCCGTAACTTCATCGATCATTTCCAGCTATTTTGGCACGTGAAAATCGACTGAGCCAACTGGAAAATCTCTAGCTGGCACCAGTTAATCGATCCCAACCGACTGGTAATCGGTTCTAACCGAATTTGGGTGAGAATCGATCAACAAAAAAATGGAGAAAACTGAGCCAAGAGGAGGAGAATGTGTTCGACGAAATTCTAGAGAGAGGGAGGAGAGAGAAATAGAGAGAAAAAGCTTGAAATCTAGAGAGAGAGAGAGAGGAGTAGAGATCCCCAAGTCGAGTGATCGGCGCCGGTCGATTGAACAGCGCAAATTGACCGTCTAGGGAGGATCTCCTCCTCGGGTGAACCAGAAGAAGGCTGATCGGGAACGTCTGAAAACAAGCTCCGTCCGTGGACTAAAACCTGTTCCGTGAAAACCAAGACCACCAGGTTGAAGATCAAGTGTCAGAGAACAACCCTCGGGGCGCTGATCGGTTCGACAATTTTGTTTGATCATTGAACGAAACAGGTAAAATCGGCTCATGGTTAGTTTTTTCAAAAATTTTCTAGAATTTGGTTTGACCTCAATGTACATGTTTGAGTGATTTCATTGACGAATCTTGGCATTTTGATGTTATTACTAGTTTCTAATCATTTTGTTGTTGTTTGATTGTGTTTTTAGACATTGAAATGCACAAACCGAGTCAGCCGTGCATTGAACCCCCTCGCCGGAAAACCCAAAGCCTCTTCGGAGCATTACCATGGCCGTAGGGCCATTCAAGTTAGTTTCCCTGACTTTATTTGATGTTTTGATAGTCGTTAGAACCGATTTAGACGGCTAGGACAGCTAGTGTTAGGATTAGTGTTTTGGAAAATCTTGTTTAGGTTAGTGCTATGTTAGGATTTTCCAATTGGTTTTTCGCTGATTGACGAATGTCCGGCGGCGATTTGATTGGACTAGATTGATACTTAAACACATGGACTTCATTGTGATGCAATCGGAATGGTCAATAGATCGCCGGAAGGTCATCGAAGGCGGGCTCGAAGTCACGGCCTCGAGAACACTGAACTGAAAATCATGCCCACCAACTGTTTGTAGAAATGCCCCAAAGAAGGGGAGCCAAAATGGTGCCGTTTTGGACACCCTGCTCGCCGGAAGGGATGATCGGCACCGGCGCCAATGATGCCCAGTTCGGCCAAGCCGAATTGGGTCGAACCGTGCCGGTCCGGTTCATTTCTCAGGTGGGAAAATTTAAAAAATTAAAAATTAAAAAAATCAGAAAATTCTAAAAAAATAAAAAATCACAAAAATCATAAAAAAAATTAGAAATTTTTTTAGAAAATCAGAAAACTAGAAAATTTCATAAAAATTGAAACAAAATTTTCAGAAAATTTAGAAAAATCCAAAAATTTCAAAAAATTAAGAAAAATCCAAAAAAAATTAGAAAACTCATAAAAATTCAGAAAATTTAGAAAATACAAATAAAAAATGTAAAAAATTTGGAAAATCAATAAAAAATTGAAAAATTAGAAAATTCATAAAAATTATCAGAAAACCATAAAAAATCAATTCTTGGTTTAAAAATTTTTTCAAAAAAAATCAAAAATTAAATAAAAATAAAAAATTTTGAAAATCCACAGAATGGTCCAAAATCATCTTGCCCAACCACAAAAATGAAATTTGAATTTTTGAAGTACCCAAGTGGCATTTTTAGAAAATTCCAAATTTAGGGGTTATAACCCCTAAAAAACCATAAAACCCTAAAAAATGTGTAAATCATAAAATGACAAGCTATTAGAGCTTCATTAGGGTTTGGGGTGTTTTGATTGATTTTGGTTTAAGAAACCACTTAGGATTGATTGATTTGATTGATTTTGATTGTGCATTTAATGCTTGTTTGGTCTTTCCTGCGATTATAACGGATAGGATTAGTGGGTAAGTCTCGAAAATTTGCATGACACATTAGACATTATATCGTTCTTAGGTACCAAAAGGGCGTTAGGGATCTCAATTCGGGATCAATAACGTAATCAAGTCCCCGTACTCAGAATCTCTGGTTCGTAAGATCGGGGTATTTCTCTCGTACCTTGATTAGGTTTCTAGTCTACCTACCAATAATGATTAGTGATGACTCCAAAATCACAAATTTAGAAATCACCTTCTACTATTACATGAGGTATGGTTTAGGAGAGACCCTTATACGGAAATACCTCCTTAGTGTACAAATCACGAAAAACCCCAAAAAAGCGTGGCGCGACATGTGGATAACAGAGCTGTCAACAAGATCACGATTAGGTATCGCTTTCCTATCCCGAGATTTGATGATTTAATTGATTAGCTGTATGGAACAACTATCTTTTCGAAAATAGACTTGAGAAGTGGATATCATTAGATTAGGATACATTCTGAAGATGAGCGGAAGACCGCTTTTAAAACTCGAGATGGTCTGTATGAGTGGATGGTGATGTCTTTCGGGTTATCTAACGCACCGAGCACCTTTATGAGACTGATGAATCAGGTGTTTCATCCTTTTATTGGCCAGTTTATCGTCATATATTTCGATGATATTTTGGTTTATAATGCATTAACTGATCAAAACTTGCAGCATTTGAGAAGGGTGTTCGAGACATTGAGGGAGTAGAAATTATATGCTAATACCAATAAGTGTCACTTCCTCTGACTGATCGTGTGACCTTTTTGGGATATATAGTAACCAAGAAGGGCATTCAAATGGACCAGCTAAGGTTGAGGCTATTACAAATTGGGAGATTCCAAAAAATATTCCTGAGGTACGTAGCTTTTGTGGGCTTGCGTCTTTTTATTGGAGAATTGTTCGAGATTTCAGTACTATTATTGCACCTTTGACAGATTGTTTGAAAGGAAGTAAATTTGTGTGGACTAAGGAGGCAGAAGCTGCCTTTCAATTATTAAAGAAGAAGGTGATTGAAGCACATGTTCTCGTGTTTCCTGACTTTAATGAGATTTTTTAGGTGCATTGTGATGCTTCAGGTGTTGGTATTGGGGGTGTCCCGAGTCAAAAATGTAAACCTGTAACATTCTTTAGTGAGAAGTTGAATGAGCCGAAAAGGCAATATGCAACTTATGATAAAAAAAATTTTATGCTATTGTGAGGAGTTTGGAGCATTGGAGGCACTATCTTATTTGAAAGAGTTTATCTTATTTTCTGATCATGAAACCTTGAAATACATCAATGGGCAGCACAAATTGAACGTAAGGCATGCGAAGTGGGTGGAGTTCTTTCAAGTTTTCAGTTTTTCTATCAAGCATAAAGCGGGAGTGCTAAATAGTGTGGCATATGCATTGAGCAGAAAACACTCTTTGCTGTCTACAATGCAGGTAAAAGTTCTAGGTTTTGATACCTTTAAAGATTTATATGTTGATGATCCTCATTTTGGGAATATATGGAGGAAGAGCAAAATGGAACATTTTTAGCAATTTCAAATCGTGGAGGGTTACCTATTTAAAGGTAAGAGATTGTGCATTCCTCAATGTTTTTTGAAGGAATCTATTATTATTGAGAGACATGCGAGGATAAGACGAAGGCCTTGTTGAGTGAACATTTTTATTGGCCTCAGATGGAGCGTGACGTAATGCGTTTTATAGAGAGGTGCAGGGTATGTCATGTGGCAAAGACCAAGAGTACTAATGCTGGAGTATATATGCCTCTACCTGTTCTAGTTGCACCGTGGGAGGATGTCAATCTTGACTTTGTCTTGGGTTTGCCAAGAACGTAGCGAAGTAAGAATTCAATAATGGTGGTTATCGATAGGTTCTTGAAAATGGCCCACTTTGTCCCGTGTAGCAAGTCCTATGATGCTTCATAGGTTGCTCAATTGTTTCTGCAGGAGATTGTTAAGCTGAATGGAATTCCTAAGTCCATAACGTCAGATTGTGATGTAAAGTTTGTTAGTCACTTCTGGCGCACTCTTTGGAGGTATATGGGCACAAGTTTGAAGTTTAGTTTCTCTCATCATCCTTAGACTGATGGTTAAATAGAAGTTGTCAATCGAAGCTTAGGGAATTTGCTGCGGAGTTTGATTGGAGATAATCCGCGACAGTGGGACTTGGCATTGTCTCAGGCAAAATTTGCATATAACAAATCTGAGAATTGAACTACAGGTAAGACTCCTTTTGAGGTGGTTTATGAGCATAATCCAATTACTCCATTAGATCTCACACTGATACCAGTTCTCGAACAATTTAGTTCGGAAGCTGACAAGGAGTTGTATTCCCAGGTCTATAATCAGATCAACAGGCAAAACATGAAGTACAAGCAGTGCATGGATATACATAGGAAAAGAGTTGTCTTCAAGGAAGGTGATATAGTTTGAATTCACCTTAGGAAAGAACAATTTCCAGCGGGTAGGTTCGGCAAGCTTCAACCTAGAGCTGATGGACCCTTAAGAGTTTTGGAGCGAATTAGTAACAATGCTTACAAGATCGATTTGCCGGGTAAGTATAATATATCCGGAACTTTTAATGTAGCAGATTTGTCACCTTACTACGCTGAAGAGGAAGAAGATCTTAAAGAGATTGGCGACAATGAAGACGAAGCAGATTCGAGGACGAATCTTTCTCTAGTAGGGGAGGATGATGCACCTAGGGAATCGGTAGACCTGTTATGCGATTAGACGAATCAACAGGCTCGAAGTCAACGATTTTGGATTAAGCTCAAATTTGGTTGGCTGAAGCAAAACGGCGTGCTGATCAATACTCATGGCCAACGATGGATTTTCGCGATTCGGGATCGTTTAAATGGGTTTTTCTATTATTTTAGTATTTTTTATGAGTTAATTTAGTAAAGGACAGTTTCGTAATATTGCATTTTGATGTTTATTAATCCTAGTAGGGTTAAGTATAGGGATATAGAAGCTTGTTTTATGGTTTCGTTTGAGCGGACTTCGGATATTTTGATTGTTAATCGATTGAGAAAATAGTTTATCCCTCGTTATCGTTTCGATTATTTTGTTTAACCTAATTTTTTTCGTGCTTTGGCATCAGAAACCTTATCACTCACCTCTCTCTACCTCTATCTTCATTTGTTGGCATAGCCTCTCTTCTCCTCTTGCCACCTCTCAGGCCCAGCGAAGAACTCCTCATCCTGGCCCTCGAAGACCCTCTCCACGTCCCGTGACAGGAAGTCAAACGCTAGCTCCTTCGCCTCCCTCTCCATTAGGTTGATTACGTTCCTCTTCTCGGCAAGAAGGTACTTGACGTTGTTCTCGGCATTGACCTCGAAGCACATGATCTGGAGGTTGTTGTTCTTGGATGTAATCATGGCCACGGGATAACTCGCTGGGGTGATAAACGTGGTGCCGTGCCTCAGCCAGGCCCACACCTTGTGGTAGGTCCGAGTCTGGCTGCCGCCCTGTTGGTGGTGGCGGCGGCGGGAGCTTTGGCCGCCATGCGACGAGAGGTGAGGGCATGCCATTTCTAGGTAGCCCTCGCCGTCGGTCATGAAGGTATATTGGTGGCCTTCGAGTTGTAGTATGGACCGATCATGGACCCCTGCCCATCATTTTTAGGTTCTATAGTTGGAAACGAGATTAATCAATATACAATACTAATGAAAGATTTTGAGGTATTCTTTCGAACACCTATTCGCAAATTATTATACTGAAGTGAACAAATGCAATTCGTGCCTAGGTAATGTTGGCGAAGGAGATCATGACGTCCATGTCCTCCAGCTCTCTTAGATCGTGTCTGTCGGCGATGTACAGTTGGCCGGGCTGGTTAGCATGGGAAGGACGCTTGTTGAAGAGGTTGAAGGAGTGCGAGCCCTTCGAGCCGTGTGTCTCGCCGCCAAAGGGCCACCGACCGCCTTCCTCGCTCCCGCTCAACGCCTGGATTTGCTCCCTCGAGGCTTTCACTATGGCTCCTTGCTGCTGTTGCCCGAACAGCCTCTCCAACTTGTTCTGATCCGTCTGCATGTGTGCATGATTGAAGTACAAGATTTTAAACTAGTATTGAAGACATGTTATTAATAGATGAGTTTAGAGATTCTAGTCTCCGCTAACCCAAATCTCATGAGTTAACCTAATTCATTACCTTCAAGGCTGCTTCAAGAACCTCCCAGCTGAAAGTTGTATAGAATGATTCGTGGTTATGACCACCAGTTCCATGGAAGGCCTGCCAAGCAGGAATTGACCAAAAACAATGAAAAGAAATCAATGTCTTCAAGATCTACTAAACCCCATTAATTAGATTAGAACTTTAGACAATTTCATGTAATGAATGAGTTGATCACCTCAAAATGGACCGGGAGGTTGACTGGTTGGAGGAGCCTAGCGATGACAAGCTTCTGATTTTGGTCCCTGTTGATCATGTAGACCGGAGTGCCGGCCTCGACCCTCACTATGTCGCCTTCCTCTACGTTGATGCTGTGCCGCTTGTTTACTCGCACCAGCGTGATCGTATCTCTTCCTACACGCACAGGCGCCCACAATCACAAGAACTCGATCAATTCAAATCAAATTCACGTAGCCTTCACTTTCCTAATGAAGTTAATTGAACTTGTGATGTACATTATGTACCCTCGACGATGAAGAGAACGCGGTCGGCATCCCAATGGCTCGAGGCAATGAAGGTGTTGGGCTCAACCTCGAGCAGCCCAAGCCAGAAGTTCTCGATCCCGCGGAGGAGCTTTGACCTCTTGGTGAACTTGGGGAGCATGCTGACTTTTTCGTGCTCGGTCTTAACTTGGGTGCTGAAGTGCTCTTGCTCGAAGACGTAAGGATGATCGTCTCGTCCTTCTCTCTCTTGTTCGTCCTCCTCCTCCTCCTCCTCGTACCTCTCACTAACCCACTTCCTCCCTCTCTCCTCCTCCTGCTCCTCCTTTTCTCTCCTCTTCTCATTTGGTCCTCTCCCTTCCTTCGCCCGTCGTCTGGTACCAGGCGTTATTGGCACCGCTCCACTCCATCCTTCTACGCTGTTGCCTCTCGCCTTTGCTTTTGGCCTCCTTGTTTGCTTCCGGTCATCCTCATCCTCAAGCCCCTTCTTGGCCTCCTCCCTCTCGGCCTTCCCTCCACTCGTGCTCTTGCTTCTGGCGGTAGTAGTCCTCACACCGCTGCTCTTCTTCTCGGCTGCTGTTAGACCTTGCCTTTGAAAACCTTTGCTTCACCTCGGGTCCTTCTTGGCCCAAGGCTAGAGCCAGGAGAAGAGAGAGGAACACGAGACTCACTTTAAGCGCCATCTTGATCTTTCGCTGTCGATATCTTTTTTTACAATCGAGGGTGGCATCTGCATGTGTATATATAGGCTAGTGTGGAGAGAGAGAGAGAGAGAGAGAGAGAGAGAGAGAGAGAGAGAGAGAGAGAGAGAGAGAGAGAGAGAGAGTGATGGGAAGAGGATGAGAATGCGGCGCGTGGGGGGAGCCAGGGAAGGAAGCGCATGCATGCACGAAGACGAGTGTCTCTGGCAGAAACGGGACGTGGCGTGCATGGCAAGCAGGTGGATGGCCCCGTACTAAAGCGGAAAGAGGATCGACTTCTCGTCGTGTAGCCGAGCCTCTCAGCCGGAGAGGAGACAAAAGCATCGCACCCCACCTTTACCCGAGAAATAGGCAACTCATGAATGCTCCCGATGAAGAAGGGGCGGGGATGATAGACTAATACTGAAGGATTCTATCGTGCATAGAAGAACAAAATTCATGCACAATTAGAATCAAATGCAGAAAACAGGATCGAAAATAAACTGACCTCCAGCCATTGTTCAATTTACGTTCGTCGGAAATCCACGGTAGTTCGACGTCAATTAGAAGAGATTACGGGCACACTCTACTAACCCAAACCCCTCGCGTACTGATGGTGTATTACCGAATGAGAGGCTTTTTGTTAGACCTTGTGTTGGCCCTTATGGAATAAACGTTCACCTTTATAAAACGCTTCCCATCAAGGTGGTTACCGAAGAGGGTGGTTATCACCGAAGGGATACGAAGCATGGAAGAAACCGTATGTGGATAACCGTCACTTAAAGAGAAAACGTAGGTCAAACTTAAATGTGAGATCATATTATAAATATAACATTCTCCCACTTGATCCCAACATTTTCATCATACAAATTACCCAACCAAATCCACGAAAACCATATGCTTAAGAAAAGAAACAAAACACATGAATCATGGCGACACGTCCTCTAAGAGCGAGTAATATCTTCCATGTATTACAATGCATCTTATTCCTTTAATGTTAGCCCATATATGACAACACATCTTAATGAATAAACCCTATGTTTATTTCAGAACCAAGGATAATTGTTATTCTCATAAATAACTAAATGTGTACACCAGAAATTGAAAATAACATTACAATTGAATAAGAGTTTCAAACAACAAAAGTCGTCCATACGACGATAAATCACATCATGGGAACTATTCCCATACTGGTCACATGATCCTTATACTTCATTGGTGGCATGCCTTTAGTTAAAGGATCAGTTATCATCAATTCAGTGCGAACGTGTTCAATAACCACTTTATTCTCCTTAACACGTTCCTTTATGGCTAAATACTTAATATCGATGTGCTTACTTGACTGTCACTTCTAGCATTTTTAGCTGCAAAAACCGCAAATTTGAATTGTCACAATATATTCTTAATGGCCTAGAAATAGAATCAACAATTCTAAGCCCTTAAATGAAACTCTTCAACCATACACCATGCGAGGTAGCCTTAAAATAAGAAACGAACTCAGCCTCCATAGTGGAATTAGCAGGTCAAAGTCTACTTCGCTCCTCCATGACACGGCTCCGCTTAGCTAACATAAAAATGTATCCTGATGTTAATTTTAGAGAATCAACGCAACCAGCATAATCCGCATCCGAATAACCAACTACTTCCAAGTTGTCGGTCCGTCTATTTATAAGCATGTAGCCTTTAGTACGTTGAAGGTATCTCATCACTTTCTTTACAGCTTTCCAATGGTCCATCCCTGGATTACTCTAATATCTTTTCAACATTCCCACCGCAAAAGCGATGTCGGTCGAGAGCAAACCCGAGCATACATCAAGCTTCCGACAGCAGAAGCAAATTGGATGTTCTTCATTTGTTCCCTTTCCAAATCGTTTTTCAGGCACTGGTTCAAATTGAACCTATCACCCTTCACAATGGGTGCTATACTTGGTGAACAATCTTTCATCCGAAATCTCTCCAAGACCTTATTGATATAGGTTTTTTGAAATAGTCCTAAAACTCCTCGAGTTCTATCTCTATGGATCTTAATGCCAATGACATAAGATGTCTCACCCATATCTTTCATGTCAAAACTTTTAGAGAGAAATTGTTTCACCTCATGCAACAACCTCTTATCATTGGTTACAAGTAAGATATCATCCACATATAGTATAAGAAAACAAATTTTGCTCCCATTGACTTTCTGGTATATGCATTGATCCATGATATTCTCTATAAAACCGAATGAAGAGATGACATCATGGAACCTTAAATACCATTAACGGGATGCTTGTTTCAAGCCATATATAGATTTCTTAAGCTTGCACACTAATTGCTCACCTTTATTAGAGGAGAATCCTTCAGGTTGTTTCATGTATACCTCCTCCTCTAGTTCCCCATTGAGGAACGCCGTTTTCACATCCATTTAATGTAATTCCATATCAAAATGGGCAACCAAGGCCAAAATAATACGAAGAGAATCTTTCTTAGATACAGGAGAAAAGGTCTCCGTGTAATCGATTCCTTCTTTTTGAGTGAATCCTTTGGCAACGAGTCTAGCTTTATATCTCTCAATGTTGCCAATGAGTCCTTCTTAGTTTTGAAGACCCATTTACAACCAATAGCTTTTGCACCATTAGGCAACTCAACCAAATCCCAGACTTTATTTGATGCCATAGAACTCATCTCATCCTTCATGGTATTGTACCACAAATTGGATTCATCACTACTCATGGCTTGTGAAAATGTTTCAGGATCATTCTCAGCTCCAATATTGTAGTCAGACTCTTGTAGATACACAATATAATCACTAGGAATTGCTGATTTCCTCATTCTAGTAGATCTTCTTAATGTTGTATCAACATTCTCTGGAGGAGTGTATTGTTCAACTAGTTGTTCAACAGCTCCTGGTAATTGCTAACAACTGGATCTACCGGATCATTATCAGCAAGTTGTGGAACTTCAACAGTTGGTTGTTCAATAACCAGCTGAACTGAAGGGGCGTTATGAACAATAACCAACCTAATACTTGAAGTGGAAGATTGAGTATTTGAATGATCTTTCTCAGGAACAATGCCCTTTAATCGATCACTCCCACTAATCAAGTCATTTTCAAGAAACTTAGCATTTCTTGATTCCACAATCCTAGTAGGGTGAGATGGACAATAAAATCTGTATCCCTTGGACCTTTTAGCATATCCAATTAAATACCCACTTACAGTCCTTGGATCCAACTTCTTGTCCTGTGGATTATAGACTCTTACTTCAGACGGGTATCCCCAAACGCGTACATGTTGCAAACTTGGCTTCCAACCTTTGAATAACTCAAAAGGCGTCTTTGGGACAGCCTTGGTTGGAACTCGATTTAATATGTACATTGCTGTCTTAAGAGCTTCAGTCCACAAGGACTTAGGAAGTTTGGAGCTACTAAGCATACTCCGCACCATGTCCAATAAAGTTCGGTTTCTTCTTTCTGCTATGCCATTTTGGTCCGGAGAACCTGGCATAGTATATTGGGCAACTATCCCATTCTCTTGAAGAAACTTCACAAATGGACCAGGTGCTGGTCCATCTTCAGTATATCTGCCATAAAATTCTCCACCTCTATCTGATCTCACGATTTTAATTTGCTTGCCGCACTGTTTCTCTACTTCGACCTTAAAAACTTTAAAGGCGTCCAACGCTTCATGCTTATTATGAAGCAAGTAGAGATACATGTAACGTGAGTAATCATCAATGAAGGAGATGAAGTATTTCTGACTATATGAGTCTATATCAAGACTACAAATGTCCGTTTGTATGATTTCTAATATGTTTGTACTCCTCTTGGCACCTTTCTTTGTCTTGTTGGTCTGCTTTCCCTTTATGCAGTCCACGCAAATATCATAATTAGTAAAGTCCAAAGTACCGAGTACTCCATCATTTACTAATCGCTTAATTTTATCTATGGAGATATGTCCTAATCTCCAGTGCCACAACATAGAGGAATCTTCATTCACAACACATCGTTTTATACCAGCATTATCATGAACATGCATCGCATTATAATAGACATTGTCTTGTAAATTAATTCGAAAAAGACCATCAGACAAAATATCACTCCCAACAATTTCAGATTTAAACAATAAACTTAAATTTGAATTTGAAAAGTTAAAAGAGTAACTCAAAGGTACAAGTTTTGAAACTGAAATTAAGTTTCTAGAGAAACTTGGAACATAAAAGGTCCTTTTCAAATTCAAAACAAAGCCACTATTGTGAACTAATCTACATGTCCCAATAGCTTCTACAGGCGAACGCATCTTGTTTCCCGAATAGATGCTTTGTTCACTTTCCACTAGCTTTCTGTGGTTTTCAAAACTCGACAAGGAATTCGAAATATGGATTATAGAACCAGAATCAATCCACGAAGTGTTGTAACTCACATCAACCATATTAGATTCATAACAAACATAAGAGGTTGGATTACCTTTCTTCTCGAGCCAGGCCTTAAATCTGACGCAATCCTTCTTCATATGCCCCTTCTTTCTACAGAAGAAACATTTGGATTCCTTCTTAATGTCAGCTTGGGAAGGTATTTTACCTTTCCCCTCCTGCTTGCCGTGACTCTTAAACCTTTCTTGTGTTGCCAAATGAGCACTTTCTCCCAATTCCATAGTCAGCCTCTCTTCCTCTTGAACACACATGGTCATAAGTTCATTAATTGATCATTTATTCTTATGTGTGTTGTAAGAGATCTTGAAAGGTGCATACTGTTATGGGAGAGTGTTCATAATGTAGTACACAAGAAATGATTTAGATATCTCAACCTCAAGGTTTTTCAGCTGAGCTGCAATGTCCCTTAACTTCATGATGTGCTCACGCATACCTCTAACACTTGTGAGCTTTAGAGATGAAAACTTCATTATTAGGGTTATGGCATGTGCCTTTTCTGAAGTCTTAAACTGCGCATCAATGTCCTCCAATAAAGCCTTAGCATTGCTATTCTGAGTTATTGAACCACGGATACTAGGAGATACTTTAGTCCTTATGAACATCACACTTAGACGGTTGGACCGCTCCCACTGTTCATAAAGGGCTATCTCAGCTGTAGTGCCCGTGTCAGTAGAAGCAAGTGGTTCATCTTTCCTTATAGCATAGTCAATGTCCATGCACCCCAATTGAAGAAGAATTGACTCTTTTCAAACTTTATAGCTTTCACCATTCAGTATGGGAACATCACTCTTAAATTCAGAGAAATTCACAGGTTGCAAAACTGCATATCAAATAATCATGCTTATGTCATAAAATTTGAGGCAAAATCAACATATATCATGTTCTACCAATGTAAGACATGTCACAAAATATGAATCACATAACATAAAAACTGCCTATGGGCTAAGTTTTTAATTTAAATAGATTCATAAATTCTTCATGAAGAAACTATCATATTATATTCCTTTCCTTAATCCCTGTGGGTAAATTAAGAAAAATAATATGATATTTCAACCTAATTAATCAAATTAATATAATAAAAATTCCTGTGGGATTAAATTCATCATATTAATAAAATTAATTACTATTAATGTCCATTTCCAAATGTGATCCGAATGCTATTAATATATAATTTAATTAATTAAGGATGCTGTGGCTACTCCCCAATTAATTAAAAAATATATGGATCACTGGACATTTAATTTCATGCATAAAAATTATTCGTAAAATGCATGAAAGACAAAACAATATATTTAATTCGGCAAGGGGCATAATCGTAATAACGGGTGAAAAGCGGGGGCAAAAACGTAAAAAACCGAAGGGGTGTTAACCGGTTCCACGACGCGTGCCGCGCATGTGCCTGCCTTAGGCGCGGGCGCGTGGCGCACACGCGCCTTCATTACCGCGCAGGCGTGTGCGGCGCACACGCTTGCAACTGCCGCTCTCGTGGGCTGCACGCGCCTGCAGTTGCACATGCGTGGTAACCACGCGCCAGCGATTGCACGCGCGTAGGGGCCACACGCTTCTTCCTCCACGCGAACAGAAGCCATTTCCGCCATTTTTTTTTTTGCTGTTCTTCACCGTTCCACAGAGCATTCAACCGAATGGGTCTCCTCCGGTAGCCCATATCACACCAAAATAATTTATGGGTTTCGGAGACCACGTCGGCGCGACCACATGGACCCAAAATTCGGCAAAAACAACCAAGAAATTGGCTCGAATCAAGCAAAATTCCGTCCAAAACCTAACTCGCAACTTCCGCCGTTTAAATAGCCTCCGACGATCACCATATGCCGGATTGATTTAGGGCTATTCTTCTCCATGGCGATGTGACCGTTCTGGTCCAAAGTTGAGTGGTGGGTCGCCGGAATTTGGCCGGAATCAGCGATTTTCCCTTCTTAGCCCCGAAAACCCGAATTACTGTTCATTTCAAAAAAGTCCCGAAAATACACAAAAATTCAACAAGAACAAGGCAGAGGCACTAAACTTGCTCTGATACCAAATGATAGACTAATACTGAAGGATTCTATTGTGCATAGAAGAACAAAATTCATGCACAATTAAAATCAAATGCGGAAAATAGGATCGAAAATAAACTGACCTCCAGCCATTGTTCAATTTACGTTCGTCGGAAATCTATGGTAGTTCGACGTCAATTCGAAGCGATTACGGGCACACTCTACTAACCCAATCCCCTCGCGTCCTGATGGTATATTATCGAATGAGAGGGTTTTTATTAGACCTTGTGTTAGCCCTTATGGAATGAACGTTCACCTTTATAAACCGCTTCCCATCAAGGCGGTTACCGAAGAGGGCGGTTATCACCGAAGGGGTACAAAGCGTGGAAGAAACCGTATGTGGATAACCGTCACTTAAAGAGAAAACGTGAGTCAAACTTAAATGTGGGATCACATTATAAATATAACAGGGGACGCCCGTGCAACAACAACGCTGTCGGGTTGGGGTATGTGGGCTTCACATGGCGTCGTTCAGCAGGGACTAAGAGAAGCGACGACGTGGAACGGTGGATGGCGGAATCTGAAACGTGGGACGGACATGGCTCAGATGAATTGATAGCCTTGTCTCAAGAACAGGTTTTTCACTTTTAGCACGGATTTTGTAGTCCAAATATATTGTCAATCTCAAAGTAAATTAAGGATCGTCACATAATTATTTTTCTAATTTTTTTTCACTACTCTCTTCTATATATAAGTGTGTGTTACTCATAGGAATTGAACCCCGAACTTATTACTCTCTAATCTAATCCCCCAATCCCTTTACTACCTGTTGACACCTACGTGTACATAACTCTCAACTTTTTTGTGAAGATAACCGCATCCCTTTCACTATTACTTCGTAATAAGAATATTTATAAGAAAAAGTTATACCCCTGTTGTACGAATGTCAATTCGATTATAAACTTTTTAATTTGACTAATTTAATTATAGATATTTGGACGATTTACCAATGTAATTATGGTCTAGTCAGCACCAGTCATCTTACATGATATGACCGATGCTTGACGTGGACAATTTTTATAATTCTTTTTAAAATTTTCTTTTTTTCTTTTTTCCCTATTTCCCTCCATTGGTCATCGGGGCTCGATAGAGGTCTTGGCCACAGGCAAGGGCTTCACCTATTATGCCCTCACCGGCCTCTAGCGAGTGCCGTCCTCGCCAAATCTGCCCTCGCAGACCATTGTCAAGGTCTCAGCGACCGTGGAGGGAAATAGAAAAAAAGAAAACGGATAGGAAGGGAAATATTCAAAAAATATTTAAAATATCGCAAAAATCATTTATGTCAATGCCGATCAAGTCATATAGGATGACCGACATACACATCGGGATTTCCGGCTAAACTTAGTTGGAATGAATACACTGACAAATCGTTAAAATGTTTAGAAATAAATTGGGCAAATTAAAAAGTTCAGAATTGAATTAGCATCCGTATAATATGTGTAAAACCTTTTTTGTAAATTTCCCCACCTCAACACTTGCGATGGGATTCAGACCATTACAACTGAGAATGGAACAAGAATTTGATTTCCAAGTTCGATAAAGAGTGGGACTAAAGTGGAGATGACAGTATGAAACCTCCAAGGACAAGCAAGGTTGAGATTGATGCGAGAAAAACGGCTGAGAAAAGTAACAAATTTTGTACTTGGAAGGTCGTGTGTGTCCGTCTCTTCTCTTGGAGCACCACCAATATTTCGAACCGGTAGTCTACTACTAAATGAATATGATCGAACCGTTAGTAGAACCTTGGTTCTTTTGTTTTTTTTTTGGATCTTCTCAAATCCTAACTTCTTTAATCTACCACTAAATGAATATATGATTGAATACTCAAATCAGACTAGAGTCTTCATTAATCAAGTTTGGGAAATCTAGATTGATTGGACACTTGAAATCTAACGTTAATATTGGGGAAATCCTATATTACTTCGGTGTATTTGTGAAGGAATTGGTCAAACAGAACCTAAGATTCTTAGGTTCGAGGGTCCAGTCACATGTGAGACGGATTAGCATACACATCGGTGGCGACCCTATTTTGATGGAGCTGTGGAGTCTGATAGAATAAAGTAATTTTAAAGCAAAGAGGCTTGTTACCCTTAATTTTGTATTCCCTAGATTCCTAATAAATATTGAGGCAATATCTCTTGTAACTTGTAATTTGAAACTTTGATACTGATAGTTAAGAGATTGCCTAGTGCAGTATTATGGATTTTCCTTTTTAATTTTTTGATGAGTTTTCCATGTAAAAATTCGCTTGTCTTCTTCTTTGATGTTCTCTTTTATATTTCACACTCCTAACAATTGGTATTAGAGTCTGGTTTGGTGGAATAGTAGGAGCGACGAAAATGGATGAAGGGAAGATGAAGATCGATCGGTTCGATGGCAAGGACTTTGGTTTCTAGAAGAATTAGATTGAGGATCTGCTGCATCAAAAGAACAAGCATTAGCCTCTGTTAGGAGAGAAACCAAAATTTCAATGGAGAAAAAGACAAAAAATTGTTAGATCGGCAAGCCCTAGGTGTGATTCGTCTCACGTTGGCGTGAAATGTCACCTTCACTATCGCCGACGAGATGATAGCGTTGGATTTGATGAGGGCTTTGGCTGCATTTGGGAATACTTTGGGGAAAGTCTTTGGTAAAATTCAAAGGACTTTAAGTTGAAGGAGTTTTTCAAAATGCAAATTGTGTTTGGTAAGTTGTAACTTAAAAGTCCATTGCAAATAAACTTTGGGTAAAATAGTGTTTGGAAAAATTATACTTGTAAGGCACTTTTTATATTTTTTATTAAAGAAAAGTTGAAACCCTTCGCCTGAGCCGGCAAAGAGTAGGCGGCCGCTAGCGACTCAGATCTGGCACCGCGTGGCTGTCATCTAAGGCCAAATGACCTTAGGTAGCCCCCAGTAACAATCGACGAGGGCCGTCGATGGCCTTCGAGGGTCGTCTGCGTAGCACAACCTCAACCAAAATCATGCATCGCCTTTCAGAGGTCGTGTCGAGTTCTCGGCGAGGGCCGTCTAGGTTGCGCAACCTCAGGCAGCCCTTGCCTGGGTTATGTAGCCCTTCGCGGCGATCGTGTGACCCTAAGCGATGGTCGCTGGATTGCGAGACCACACCGGCCTGT
Source organism: Syzygium grande (assembly GCA_024733475.1). Classification (NCBI taxonomy): domain Eukaryota; kingdom Viridiplantae; phylum Streptophyta; class Magnoliopsida; order Myrtales; family Myrtaceae; genus Syzygium; species Syzygium grande. Next base: position 10,506,570 of record JAMXDD010000002.1, on the reverse strand, counting down.
CCCGTCCCCTCATAGCCACGCCGGCCGAGGTAAGCGAAGAAGACAATGAACAGTGAAATACAAGGCCAAAATCAGAAAATCAAAAAATAGATAAGGGTAGTTTTGAAAGAAATCTTTTCTACTTAATCAGCACTGTTGCATGCCAAGAAAGCTAAAAGCCCAAGGCAACCTAGGGCTTGCCTAGGCTTTCAGCCTTCACAAGGCTGGCTTTCTTTCAATGGGGTTGGCAAAAAAATTTTCCCAAACATTAAATTTTAGCTCAAAGTGGCTTCCCAAAGCCATTCCCAAACGCACCCTTTGTCCAACATGTACGAGAAGCTCTCTGCATTGAATAAGGTATATTTGATGTGTCGTCTGTTCAATCTAGAGATGGACGAAGGTGCTTCCATGACAAATCAAATCAATGAAATCAATAGGATCACGACTCAATTGAGCTCAGTCAAAATCAAATTTGATGACGAGGTAAAAGTTTTAATTCTGTCATCTTTTCTATTTGAAAGTTGGAGTGCAAGTGTGACTGCAGTCAGGAATTCGTCTAGTTCGAAAAAGTTAAAGCTTCAAGAGATCCAAGATTTGATTCTTAGCGAGAACATTCACAAAAAGAGTTGGATGAATCTTCGGAAATTGCCTTGAATTCTGAAGGCAGTGGGAGAAGAAATGAACGGAGTCGGAACCACAACCATGGTAGATCAAAGTCAGAGGGATAAGAAAATTGAAATCTCATGGTGAAATAATTTGCCAGAATTGTGAAAAGAAGAATGAGATTGCAGAGCCCTAAAGAATAAAATTTAGTAACAGAATCAAGCGGAAGAGAAACCTGGGAATGCAATCTTTGAATCTTGTCCATGATGCCTTAATTTTGAGTGTTAGCAGTCCAATTGAGTCTTGGACTCTAGACTCGGATGCATTGTTTCCCTCTATTTCGTGAGGAGAAGGGCATTAGAAGTGTTAAAAGTTGTGTACGGCACTCACTTTAATACTAAATTTTTTTTTCAGATCACTTAAGTGCCAACTCCGATCTGGATCACCGGAAATCCGACGTGATAATATTTTATTAATTTCTTAGTCCTACGTGGCTCATCGGCGTGCCCAGTTAGCATATAACCCATAAACAACATCGTTTAAAAGTTGTAGCCAGTGATCATTTAAGTTCTAAATTTTGTTCAAAGTGATCACTTCAGTGCCAATCGTTGTTAAAAAAGGTCATCTTAGTGCTAGTCCGATTGTACAACATCATTTTGGATGTCCATGTGGACTAGATTTTTAAAAAATTTTGCCAAGTCATATTAAAATTTTTAATTATAAATGCCACGTAATCAATTTGGTCTAAATTAGTACTTAAGTGATCGCTTTTTCTCTGATTTGGCACTTAATTGATCGTGTTTTCTCCGATTTGACACTTAAGGGATAAAAAAAAAACTTTTGTCATTATAGTGAGCGCCGTACACAACTTTTGGCATATATCCTCCCGGCTTTAAGAGAAATTTGATCTCTGTAGGTTAATTAGATAGCATAGGATATAGAAATATTTTTTAGGATGACTAGTGGAAGATTATCAAAGGTGCTATGATTGTAGTACAAGGAACAAATTAGGGAAACCCTATACATGACTGAAAGCATGAGAGAACTAATAGTAGTTGTTCATTTGGAAACTGATTCTACATTGGTACACTACAGGCTTGGACACGTGAGCTAAAAGGGGATGAAGGTGTTAGCATCAAAAGAAAAACTGCTTGATTTGAAATCCAAAGATATTGGTCTATGTGAGGATTATGCTAATAGTAGTTGTTCACTTGGAAACTGATTCTAAATTGGTACACCGCAGGCTTGGACACATGAGCTAAAAGGGGATGAAGGTGTTAGCATCAAAAGAAAAACTACTTGATTTGAAATCCAAAGATATTGGTATATGTGAGGATTATGCTCTGGGCAAGTAAAAACTTGTTAGTTTCTTGAATATTGGGAGAGAACCAAAGAAAGGAAAATTAGAGTTCATACTTATGTCAGGATAATTATAAAAAAAAAGTCCGAAATCTATAGTACATATGCTAATTCAGTCATAAATATTTCAATTTTACCAATCTAATCCTAAACATTTTGACGACTTGCTAATATAGTCTTTCTGATCAATTTTGACTAACAATCGCTAACGTGGACATTAGCCATCCTACGTGGTATAGCCAGCGACGGTCAATGAGGAAGTTCACAATTTTGCAACTATTTAATGAATTTTCTGAATTTTTAAAATTTTTGAATTTTTCTTCTTTTTATTATTCACTATGGCCAGCGACAATTGCTAGGGCCTCAGCGATGGCCATGACTAGTGGCCGGCTAGTGCTTTGTGGCCCTTGCCTTGCCAGCCACAATGGAAAGAAAAAGAGAAAAGGAAAAAAGGAAAAAAATATAAATTAAAAAAAAATTAGACAAGTTTTCAAGAAAATTACAAAAATTATCTACGTTAGCATCGATCATGGCATGTAAGACGGCCAACCCCATGTCAGTGATTTCCGATCAAAATTGATTGAAAGGACTACATTGACAAATTGTTAAAAGATTTATGACTAAATTAACCAAATTAAAAGGTTGAAGACTGAATTGGCATATGCACAATAGGTTTAGGACTTTTTTTGGTAATTTTCCCCATAGATGTCTAGGACCAGCCCTTATGTAATCCCATGGAGGCTCACGCTACCACATCACGTTCATTGATGACTCCACTAAAAAGGTGCGAGTTTATTTTCTGAAACATAAATATGTTGTGTTTGCTACTTTTAAAAGATGAAAAGTAGAAGTAGACACTAGCATGAATATTAAATGTCTAAGGATTGACGATGGTGGTGAGTATGATAGATAGCAAGGAGTTCAAGTAGTTTTGTGTAGAGGATGGAAACAGTTCCCAAAAGACTGTAATGAAACGGAATTGCTTAGAAGATGAACATAACTCTGAATGAGCATACAAGAGATATGAGGATGTGTACATGATCAATCAAGAAGTTTTCAGTGGATAAAGTTAACACAATAGCGTATCTAATTGACAAAGGTCCTTCTGTTCCACTCGATTTCAAGCTACTAGAAGAAGAATGGACCGGAAAGAAGATGGATTTTTCGCATCTGCAGTTTTTGGTTGTGTTTCGTATGTCCGCATATATTTGAAAATAGAGATAAGCTTGACATAAAAGCTAGAAAATATTTTTTTCATTGGAAATGGTTCTGAATATTTTGGCTATTGGTTTTGGGATTAACAAAATAGAAAAATAGTGAACACAAACGATGTTACATTTAGTGAAAGCATGTTGTATGAGGACAAATCTATGACAGAATCTAGCGTGAGGAAACAAACAGAAGAGATTAGAGAGATTGAAGAGGGTTCCCAAGAATGTTCTTGTTAGACATCCTAAAACTGTTGCAGTGAACTCGGATAAAAAATCGAAACAAAAACCACCTACACATGAACCCACTTTGAGAAGATCTAGCAGAATATATAAACCTGTTAGAGGTATTCTCTAGCATTGCCTTATTTGCTTTAACTTATACTGGTCAACCAGAATATATTTCAAAAGCGGTGCAAGTTGAAAATTTTGTCATGTGGGAGTTGGCAATGTAGGATGGGTTGGATTCACTGAAAAGAACAACACTTGGGGTTAACTCGGTTACTAGATGAGGAAGACGGTACTGTAGAAGAAGTGTGTATTCCGTGTCAATGAAGAACTTGATGGCAAGAGGTACAAAACAAGGTCAATAGTAAGGATTAATACCACCATTTACCCAAAACTAATTTTCATGTCATAAAATCTTCCAAATTGGTACAGTTGTGCCACATTTAACCTAAATTAGCCGCTGCTAGTGTCTTATGTTGGACCTGTCAAATAGGTGGGTCCGATTTAGATCGGGTCATAAATGGTTTGATCCAAATTCACCCATTGAACCCATTTAACACAATGCGAATTTATCGACCCATACTTGACCCGATCTGTATTGCTAAACCACTTTCATATTTAACCAAATATAGAAAAACTTGCTTATTATAATTTTTTTAAAAAAATGTATTACTAAAACACTTTCATGCTATTTGACAATTTTTATAATTTTTTTGAGTTTTTGAATTTTTTATATATTTTTTTCTTTTTCTTTCTTTGTCTTTCTTTTTTAATTTTTTTAAAATCCAACGAGGGCCATGGAGATCAGCGACAGCAATGGCCGGCAGTGGTGGAGACCGGCGACTAGCAATGGAGACTAGCAACGGCAATGATTGACGGCGGCGACTAGTGATGACAAGTGGCGGCAACCGACGACTCAAGAAGGTGGGGACTGGCAATCGAAGATGACGGTGATCGTTGACCACTGGAGACTAGCGGCTACTAGCGATGACCGGTGGCAACCAGCGATGGCGGAAACGGCAATTCAAGTTAATAAATTATATTTGTCCCCAAAAGAAAGTTAATAAGTTAAATTGGTCATATGGGTTTGTTAAATGGGTTGAGTATGGGTTTGTTATAAACCCATATAAACTTAGGCTTTAATCTTTCAAACCCATTTTGACCCATTTTAAAATTTTAAGTGACCCATTTCAACATGGGCCCATTAAATTTGAGTTAATAAATGGGTTTGTGACCCATATTACCACCTCTATTTTACGTAGGACAGCCAATGGTGATTGAATTGCCATGTTAGCAATTTCTAGTAAAAAGTTGATCGGAAGGATTATATTGGAATTTTGCATAAAGATTCAGGATTGAATTGACATCCGTGCAATATGTTTAGGACTGATTTGATAATTTTTCCGATTTTGTAATGAACACTACATATATCTATTTACCTTATATCACCCTCTAAGTTGCACAATTTGTATATTAGCAACACCAATATGGATTCTAGAGTAATGACATATAAATTCGATTTTTACGAAGAACTCCTGTTTCTACAACATAAACATAGATCTCGGACTTCATTTTCACATAATGACGGCCTAGATATGTGTAGATATGGGATTCACTTTGAGAACGCAACGGTCTAAGACACGCTTAGATCGTAAATTTCATTTTGACAGCACAACGACCTTAAACATGCATAAATTCCGAATTTCAATTCGACAGTATAACAACCTCATCACCAGATCTAGGGTTTATATTGACAGAGGAGCACTTTAAATGTGCATATTGTTTTATAAATAACGATTAGAGAGATTGAGAGTCGTACCTTTCTTTGGGCTAAACTGCGGTACGTGTGATCATGAAAAGACAGTGACTAACAGCTTCCATAGGTGAATGAAAATGACAAGAGAATGTGTGCACCTCCTCTTCAAATGTTGGTGGCGAATAATCATACTCGGATGGCTTATAAGCTAATAAAATAAGTCCTTTGTTCTTCGTAACGTTGGAAGTATAAAGAAATGTTTGGATCTTTTTTTTTTTTTGGTAAGGAAATGTTTGGTTCTTTTCATAACCAAACCAAATAAAAAAAGTTGTCACGAGACAAATTAGTTCGATTTCTCAATATGATGAATGTTGGTATATCAATCAAATTAAGGTCGGTAATTTCGAGTAAAAGTTAGTAAGTTTAGTACGTAAGTATCCCACAAAAATGAATGTTGTTAGATCATTAACGTGGTTGGTAATTTTAGGAGTATAAACATATGTTGGTATTTCTCAATACCAAGCAACATAAAAGGTTAGTTGATGACTTGAGTCGGTATTCTAATGTGACGAATGTTGGTATAAACGAAAGCTAGTAACTTCAAAGGTATTGACATGCCGTAAGAATAAGGGGCGTTTGGCAACTTGCCAAATAGTAAAAATTTCTGTTTTTTGCTCCCAGAATCAGTTTGGGAACAGAAATCCGTTTATTAAAATTTTTGTGCCCGAGCACAAATTTGCAAAATATTATTCCCAGAATCAGTTTTGGAACAGAATCAAGAAGATTCTGGAACAATTTTTCCATTTCTGATTCTTATTGGTTTTCTTCTTTCTTTTTTTTTATTTGTTCTTCATCTTCTTCTTCATCTTCTTTAGGCTGGTGAGGTGGCCCCTTGCCAAAGAAATAAATATTAAAAATTTCAAAATATTATTAATAAAAAGAAATTTTGTGTAGTTACCAAATGTATTTCTATTCTTTTTCTATTCTAAGAATAGAAATTTTGGGCAGTTACCAAACGCCTTCAAATGTTTAGAAATTGTTCCTGGGCACGGAATATAAAAAAAATCATTTCTGAGCAGAATCTATTCCCGGAGCACAGAATGATTGCCATACACAGCCTAAATGTAGGTAGATTATTAAAGTAATGGGTAATCTTTGAAGTATAAAAATTGTCGTACTTTTCAAATCTAACAAAATAAAATGTTGATAAGTGACTAAAATTAGTAAGTATCTTAATGCGATTGTTTCTACATCAGTCAAATTAGGGTTGACAATTTCGAAAAAAAAGTTATTAACTTCAAATGCATTGGTAAGTCATCGAAATAAATGGTGGTGAATTATTAAAGTAGTCAATAATCTTGAAGATATAAAGAAATATCGTTACTTATCAAAATCAAGCAAGATAAAAATTGGCAAAGGTATAAAGTTAACATTAATGAGACGAATATCAGTACATTAATTGAATTACAATGGGACACACAAATGGTCTCTAAACTTTGGCTCAATGTGTAATGTGGCCTCTGAACCTAAAATTTGTTCAATGTAGTCCTTGAATTTTAATTCAATATGTAATGTGGTCTCTAAACTTTTCATTTGTTTAATGTAGTATCTGAACTTTTGGAAATGTTCAATTTAGTCACTAAACTTTATGAAAATATCCAATATTGTCCCTGATCTTGAAAATATGGAAAGATGACATTGAACATTTACATATAATTCAGAGACTGCATTGAACACATATCAAAAGTCTAAGGATCACATTGAATAAATTAAAAGTTCAGAAATCATATTGTACATTGAATTAAAGTTCATAGACCATATTGAACAAATCAAAAGTTTAGGGACCACATTATACATTGGACCAAAGTTCATGGATCATTTGTGTCATTATCCCAATTAAAATTGATAATTTTGAATAAAAGTTGGTAACTTCATTAGGTTGATAACCCCTAAAGATAAACATTGGTACATTGTCACACCATGCTTTTTTCGGGCACGTTAAGGAGGTACTTTCATTTGTCACGAATGGGAAAATTGTCCCCAAATGGGCTACTAAAGTCTGATATGGATATTTCGCCCAAACGTCCCACATACATCTTACGACATCCCATTACTAGACAAACGGGGGGTCTATTCTAGACCATACCTCACGTGATAGCAGGTTGTAATTTTTGTCTTTATATTCAATCTATATTTTTTATTTAGAGTCGCAACTAGTCATTATTGGTAGGTTGACTAGAAACGTAATCGAGGTACGAGAGAAATACCACGATTCTATGAACTAGAGATTTTGAATACGGGGACTTGGTTACGCTAATGATTTTGAGTCGAGATCCTTAATGCCCTTTCGGTACCTAAAACGATATGATGTGTCTAACGTACTGCATGAGTTTCCGAGGTCTATCTACTCATACTAACCATTCTAAATGTGAGAACTCAATCAATCAACATAAGCAATATAATCAATTGCAATCAAACAAAACAATCATAATTTGGGTCTCTAAAATGAAAATAAATTCAAAATACCCAAACCCTAGTAAAGCCCTAAAGATTTATTCATTTGATGATGTGTGTTGTTTTAGGGTTTAGGGTTTTTAGGGTAAAAACCTCTAAACTAAGGATTTTCTAAAAATGCCGATTAGGCACCTCTAAAAATTCTAATTTCACATGCAAATGTTGGCCACAATATTTTTGGGTTATTCTGTGAATTTTTGAAATTTTTGATTTTTTTTGAAAATCTATTTTCCAAGAGTTATTTTTAATTTTTTTTGTTTTTATGGAATTTCCAAAATTTTAAGATTTTTTACGGATTTTTCAGAATTTTCAAATTTTTATTTTTATCAATTTTTATCAATTTTTATGAGTTTTTTAATTTTTTTATAAATTTTCTGAATTTTCTATTTTTATGAATTTCTGAATTTTTTCTAATTTTTTAGTATTTTTTAGAATTTTTTAGGATTTCCTAGAATTTTTCAAGGATTTTTTTTTGAATTTTCTATTTTTATTTTTTTAGAATTTTTTGTATTTTCATAATTTTTTATTATTTTTTTGAAATTTTCCCTCCGGGGGTTGAATTGAACCAGACGGTTCGGCCGAATCGGCCGGCACCAGTGCCGGCCATTGCCCCTGAGACACAACACCAAAACGGTGCAATTTTGGGACTTTCTCTTTGGGACAATTAGTCGAGGAGCTGGTGAACACAATTTCAAGCTTAATGTTTTTGAGGCCACCGATTCGGATCAATCTCCAGTGACCTTCCGGTGATATTTTGACCATTTCACTTGATTTAGTGTTGAGTCCATGTTAACCTTTATCAAACTAGCCTAACTAGCTCACTGTCAGACTGCTGTCGGCCGGCGAAAAACTGATTTAAACACCCTAAGTCATTATTGACCTAAACAAGCTTCTCCAAACTTCAAATCCTTATTCTAATCACCCCAGCAGTCTAAACCGATCAAAATCAACATCAAAGCATCAATCAAGGTGAGAATCAACTAACTTGAGTGGCCTATGGCCACAAGAGGCGCTCCGGTGAGGTCAAGGAAGCTCTGATGAGGTTCAACAACGATGGCCGACTCGTTTAATGCACATTTAATGATCCAAAATGCAATTAAACAGCACAAATATGATCAGAAACATGTTTTGAGCATTAAGAAACTCAAAATCATAAAAAAAAAATAATAACATGATCAAGCACGGTAAAGCTCAAACACATAATCTGGAATTTTGTAAAAACCGTGATCATGACTGAACTTTACTTGTTTCGTTTGAGCTTGATTCTGAATTTCCAACCAAACGGCGATTGTAGAGTCCTTCCCTATCACCTGAACTCCAAGACAGTGGCTTTGGCTGCGCCGGAATAGCTTTGGACACGCCGGCCGAGCTTGATTTTCAGGCGTTGGCAAGTAACTCCGACACAGGTTTTCCAGGTGAGGAGGTTCATCGTTGAAGTCAATTTGGCGGCGTTTTTCTCACCGGAAAAACACCAATCACTTAGTCCTTGGACCCTCAACACACCTACGTTGCTCAAACTCTCTTTCTCTCTCTAACTTTCTCTCTCTCTCTCTCGAATATCATCGAATGTCTGGCCTGCACGGATAATGATTTTTTCCTCTCTTTGTAACTCGATTTCCCGCCCAAAGTTGGTTATCAACGACTCCAAATTGGTTAGATTGAATTTTCGATGCCAGTTGGAGATTTTCTAGTTGAAATTGGAGATTAACACATACTCATTTGGCTAGACTAAGTCGGCGAAGAGTTTGGCACGAGTTGATTTTTCTGGGTTTAGAATGCCTTAAGCAAGTCGGGTGAGGGAGAAGGCCAACCCGGATCCGACCGACCCGGCAGACCTAGGTTGGTCTAAATTCACAAATTTGACTCAATTTTAACCCCAACATTGGATTCCTCATCACATTTTGTATCCAAATATGTGCTTTGTCCTAATTTTTGTTACGATTAAACCCAAAATTTTCAAATTGCAAAATTCGGGTCACTAGGGTTCTATTTAATCTAGTACTTAAATGACCTGATTGAGAAAAATTGATGCCAAAATTAGATTAGCCATGATTGATTAACCTTAGAAATGATGGTCTCATGGTTCGACAATTTCAAATTGATAATGATTCCCATTTGAGCTAAAAATCCTTAATTTTCAATTGGATTTTGGGGCTTTTTGATTTCTTTAGTAAATTGTGCAATTGGACCAACCATTATATAATTCAAGGTTCCAGGATCCTTTGTTGTAAAGACACTATATCCTAGAAATGACTCAATTGAATTTTTCATTCAATTTGGGCTTGTTTTTACCCAATTTTTGGAAAAAACACATTCCCAATTGAAATTTTCTAAAATTGATGCTGTATTAATGAAATTGGATTTAAAAGAAGACTAATGACTATTTTTATGGAATTTTTGGACTTCATTTGCTATTTTTCGTGATTTTCACTCTTATTTTGATCAAAAGAAATTAAATAAAATTCAGGAAAATTTTTAAATTTTTATTTTTGGTTTAGAAATAGGTTCCTAAGCTTGGCCAAAATTTCTAATTCTAATTTGGTGATTTTTGAAAAAATTTGAAAAATGATTTAAAAATCAGGTGTCAACATACATCATTAAAAAATGCGGTAGATTTCGATTTATAAATTAATGGCGGTACTTGTCGAAACCTGTTCTTTACTAACACATGACCGGGTAAACAATTTGCCACCTCATGTTCACGATGTACTAGCACGAAGCTCTGTTCTGTATGGAGTGCTATGGAACGCTAGCAGTCTGCTGTCTATTCATGCCTATAATCACAATAATCCTGAATTGCAAGAACTTCTTAGTTAACCGTAGAAAGGTCTATCAATGATTACAGAAGAAACCAGATGCGTATATTGAATACCGATTCCACGCGGTTACAATCCGATGCTTTAGAAGGTCACACCTGTAGGAAATAAACAGAACATTTCACACTGCCAATGTATCTTTTCATCCTTTTCTCTCATCTGTGAGATTCGGTTACTTCTGCCAAAAGAACGACAGTTTTGTGCTGCAAAGTTTATCCAGTTCTATGATCTACTGAGGTATAATGGCCTTCCTGGGGAAAGGCCATGACCCGGTTTTCGCACTGGATTCGGAAAAAGGAAAAGTAAAGCTGAATGGAATGTACTTATGTGACGATCCACATGAAGAATGTAGCCCAGAATGTGAGGCTTAAGGATGCTACAGCGTATGTCCATAACAAAATGATTGAACATTCACTCTCGCCGGCTTCCAGCAGCTGCGTGATTGTACCTGCAACAATTTCCCAAGCCAAAATCAGTGCTAGAGCCAATGCTGTACTGGATCGTTCCAGTCCTAATCTGGTCGTTCTGCTAGAAGGCGAGATTGACATGAATCGTGTTTCCAAGAGATTCCAAAAGTTACTTGGGTCTGCTAAGAGAATGTTGGCAAATGGATAAATTGTTTCCACCAATCACAAACACAGAGAGAGAGAGAGAGAGAGAGAGAGAGAGAGAGAGATGACCTACCGACATTCATTGCGGGTGGAAGGGCATATTGAAGCATGAGGGTAAACTGATATAGTGCATCTGATCCGACCATGCCATAATGTTGAGCAGCTTTAACGATACCGATACCAATCAATGGCAAGGCAATATACCTGATCGTGATAACTCCTATAATAACTGCGGGACTAACATTCGATCTCTTCAAACCTGATTCGTCAAACAGAATAAGATGATTTTTGTATGGGTGCAATCACTTAGATCCTGGAAGTGCTGGTAAAGGTTCAAGCTTAAGATAAATCAAACCCGCCTTCAAACTTTACCTTTTAAAAGATTGGCCCCAATTATCAGAGTGATACATGGAATTGCAGCCCCCCTGTGCAGCATGCATAGAAGTAATCAGAGGACATGAAATTTCTTTTTTAAATAGGCAAGAAACAGAAATGTGGAATTTCATGCGATAGGCACTGGTTACTGAAAACCAAGTTACTTTGATGAGGAGCAGAACAAACTATTGTCATGAATATCTTACCCTATCAAATTCGTTGCAGTGTAGATCACGCGCAGAGGAGCATCATCACCAATTATGAGTTTCCGGATTGGAGATGCTACTCCAATGATGGAACCGATAATCTGGAGAAGAAAAATATGAAGAAGCCACGTTATTGAATGTTTGTTGCTGGCACGAATTGCTACTTGAGGAACGGATGGCATGCTACTTGCCATTTCACTAAACTTCAAAGCATTTAAACACTATACGGAGAGCTGTGTCTTAAATGTCTTGTGAGACGTGTCTTCAATACCTACACAGTTATATGGTTAGAGAGACGATGAAGGGAGACGAGTTAAATCTACCCGTCATCCCTTTGGCTTTCTGATCTTTCTTTGATTGCACAACGCCCTAGAGTATAAAGCACAAGTCAGCTGGAAAATGCAAGAGGCCAGTGAGGCTGATAGACGACTCAAATTATATTGAGTCTGTCATGCTTTGAGTCGTAACGTGTACTTTTGCAGACAATAAACAGTCACTTCCGAGTCCTTTTACAGGCACAAAGTCTAAACTAATTTCAGCAGATTTTTATTAATATCATGCAGATCATATTCACGGTGACTTGGAATCTTAATAAGCAGGAGAAACAGAATGCAGTCTTATACATCCCGATAACATTCTCACACATCCTCTGAAAAATTGGAAACCGATGTCATAAACCATCCATTTGAAGCTGTGAGAAGTAAGCCTGAAATAGCAATGTCCAACTACGCTGACTTTGCTTGGCCAACAAAAGAGTGGTGTAATTTTGTATCCTTTTGACTTTGCTTTGATGAATGTATACTAATTGAAACTGGCAGAACAAAACAGGCAGTATGAGCATACCACTGCAATTGTAGAAGGTGCAAACAACTTCTTTATGTCAATATGCTCTGTAATAGTTGTCATATGCTGCCTGATCTTCTTCAGGAATGATATCTAACAAAAGTATCATTACGCAAGAAAGTTAAATTCATCAAGGTTGCATAACCTCATAGGACATTTACATAATACACTAGGGATAGAGAAGTATCTTTATGCAAAGGGTATAACAGCTGCTTTTTATTGGAGAGTACGTACATATCAAATGATTAGCACCATATGGAAACAGAATTTAACACTGGAGATTGTTTGCAGTAAAGTTGTACAATGAACATGAATAAGTTATAGCAAAAGGGAAGCATGAGCTTAGAAGGTAGTGATAATATTCCGGATGCTTTCGTACTCTCCTGACGTTTTACCAATTTCAGATTATTGTAGTTGATAAAATTTTAAGACCTAGATATAAGGTAAGCATAACAAGGAAAAACTCTCTCTGAGTACCGTCTTCTGACACGATCCATTATCAGCTTCCTGAATAGCCTTTGAAGAAATGGAATGAGATACATATAAACTTCCTTCAGGATTATTACTGAAAATGCCTTCTTTAAGGATTAACTCACAATCCTTACCAAAAAAAAAAGGATTAACTCACAATCATACTTGTGATTCATCAAAAAACTTAAGTAGTTTTTTGGTTGGATGATACAGTCAATTTGCAAATTGACATATGGAGGAGAAATTTCTTCAGAATTCTACTTCAGGATGAGACATTCAACCAATTATAGGCCAAAACCGTCCAACTAAAGATCTGTCTTTTAAAATTGAAGTCATCGAAGAACTCAAAGTCAAGAACCTTTGTTTTTCCGTCGAACCTCGTTTGATAAATTTCATCTTGGCTAATGCAGTCCTTAGGGCTTGGAGAATCGTCTGGAGCAAGTAATGGTTCCGTGATGATCTCTGGAAGTCCACCTGAAGTTACTCCATCAGCATTTAGGCTCGCTGTGGAGTCCTTTGGGTCCGTTTCTTCAGCTGTCTTCTCTGCAGATATCCTCATGAGTGTGTACACATAGGACCATATGTACACAGCGCCTATCTGAAAATGAAAATTCAGATGATTGAATTACTAAGATGAAAAGGACTGTATAGAGAACTAAAAGGAGCAAATTAAATGCAAGTTTTGGTAAATGTTGGCGTACTTTCTATTGGTAATATGATCTGTCTCTTCGTTACCAAGTTAGATAAGACAGAGCAAATATATTACTTGGACTATCCACCAGTTACGGCAATTTGATCGTCGAACAATGGCTACTTGAAAGTACAGTTGGAGGAATTTAAGGAAAAGACAAAAGTATAATAGAAAGGAATACCGCCATAGACAGGGTAGCATATGCCTCGCCATTAGTAGAGCAGGTGGATGAATCTCCGAATGGACTGTTTGTCTCGGTGCAGACAGCGGGGAATTATAACCAAGGGCAAGTTTCCCAAGTTTCCTAAGAACAATCAACAATGAAAAACGAACTATGGTGGTAAATCGCAAAAATAAAAGAGGTGAACCGAATTTCAGAATGATCATATCTCTTCAAATAATATGCTTTCTGGATTTGTAAAATTGAAATATTTTCAGTCTGCTATAACAATATAATCAGGAAGAGAATGTTCCATATACACATACCTGCTGCACAACAACCGATGATAAGGCTTCTGAGATACGGGGGAGTCCCTGTGAGTTTTATCAGTACCCAAGCAAGAGCCGAGCCAATAATGAATGTGAGAAGAATGTTCACTGGCATGAACCATCTGAAACAATTAAAGGACAAAGATTTCATCAGCTCTTGCACTAGGATGTTTTCGGAAGCTTCAGAGGGGGGTTAAACTCACAAAGTAACCAAACTGCTGAGTGTAAGTGTGTCGGCCAAGTTGCTTCCTATCAATGACGGTGTGAATAGGTAGAACACCAACTGCTCATGAATAATTGAATCAGTACAGACTATGGCCGTTAAGGACCCTCGAATAACATGCAGTCCATTCAGTTTTATTTTTATTAGATGTGAACGTGAAGGCGAAGAACAAAACTAGAAAAGGAGGTAAAAGGAAAGGGGGAGGAAGATATGCTCATTACCAATTTAATTGTGAATGGAGAGACATCAAAACTGACCTATTCGTTGCCTACCAATACTTCCACAAATCAGTAAGCAAAATTACAAGAAGATTATCGAGCAATGACCTATTCATTGCCTACCATGAAACCCAAAACAGCTCCCTTACAATAGAAAGGCCATGAAGCAAATGAAGGATCTCTCTCTCATTATTATCTTTTTACATACAATGATGTTGACCATTCGGAAATTGCAGACTAGCAAAAACCTCTGCTGATTCCCATCATTGTTGAACATAACAGCAGAGAAGCATACTGATTACTAAAGAACTCTTTGGAAGTTTCAGAATTCTATGCCTACTCTCTGTATTTACAGAAACAAGTATCTAACAATTTCCTATTATCTCCTTAAGGGAAATTGGCACATACAGTTTTCAGAAGGTGAAGATGATTGAAAGTAAACTTTACACGAGTGGTCTTGAAGCGGCATCAACCACAAATAAGGTGAAAAAGGTGGAGTTCAAGTCACTTAAAAAAGATTATTGACATGAGTGTTCATCTGAGAAGCTATAAATTTGACACTGGCTTTTTGCTAAGTTGTCAAGACACAAGCAGGTAATCATTCCATGAAATACTTCTTGAAAAATGAAGTTATAAAACAAGGATGCTGAATGAGGAGAAGAATTACTTCAAAATACAGCGATTACACACAGAGAACTCACATTATTCATGTGTTGCTTTGCATCGTGCCCCAACAGATTCACACGGTTGATCGCAAGAAATGAGCCAACGGCAGTAACCAAGAGTACTTTCAGAACTGGCATCAAGGCCACGACGAACAGATTGAGAACACCCATTGAAACTGTTTCTTTCAACCTCAAGTATTGCTGTGATATAACGGATCTGGCAATTAAATTAATGCAAAAATAATTATAGAAATAAACGAGGAACAATAAAGAACAGCAGAGATTTACGTGATTCAATTCAAATGTCGGTACTTATTCCACTGAGAGAGCTAGCAACAGATAACCTACCAATCAGTCGGAGAATTGCAGAGTTACAATTACTCACATGCTCGAGTGTTTCCTACACTCCAATTATATCTAAATCCCCGTGTTCAACCTCACAGAGAATTACCTCAAAGCCTGAAACACTTATGTTTCCACAAAGGACACGCCACAATTTGGTGTAGAATCCTTTGCACAAATCGCCGTTTGGAGCTTCCTTCACGAGCGGCTCAAAGAAGTCTCATTGTGCGTCCACTGTGCGGTGGTGGCTGGAGAAGAAAATCAAAACAAAACGCACGTCTTTTTATTGTTCTTTAACCTCACACACCATCTAACCGCACTATTCTATGTACTTGACTGGAAGCAGTATATCAATCTTTAATTGGTCAAAACCTCCGAATCTCTCAGGTCAGCAACGACTTTCCTTAATTAAATTCACCCGCCAAGCAAATCCAAATTACCATTTGAAAGATGGGCAAGAAAAATCAAGGTGACTCTTTCTCTTACCCCTCATCTAACACGGGTCAGTCTACATCCTCCAAACGGGTCTCATGACATTAATCTAACTAGTATAATCTACAAACCTAATTAAGAAAGAGAACGAGAGATAACTCAGATGTCTCATGAAAACTATCATAGCATTTCTGATGCTGCGTTTGTATTTTGCTTTCACTGCTTCAAATGGTCCACATAAAAGGAACATTCTTCAGCTTCCAAACTTCCCACAGCAGAGACAATTTCTACATACAAACATGCGGATTCATGATTGTGTGCTTGTGAAGCGCGACACCGCGATCCAAATTACATGCTCTGGATCAAGGTTACAGCTGAAAATTCTGATCTCTTTCAGATAAAAAAACATTGACTATGCCATCACGTAGAACACGAAAACACACATTCACGACACCCAAACATGTAAAGAAAGTTGGTGATATATATGCAAAGGAACTAGTGAGAAAGGATGCACTCACTCACTCGCAATTCTTGCATAAATTCAAGCGTTCGTGGGCTTGACTGATTTTAGAAGGTTGCATTAGCCTTTCTATGGAAGCTCTCTGCAAACTAATGAAAATGCTAGATTCAGTAGACGTTTGCTTCGAAGAAAGACGTTCCCCTGATGCTCGCAACAGGTTGATATATAGATAAAGGTTGCAGTGGAGTAGTGGAAAAGTTGGAATCGAACGCTTGCCTTTAGTCAACAGTCGATGATTGCCAGCATGTAGCCAAAATACGCACGGCACTTGTTGTCTTCAGACGTAAACTGCTGGTACGCACGGCACTTGGTGTCTTCAGACTTCAACCGCCGGTCAGTCTAAGGCAGTAAATTTTTTCACTCCACGACGTTCAAGCTTGCCCCAGAAAAGTTGAGAGATTCCATGTAGGTGGGTCCACCAGTCAAAACATGGACGGAGAGAAACAAAATGAGGAATAATAATCGCCACTAAAGATTTATGTGGTTTGTTTTTAGTGTAGAAACCTACGTTAACAGAGAGCCAATAATTAATAATCTATTAATAAATCCCAGAACTACATGATTACAATTGAATGTAAATATTTTGCACAAATCAACACGTGTCTCATCTCTTCTTCTCTGCTTCGCACTTGACTTAATCTTTTGACGAGAGCTCCTCTTCTTATGTAGAGTATCTCGTGGGGAAGCAGAAAGAGTTGCAATGAATGGCCATCATGTATAATCATGAGCCACCATTGCAACTTTCTTGTCCTTGTTTTTTTTTTGAGATAATGACACAAGGCAACTGCCTTTCAATCTGCGGGTAGTTTTACCAAACTCCACTTATAGTTCATGGCTTTCT
Source organism: Syzygium grande (assembly GCA_024733475.1). NCBI lineage: Eukaryota > Viridiplantae > Streptophyta > Magnoliopsida > Myrtales > Myrtaceae > Syzygium > Syzygium grande. The sequence goes on along the minus strand of JAMXDD010000002.1, from coordinate 10,489,180 downwards.
CCTGATGTTTGACATTCTCTGCACTTCTTGCTTCCTGAACAGTACTTGGATAATCACCTGTAACAATTAGGGCACGATTCTCATTATCGGTAAAAAGGATATACCTCTCAGGTGCTCATCTTGGCTATGTGGATCTTTGCACGACCGATTCAAATTGCTTCAATCGCAAACACAATTTCAGACTCTATAATGTCATTCGTCTCATTAGCTTCGAAATCTGAATTTATTGTTCTTACTTGTATAGCTTCTGTCTCTTCCTTCAAACCAACATCTAACTCAACCATCTGTGGTTTTTCATGAGGTTGTGAAACAATCTAATTTGTCGTAGATTCTCTTGAACACCACATCCCTACTGTAGATGATGTGTTTAGTATAAGGATTTCACAACTTATACCCTTTGACACCATCCTTGTACCCAAAGAAGATATACTTCTCTCGCTTGCTCACTTGTTCCTTTTTTCCTTTGGCATATGTACATACGCTTTGGAACCAAACATTTTAACTTGGTATATGTGTGGCTTTTTTTCCAAATAATACCTTAAACGATGTTTGATCCTTAAAGCTGATGTGTGAGACTTAATCTTCAGATAGCACGCGACAGCCAGTACTTTCGCCTTAAATTTAGCTGCTAATCATGAACCACTGAGCATACTTATTGCCTAGTCCATGAGAGTCTGATTAAGCCTCTTTGTCATCCCATTCTACTGAGGTGAATAGGGTGTTGTCTTTTGCCTTGCAATGCCACTTGTCACACAGATTTGATCAAATTTCGTTGTAAAAAAATTCTCCTCTATTGTTAGTTCAAAAAGCTTTGATTTTCCTATTGAACTGATTTTTCATCAAAACTTTGAACTTTCGAAATTTTTCAAATACATCATCTTTCCTCTGCAGTAAATATATCCACACACAACTGGAAAAATCATTAGTAAAAGAAATAAAATAGATTTTCCAATTGATGTTACAAGTGTAATACCGAAGAGGTCACTGTGGATCATATACTAAATTTTGTTTCTCATGTAGACAATGTTCACAAAATTGGAAACCCATGGAAAATCTTGGGATTCCATCCATCTTCTTTGAGGTAAAGGTCACCAACCCTTTCTCATAAATATGATCCAATCTTTGATGCCATAGAATCGAAAGATCTTCTTTCACCTGCTCCAAGTTGTAACTCTCACCACTGATCACTATGTTTCCCAACAACTTCCTCAGTTTTCGATATTGTTTGTCTCTAGCGATCACCATAGATCCACGGATTAGCTTACATGAATACTTGTCGTCGGTAAAAGTAATGTCAGTATTTGCCATAGTTCCCATAGAATAAGATTCCTAGTAAGATCAAGAATATGCATCACATCCAGAAGATTCTTGCTTGTCCCATCTTTCATCTTCAGCTTCACATTTCCGCGACCAACAATATCAAGTGTCGGCTCATTTCCAATCCGCACTGTACCTCCTTGATATGACTCATAACAACATAATCAATCTATGAGGCCTCATGTGGAAGAACGTTGTAATATCATTTATCCATGTACTACGGTAACCTGGAGATGAATTACAGATGAGATACATGTCTTCCGTGCTGCTGTCATCATCATTCTTTGTACTAGAGGATGATGCCTCATCTTGCTTCTTTGGACCTAAACTTTTGTTTTAACAATCTTTCTTCAAGTGCTTAGCCTTTTTGCACTTTCAACACTTTATTTCCTATCGATCTTGGCATTTAGAACATCCACTAGACTTAATCTTGTTACCAAATCAGATTGTTCATTGTATCTTACTCGACTTTTCCTTGGGATTCTCTTTAGGTTTTTCCATAACTCGAAACCCTTTCCTCTGAATTTCTCCTCTTCAATCCGTGATTTACCGGCCGACATCTTTCTAAGATTCGATTTTTCGGATTTCTCTTCACCAAGAAATCCTAACCTCAAACCTCGCTCTAATACTAGATATTAGGATTAGACGCACAAACACAATAAATTAGAAAATAAAGGTGAGAAAGAGAAAATGAGACATAAGGTTTATCTTGGTTTATCATTAAACTAGGGCTACATCTAGCAAAAGATTTCATGATAATTAACACTCCTCACTTCTCTGTTACAACTCTCAATTACAAAATAAAGGGATTATATATATAAGCAACAACTATTTATAGACCTAAGCCTAAAGTACTAATAAAATACGGGTCCAAACTATAAAAGCTCTCTGACGAGACTCCTGTGCCTTTCTGTCGATGGAGAGTATTAACCACACCCCAACAAATGTAAATAATAAGAGCCATTGTTACTTAAATGCAACACCAAGTGTGTTTGCTATCTAATTACAATGAGTCATGTGGTCCCTTGTAAGTACCATGTACATGTCAATACTCCTAGACAATAAATAGATGTCCATCTCTACAAAAACAAAAAGTGACTCATAGTACGCAATCTGATCGAATTTTGTAAATCATCTTAGTATACCTAACTTGTACAAAATTAATTTGCGGCTGATTGTTTGTCTTGTAGTATCAACTCGTTTTCATCATAGAAGACATGCTAAAACATTCAAAGATAGAGCCGTCATGGTTTTGCATGTCTTTTGATTGCGTAATGAACTAAAAAAATTATGTTAAATGTGGTGTGAAGCATAACTTACATGAGATGGGCTCGGTGACGATGGAGGAGTGGTGGTGGGAGTGATAAAGAGTGTAGAGAAAATGGTGGTGTAGTGCTCAGTGAAGCCAGTAATAGAGGAATTCCACGACCAAGGCATGAATTAGGACGGCGATGACCACACCGTCTGTTTTCCAAAGGGGAAAGTGAGAGGCTTCAGGGAGTCATGTCACCCATGTAAAATAGAGTCCCACTGAGCAAGATCCGGTCATCCCTGCGTACAAAAAAAGAAACAAACTAAACAAAATTAACCTAAAAGATGACTAACAACTGACTAAACTATGATTGATTGTAAAATAATGTCTATGATGGCCCTTAATCATGGCCTCCTGATTATGCTGTGGTATTGGTCAAGAAGATATTGCTTCATGTGATAAATAAGTGTAGTTTCACCTAACCTTTATATGACTAAACTACGGTGAGTCTATAATAACACGTACATCCTAAAGATTGAGTTTGACTGGATACCGTTCATATGTAAACTTGTCCGCCTATAATCTTGGTTGGAGCAACATTAGTCAATGTATAGATTCATTTAACAGAAAACACTACAAAAAAAAGTTGGTTTTAGCAACGAATTTTGCCACGAAAAATTTGGCAAAATTGGTCACTAAACGAATTTGCGACAGAAAAAAATTCATCGCTAATAGGCTCTCGCAAATTTTTGCGACGCAAAATTTCAATTTTCGTTGCTAATTTGAGACAAAAAAAAAATTCGTCGCTAATTATTCGTAGCAGAATTCGTGGCTAATTTGTGACGAAAAAAAATTCGTCACAAAATTCGTTGCTAATTATTCGTGGCTAATTTGCCATTAAAAAAAATTCACTGTAAAATTCGTGGCTAATTTGCCGCGAAAAAAAAATTGTCACAAAATTTATCGCTAATTATTCATGACAAAATTCGTGGGTAATTTGCCGCAAATTATATTCGTGGCAAAATTCGTCGCTAATTTCACTACAAGAAAACAAGGTTTTGGCCACGAATTTTGCCATAAAAAATTTCAATTTTTGTTGCTAATTAGCCACGAAAAAAATTCGTGACAAAATTCATCGCTAATTATTTGTGACAATTTTCGTGGCTAAATTGCGACGAAAAAAAAATTGTGGCTAATTATTGATGGCAAAATTCGTTGCTAATTTGCCACGAACTTTTTCTGTGGAAAAATTTGTCGCTAAATATTCGCGGCAAAATTCGTCATTAATTTGCCATGAATTTTTTTCGTAGCAAAATTTGTTGCTAATTTGCCAAGAATCTTTTTTTTGTTAGCGACGAAGTCTACTCGTGGCAAAATTCATTGCTAATTTGCCAAAAAACTTATTTTTTGCGTCATTAAATTGCGACGAAATCTATTCGCGACAAAATTCGTTGCTAATTTACGAAGAATTGCTTTTTTTTAGTCAATAAGTTTGCGACAAATATTGTTTAGGGACGATTTCCATTTTAAATCTAATTAGAAGCAAAATTAATTGCTAAAATATATATTTAACATTGCAGCTCCAAAGAGAATCTACAATAATGGAGTTTCAATATAAACAATCCCTCCCCTAATCTAAACTGACTTCAAATAATAGTGTATTTGTGATTCCCATGGTGCTGGTGGGTATCTTCACTGAAGCCCCTTTCGTACCCAGAGGGAGCAGCTGGTCTTGGTCTATTAACTGCATAATATCTTGGAAAGTTTTGAATGCATGGTGGTTCAAAGATGCCAGAGAATTGATTGTTGTTCAACTTGATATTTAGGCTGCGCATGATAACGATTTTGTGCCCGGAAACAAATTCTGCTTAGAAATGATTTTTTTTTATTCTCTGCCGGGAATTGATTCTGAACATTTTAAGGCGTTTGTTAACGGCCTAAAATTTCATCTCTGGAATAGAAAAAAAATAAAAATATATTTGATAACACCACAAAATTTCTTTTTATTAATAATATTTTTAAATATTTTAATATTTCTTTCTTTTTTTCTTTTCTTTTTTTCTTTTCCTCCTTGGCCATGACCTGCTCACCGGCCATGACCGATAAAATATTTTTTTATTAATAATATTTTTATTAAAAGTATTTTTTTTGCCATGGCCTGATCGCTAGCTATGATCGGTAAAATTTTTTTTTATTAAAAATATATATTTTATTTTTTTTTTTGGGCCCGATCGCCAACCATGGCTGGTAAAATATTTTTGGTATTAAAATATTTTTATTAAAAATATATTTTTTCTTTTTTTTTGCCATGGCCTAATCGCTGGCCATGACCTATAAAATGTTTTTTTTATTAATAATATATATTTTATTTTTTTGCCATGGCCTAGTCACTGGCCATGACAAGTAAAATATTTTTTTTATTAAAATATTTTTATTAAAATATATATTTTTTTTTTTTTTTTTTGCCATGGCCTAGTCCCCGACCATAACAGGTAAAATATTTTTTATTTTAATAATATTTGTATTAATAATATTTTTTATTAAAATATTTTATTCTCGTCAGATCCGACGAGGACGGTCCGTAGGTCAGACATTAGAAGTTACATTAAAAACCAAGAAAAAGGAAAAAGAAAAAAAAATTAATTCTCAAAATTGTTCCCAAAATCAAGAAGCTACTTTTTTTTTTTTTTTAAAAAAACTAATTCTAAGAACACGTTTTGACAAAATTGTGCCCAGAATCAAAAAATTAAACAAACGCATTTACATTCCCAAACCGATTCTCTAAAAAAAAAAATGAATCAAACACTGTTTTTTTGCAAGTTGTCATGCGCAGCTTAATGTACTCTTGACAAGACGATGAGCTGCTTCTCCCAGCATTGGACCGACCGTTGCTCCAGGTACTGATGGCCTACAAGATTACAAGCACTGCATTTAGATGGAGAGAGAAAAGAAAGAAGCGTCTCTAAACAGAAACAACAAGGGAAAACGATCTCCAAAGATTCCACAAACACCCTCAATAGCCTGCAGGAGTAACCAAAATTTTATTCCAAATGTCCCTGGTTTCAAGTTCATTCTCAACTGCAAAATCTATTGCACCACGAGCCTCTAAATTGACACAAACCACCAATGCAGCAGCAGAAATACAAAACAAACGGACAGAAACATCAACCGAGACAGCAAGACCATCAGAATTCATTCTCACCTTTCTCTTCCATTCTGGCGCCTACCACTGTTATCTTCATGCCATAACACAGGGAATGGCTTGATATCCAAAGGTCCTAAAACCTATAAAAGTGAACAAGTGAGCCATCCATTTTCTTGTCACGACATCCAATATAAAGAGACCTAAATAGTAATTTGAAAAAGGTTCTCCTATATGAAATAATCCGCGCTTTTCAACCGTATTGATATTTCATAGAAATGTTGAAAGGGAAAAGGCCTCATGTAACATCAAACACAAAGCCCTACATAATGCACATAACGTTTTTCCAATTATATTGTATACATTGAGAACAAAATACAAATATATGCTTTTAGATTAACATATATGAACCAGTAAGAGCATCATGTACCGTTGGAGGAATGACAACACCAGCATGTGGTCTGGGGATGTGCTTGTGCTTTGCAGGATTGAGATAAGTAACATTACTATAAAGCAACAGGGATTGTGAATGATTCAAGTTTGTCGCCCAAGAATTACAAAAGCAAATAAGAAACTTACTATACTTGATTGTTGACAATATCCTCCAATCCATGGATAGGCGAAGGAATTACATTGGTCAGTACATTCCTCTCACTTAGCTAGAGGAATCCGTTCATTCCACCGCTATAAAAGATTCGCAAAAAAATGAATGGAGCAGAATATAAAGTTACCCAATGGCAGCCTCGTCAAAATTTTCACCCAAAATTCTATGCAAGAAAAAGGCATACTGACCTAACATTTGTGTCAATTGGTACAGGATATCTTTCATATGGCCCTAATCGATAGCTTAATTGGTAGTACATATGAACTTGTAGTGACAAAGGATGAACCGGATGAACATAGAGCAAATCGAACATCACACCAATTCGGAAGTTGCTCCTCCTTCTATATAAACCAAGTCAAATTGTGAGCATTCTCGAGCATCATGAGAAAGAAAATTGAATTACATAGGAGTTGCAGATAACAATGCCACCTAAGAAAATCATGAGCCGATGTTTGAAAAAAAGAAAGTCAAAAGGCAGAAACAGCATCGATGACTCTTGGAGTTCAAGAAGGTCAGCCTACAAAATTCCACCTCCATAGAACATGACACTCCTTGCCACAACCCTAAGCTAAGCTCAGAATCGATCAAGTAATGGTCTCCAAATAAGTAGGAAAATATCCTTGCCACAATATTAACAAACAGTGAAGCATGGAAGTGCTATTAAAAAGGCTTTATCAAAACATTTTCATTCGACTACAAATGTTTAGTATCCCTGGACCAAAAACTCAGAATGCACACTCATTGAAAATACTCATTTATCCAATATGAGTCTTGCAAAAGAGCATCTTGATTAAATGTTAATACACAATAGAAAATGTCAACGTTAAAGAAAGATAGAAAGTAGCTACGACAGTCCAGTCAGGTGAAGGAAAATAAAATTTAAGATAGGAACTTTCTCATTGTTAAAGAGACTTCCAGTTTCCTCATTTCAGTGAGCAATTTCTTCTCGTCGATGAACGGCAATTTGGCAACACCCTTATTCAAGAAAGATGTACTTTCCATTATTCACACAAGATAGCCACAGCAAGAACAATGTCAGGACAAGTTAGACCCAGATATACCTGCCATGCGAATTTCTTTCCACTCATGTCAATCTCGAAATTTGTCAACATAATAACAAGGAAAAGTTTTTGAGAGAGAAGAGAGAGAGAGTTGCATTGATAAGCATCACCTGCTCCTGGTTAGTATACCAAGGGGAAAGAAGAGGCAAGAAACGAGGACGGACTCCGAAAGGAGCAGCGGCCGGAGGAGGTCTTCCCGGGCGATGGAAACCGGAGCAATTTCGGCTCCGCCGGCACTGGAAGCAGGCGAGGAATGGGGGAGGTGGAGCAGCGGCCGAAGGAGGTCGTCTCGAACGAAGGAAATCGGAGCGATTTCGGCTCCGCCGGCACCGGAAGAGGGCGAGGAATGGGGGAGGTGGAGCGTGGCCAGGAAAAGCCCTAGCCTAGATTTGAAAACGAAGGAGACGAAGGAGAGGGATTTGGGGGAATTGTTTTGGGTCGCAAGCTTTTCCCTCCAAGGAGACGAAGGAGAGGGAAAATGAAAAACAAAGAGAGAGAGCCGTAATCGTAAATGTAGCCCCAAATGCCTTGGGACTTCATTTTCGTGGCAAAATTTGCCACCAATTTTGCCACGAAGATCTAAAACCCTGAAAGATATATTGAGACTCCATTTTCGTGATAAAATTCGTGGTTAATTAGTCACGAATTTTGTCACGAAAATCCAAAACCCCGAAAAATACCTTGGGAATGCATTTTCGTGGCTAATTAGCCACAAATTTTGCCACGAAAATCCAAAATCCCGAAAAATAGCTTTGGACTTCATTTTCATGGCTAATTTGCCACGAATTTTGCCACGGAAACCCAAATCCCCAAATTTGCCACGAATTTTACCACCAAAACCCAAAACCCCGAAAAATAGATTGGGACTCCATTTTCGTGGCAAAATTTGTGACTAATTAGCCACGAATTTTGCCACGAAAATCCAAAACTCCGAAAAATAACTTCAGACTCCATTTTCGTGGTAAAATTCATGGCTATTTAGCCACAAATTTTGCCATGAAAATCCAAAACCCCGAAAAATACTTTGGAAATGCATTTTCATGGCAAAATTCGTGGCTAATTAGCCATGAATTTTGCCAAGAAAATCCAAAACTCCAAAAAGAACTTCAACTCCATTCCATTTTCGTTCGGCTAAATAGCCACGAATTTTGCCACGAAAATCCAAAACCCGAAAAAATGTCTTGTGACTGGATTTTCGTGGCAAAATTAGTGGCTAGCCACGAAAATCCAGTCCCCGAAAAATCACTTTTGTGATATCCACCCGCACCCCAATTTCTCTCCCTCCACTGATTCCTTATATCGCCCTCACTGTTCTTCTCCCTCTCTCTCTTTCATTTCTCTCGATATACTTACTCACGCAAGCGCAAATCAGTCTCATTAAAGCTTTTCCGTCGATAAGTGTCGTGGCTAATTTCATGATTAATTGGCGACGAAGATGGTTCGTTACAAAACTATTCGTCGTTCGCCGGTCTTATTTTCTGATCTTATTGAATTTTTTTTTTTGGTTACTCATTCGCCTGTCGCTGGACCTCGTCCCATGGCCGGTGAGGCCGCTCGGCCTTGCCCAGATCTGGGGGAGGCCGAGCGTCCTGGCCATGGTCGCTGCTCGACCTCGCCCCATGGCCGGTGATGTCTCGCCGGTCGCCGAACGGCGATCGATGAAGCAGTAAGAGAAGAAAACAAAAAAAAGAGAAAAAAACTCGAAAAAAAAAAAAAAAATTATTAAAAAATGAATCATAAGTGAATTTTTTTTAGGTATGTGTTGAATTGAAGGTCTCGCAATTCAAGTGAATATTGCAATTTTCATCAAATTGATCACATTCTACTACAAAGATTTCAATTAAATACTTGGGTAAGTGTTCTTGACATGGTAATTTTTTCAATTTCAAAGTAATTGTTTCGTCAAAAATGAAATTTTTATTCGTAGAATTTTATGGTTTTAATTAAGAATATTAAAATGTAGATATTATATTTTTAAAATTTTACGAGAATTTTTTATTTTTATACAGACACAATGCAAAGAGATAGGGGTTGGATGTATAATAAGAACTTACCTCGACGTTGAGGATTGACCGATGAGTTTCGTACTGGGTTGGAACTATTTTTGGACTTTGCTAGTAGTAAATATGAGTTTATGGATGAAAATATGTTAAGGTGTTCGTATAAAAAGTGCAGTAATGGTAAATTTCACGTGTGTGATAAAGTTAGAGAATATCTTTGTAGATTTGGGTTTACTCTGAACTATTATAATTGGACTTGCCATGGTGAATCAATTTTATCTGATGACGAATATCGAAGAAGTAACCAATTTATAGTTAGGAAAGAATATAGCTATTATGACCAATTGAACCCATATGAGATGATGGTGATTGATACAGCTGGTCATAATTTTGTTTCAAAATCGAACCATGCAAGTACTAGTTTTACTTCTATAGTTGAACAAGTGGGTACTAGTCATGCATCACAATTGAAAGATATAGGAGTAACAGGTTTTGATGAGAATGTGTGTAATGAAACTTTTTCATCTAATCAGTTTTGGGAAGTGTTGAAAACAACAGATGAACCTTTATGAGCAGGTTGTGACAACCATACTCAGTTATCAGCGACAGCAAGATTGTTAAATATCAAGGCAGAGCATAATGTGTCTGAGAATTGCTTCAACTCTTTTGTTGAAGTAATGCAGGAAACAATGCCTCGTGATAACATCATGCCAAGTGATTTTTATGATATGAAGAAATTAGTGGATAACTTAGGTCTTTTTATTGAAAGGATTGATGTATGTAGTAGGGGTTGTATGTTATATTGAAGAGATGATGAAAATGCAGAATATTGTAAATTCTGTAGCCAACCTGGGTACAAGATTAACAGGAGGCAGGGTCATAATTAGAAGAGTAGACCATGTAAGCAAATGTTTTATCTGCCCTTAATCCCTAGATTGCAAAGGCTTTATGCATCTTAAGCCACTGCTGAACACATGGCTTGGCATGCAAATCATGAAACAGAAGAGTTTCTAATGTGTTATCCTTCAGATGCAGAGATATGGAAATATTTTGATAGAACTTACCCCGAGTTTGCGATAGAGTCTCGAAACATCAGATTAGGTCTATGTGCTGATAGATTTGCTCCATTTGGGAAATCAGGAAAAAGTTATTCATGTTGGTCAGTTATCTTAACTCCATACAATCTTCCTTCCGGTATGTGCATGAAGATACCTTATACGTTTTTACATTGATCGTGACTGGTCCGCAAAATTCGAAAAAGTTGATAGATTTTTATATGCAATCATTGATTGAAGAGTTACAACGGCTATGGGATGAATGTGTCCCTACGTATGATGTCTCTACCGATCAAACATTTGTAATGAAGGCAGCTCTTCTTTGGACGATAAATGACTTTCCAGCTTATGGAATGTTATCCGGATAGAGTACAGCTGGGATCTTAGGATATCTGATATGTATGAAGAGATTAAAGTCATTCAGATTAAAATAAGGTAAGAAGCCCAGCTATTTCAACTGTGACAGACAATTTTTGTCGATAAATCATACATTCAGAAGGAATAAAAAAGAGTTCATTAAGAATCGAATTGAAAGAATACATCCACTATTGAGGTTGACTGGTGATGAAATTTGGGAGCGAGTGCAAGACTTTCTAAGTGTTGTTGAAAACCCTCACGGCACAATTATTGCTTACGGAAGTACACATAAGTGGATTAAACGCAGTATATTTTGGGATCTATCATATTAGAAGGCCCATTTTATTCATCATAATCTTGATGTCATGCACATAGAGAAAAATGTTTTCAATAATGTCATAAACACTGTGATGGATATCATTGGAAAAATAAAAGATAATTTGAACGCAAGAAAAGATATGAAAGATATTTGTGATCAGCTAACACTAGATGCGGATGCAAACAGTAGGGGATCAAAATTGAAAGCAGTTTATACATTGGACAAAGAGCAGAGACGGGTCCTTTGTCAATGGTTGAAATCTGTGCGGTTTCCTGATGGATATGCATCGAACCTTGGGGATGCGTTGATTTGAATAAATGCAAGTTGATAGGTCTGAAGAGTCATGATTGTCATATATTTATGGAAAGACTAATTCCAATAGCCTTCAAGGAACTTTTACCAAACTTTGTTTTGGGTCGCCATTACAGAGTTAAGTAATTTCCTGCATGATATTTGTTCAATAGCATTAAAAGCATCACATATGGAGAAATTAGAGAGAGATATTCTAATTATTTTTTGCAATTTAGAAAGGATATTTCCTTCATTGTTTTTTGATTCAATGGAGCATCTCTTAGTTCACTTGCCTTATGAGGCTAAAGTTGCAGGTCTCGTCCAATTTTGATGGATGTATCCAAAATAAATTTGAAATTAATTTATTATATATTGTGTTCCGATAAACGTTTTTTCATTGCAACTAAGTTCTTATATCATTTAAAGAAAAAAGTGAAAAATAAGGCATGTGTCGAAGCTTCAATTTGTAATGCATATATTGTGGAAGAAGTGACAACATTTGCATCATACTATTTTGAGCTGCATGTGCAGTGCAAGATGCGAAGAGTAGGAAGAAATGATGAGGGCCCTATTGATCTTAATTGCAAATCGTTCTCTATTTTCAATTATCTGAATCAACCAAGAGGCGCATTTAATTTTCGTTGCTTAACAGGTAAAGAACGGTAGGCAGCCCATACATAGATTTTACTGAACTGTCTAGAAATTGAGCCATACTTCAAGTAAGTGTAAATTTGCAAGTATATGTATTGCGTGTCAAATATTTGCTAATATAGAAATGGTATTTGTTAATACGATTTTTCAAACGTCAATATATGGACTATCACTAAATGAGTTTGACCTTTTGTGTGATGAACAATTTGTAGAATGGTTCAAAATATATGTAAGTTGCATATGGACGAAAATCAAGTTATTAATATTATATACATCATTTATTAAAATATATATTATTGACTTTACGTGTGTGACATTAGGTTCATAGTAATCATGATCAAGTTGGAGAGCAAGGATTGCTACATTATCTATCGTGGCGTCCAAAGTCAAAAGTACGGAGTTAGCCAGCATATTTCATAAACAGGTATAATTTTCACACTCGAGAATCTGGAATGAGAAAAGCCACAATGAACAGTGGTGTATGTGTTCGTTCATCCAATGGTGGCAGTTCAAAAGATGATTTTTATAGCTTGTTGGATGAAATCATAGATATAGAGTACCATGGACCATTAATGCGGGTTGTGCTATTTAAATACTTGTGGTTCAACCCTGTGAAAGGAATGAAGATGCATACAAAGTTTAATTTGGTTGAAATAAATCACAGGAAAAGGTATATGAAATATGAACCATTTATTTTGGCATAATAAGCAATTTAAGTATATTATGCATTATATCCTAGTTTGAAACGTGACAAAGCTGATTGGTGGGTTGTATGTAAAACCAAAGCACAAAGAAAAATCGAGGAACACTGGAAAGACACAGCATATCAATAAGAAGAAGTTTGTAATACGGTTAAAACTGAGGAATATAACATTCCAACTTTACGAGATTAGTGTGGAGCAATGATAGATGTAGATCGAACTGAAATTCGCGAATCAAATTTAGAAGGTGGTACAGAATTTGATTTTAAGACTGACGATGAAGATGATGCTCATGAAGAAGATGATGATCAAGATGAAGACAAACGTGAAGATGAAAGTGAAGATGAAGATTATGATTTTTGAGACTTTTTACTAAATATGTATAATAATAATAATAATAATAATAATAATAATAATAATAATAATTATTATTATTATTATTATTGCAACATGTGTTTATTGTTGTTGTCATAATTGTTATTGTTGTTGTTGTCGTAGCTATTATTATTGTTGTCGTCGTTGTTGTTATTATTAGAATCCATGGCAAAATTCGTGGCTATTTAGCCATGAAATCCAATCCCAAGGTATTTTTTAGGGTTTTGGATTTTCGTGGCAAAATTCGTGGCTAATTAGCCACGAATAATTTTTCGTCGCAAATTTCGTGGTAAATTAGCCACCAATAATATTTGGTCGCAAATTTCGTGGTAAATTAGCCGTGAATAATTTGTCGTCATAAATTTTGTCGCAAAGTATCCACGAATAAATTTTTCATTGCAAATTTCATCGCAAATTAGCCATGAATAAATTTTTTTTTTTTGTAAAGGCCACGAATAAATTTTCATCGCTAATTTCAACTCAAATTAGCCACGAATAAATTTTCGTCACTAATTTGCAACGACTTTATTTTTCGTGGCAAAATTCGTCGCAAATTAGTGACGAATAATTTTTCGTCGCTAATTTTCGTGGCTAAATACTTATTTTTTTGTAGTGAAATACGAGAATGATCTGCGCCAGAGAGAGAGAGAGAGAGAGAGAGAGAGAGAGAGAGAGAGAGAGAGAGAGAGAGAGAAGTTGCTTGAACTAGATGCCTCTGTCGACGGTCCGGTTGTTGCCTTTAGCAGTCTGGTGGCGAGAAAGAGAGATCCAAATCTAATTGTGAAGCATCCTTGCCAGAAGAAATGGGAATATGAGGAAGTAGCCGAAGTCCCTCTCGCCAGGCCCTTTCGCAATAAGTTGGTCCATGCTGTGAACCGCCCATGGCGCCAAGATCAAGTATTTTTTGAAGTAGCCCCCAACCCCCAAACACATATAAGTTGATCAGCTTAGCATTTTGCTCAGAAGGGGGACGTCTCACGCGAGAATCAAAAGGATAGTGGGCGATCACAAGTGACTATGTGAAACTTGCAAGTGCATGAGGCATGTAAATCTCGGGAAAAGTGTCAAAAAAGTCCTAAATCTTTTGTATAGGTACCAATTTAGTCCTAAATCTTTTTTTGATGTCAATTCAATTCTAAATTTTTTGCGTCGGTGCCAATTCAATCATAAACCTTTTTTGGTGCCAATTCGGTCCTAAACCTTTTACATTAGTGCCAATTCAATTCTAAACATTTTGTTTTTGTGCCAATTCAGTCTTTCTGGCCAATTTTTGCCTTATTTTGATGACGTGGATGCCAATTGGCTACCGTTGCTGACGTGGACAACTTTTAATAATATTTAATATTTTTTGAATTTTTATTTGTTATTATTATTTTTTCTTTTTTTTTTCCTCTCCTCCCTCCTTCCTCCAATCGGTCGTCGGATCGGCCAGCAACGCTTGCCCTCGCTGGATGGCTATGAAGGCAGCCTCGTGCTGGGCAGGCGAGGCTAGAGCCTCGTCAGATTTGGCAAGGCTCGAGCCCTTGTGGCCTTTGGTGAGGTTGGGCCTCACCAAGCTGTAGGCGAGGCTCGAGCCCTTGTCGGAGGCAACAAGGTTGAAGGCCTCTGGCGAGAGCTCGAGCCTTGTCGGCAACTGGGAGAGGCCCGACCTCGTCGGATTTGGTGAGGTCGAGCCTCATCGGTGGCTGGGCGAGGCACGACCTCACCAGATTTGGGAAGGTCCAACCTCGCCCATCCATGGTGAGGCTCACCTTTGCCGTCGTTGGCGAGGGCGAACCTTGCCAGTGGCCGACAAGGTCAACCTCGCTAGCCTCTGACCTCTGGCCGATCGCTTGTCTGGCGACTAGCTGGAGGAAGGAGGGAGGGGAGGGAAAAAATAAAAAAATAAATAAAATTCAAAAAAATATTAAAATATTGTTAAAAGTTGTCTACATCAGCGTCGGTCAGTCAGCGTCCACTTCAACGAAATCCAGCCAAAATTGATTGGAAGGACTAAATTGGCACAAAACAAAAGGTTTAGGACTGAATTAGCACAAAAAAATATTTAGCACTAAATTGACACCAATGCCAAAGATTTATAACTGAATTGACACAAAAAAAAAAAATTTTAGGACTAAATTGGCATAAATGCTAAAGGTTTAGGACTTTTTTGACACTTTTCCCTATAAATTTCTCATGCAGATAAAATTGAGAGACTATCGGTTGATATCATGTGATTGTGCGACAGTGTGTGTGTCAGGGTTAATTAGTTATCCATTTAGTAGATCAAAGTGGACATAAACATCGTATGGAGAATTGTTGCATGATTTATAATTACCATATGTTGGAATTGGCGTACTATTTTTCGTGATTATCATACTCACGGCTCTCCGTCGTCTAATGAGTAAAATGTACTTTGCAATAACTTATTCATGACATGACAAACACGAGCACTACCAAGTGAAGAACGTTCGCCTGAAAAGAGACTGCATACAAAATGCATCCACACAATCCTAATAAATGTTCAAGCAATTGACACGGCATTGTGAAGAACAATACAAGCCAACATTTTGGGAAATCTCTAAATTCACCAACCTAAGACAATAGTTTCAAAACCGCCAAGGAACACTAATTAAGGGCGCGCATGATAACCATGTTGTTTCTGTCTAGAATTAATTTTATGTTCCCAGGAACAGATTTGGAACAAAAAACCCGTTTGGTAACATAATTCCATTTTTCTATTTCTAGAACAACTTTTTGTTCTAGAATTGGTTCTAGATCAAAAATCAAAACAAAAAAAAGTAAGCTTCTGTTTCTAAATGAGAGATGAAAACTATTTCTTAAAAACCTGTTTTCTCTCTTCAAAACATATCTCTTCCTAAATTTGGCCTCGGTCAGACCTGGTCAAACCTGTCTAAATCGGTTTAGTCTGGTTCATTCCCAGTGGGAAAATAAAAAAATTCTAAAAAAAATGAAAAATCATAAAAATTTTGAAAAATTAGAAAAAAATAAAAAAAATTCATAAAAAAATTAGAAAATCCGGAAAATTTTCTAAAAATTGAAAAATTCCAGAAAAATTCATAAAAATTTCCAGAAAATAAAAAGAGTCAGATTTCAGGAAAATAGGAAATTTGGTGAATTTTTTAAAAAAATCAAAAAAATCAAAAAATAAAAAATTTCAAAATTTCACAAAATAACTTAGAATACCTGTGGCCACCCACTTTTAATTAAATTTAAATTTTTAGAGGTGCCCAAATGATATTTTTGAAGACCCTTAGTTTAGGGATTTAAAAGGGGTTTTAATCCCTAAAAAATCCTAAAAGGGGTTTAACCCCCAAAAGGGGTCTTTACCCCTAAAAAGCCCTAAAAAACAACACAATCCTTTGAATGAATAAGCCTTTAGGGCTTTACTAGGATTTGAGTATTTTGATTGATTTTTATTTTAGAGACCATTTCTAAAATAATGGATTTCTATTCCGGGAAATAGAATTTGTGTTGTTATCAAACGGATTTATGTTCCGATAATAGAAATTTTATGCTGTTATCAAATGGGTTTCTGTTTCAGAAATAGAAATTTTTTGTCATTATCAAACGGGTTTTTTTCTCAGAAACTCGTCCTAGAGCAGAAATAGAAAAATCTATTTCTGTTTCAGGAATTGTTTTTGGAACATAATGTTCATCATTCGCTCCCTAAAAGATCAGTATACCTTGAAGCTTCCCAGGGGCTTCCATGGCCATTTCTTCTTCTCTGCTTTTTTGGCAGACTACTCTGTTAGTGAATACAAGACCCTTTGTGCTACAATTACACATGCACGACATCTTTTATAGAACTTCTTCCCTTGCATTAAGTGCGTCCCACCCACTCCATGCACGTTTATGTTCCATCTCCTAACGCTCCAACTACGGACTTGGCCAATCAGGACGGACCCAAAGGAGGGCTGACCGGTGGATGTTCGGTATGATTTTGTTAATATTTGTTATATATTTTTAGAATTTTCACGCAAGTTTGTGAATCTCCCCATCCCGAGCTTACGTTTTGTGGATTAGTTTACTTGTTCAAGTAAACTCTAGTCCGTCGTCGATCACAATGCACAAGGGAACATCCGATTTTAACTTGTGGAATCTACTGTTAAGTGTCGTAATAACTATTGTGTTGAGCAGATTAAACTGCAATGCAATTTATCAGGAATACCAGGAAGGAACCTGTTGATTTGTTTAGACCAATTTGTGACTATCACCAAATAGATTTATTGATAAGTGCATAAAGGGCACTAACAAGTACATATAACTAAGGAAATTTTATGATCTTGAATGTAAAGACTCTTCTCTTGTTACGTGTAATTCATTGGTTTTAAAGTCGAATAATTTTTTTTTCTTTGGTTAAAATTTTAAAGTCGAATAGTTCAAAATTGCGTACGTTTGACATGTCTCCTTCCGATGTTGACATCGTCGCTATAGTAATTATGTATCACCGATTGGGACTTGAAAATTATACATGTACGAATCGAATTAATGGATGCTTGACGTTTCCCTGATTTTCTTTTTTCCCCCGGGCCCTCGACATTTGCTTCATAAAACACTGGTAGGACCAACAGGAAGCTATCTGCTCGTCCTAAGTTTCTCGTGACACGGCTAACTTCCAACATGTATAGGTGGTCGAGGTGGTTGTAACTTGAAATCATTTTGTGTGGAATATTTGGGTGAACACTGCAGCCACACTTGTCAAAATCTAGCTCTTCTTTTTATGATTTTCGAAACATAATAATTATCATTCGTGCCCTTATTAATGAAAACTCATTTGAGCATAAATTTTTTCTATACTAACACCTCTTTAATAACCTCAGTTAGAACTCTTTGAGTTGCGAAATCAAAATCATTGTCGGTCACTTTTGCAATCAAATCACCAATCCTACAAGCATTAATTGAGCTGAATATTTAAACATCTTAAATTGAAAGACCGTTTTGAATAGGAAATGAGGGAGAACTCAAATTTTATTTCTATATAGTGTTAATTAATGTAGGTGTAAAACAAATGAAAGAGGGAATAATTACCAAAAAAGTCATAAACCTATTGAATGGGAGCTAATTCAGTTATGAACTTTTCAATTTACCCAATTTGCCCAACTTAGTCCTAAACTTTTAGATGATTTCCCAATGTAGTCATTCTTGACTAATTTTGGCCTGAAATTGTTTAAGTGACAATTGAGTTAGTGCCCACCATTCTATGTGGCACGGCCGGCATAAAGCACGGCGGGCATAGACGTGGACAATTTTTGTAATTTTTCTTAAAATTCTGAATTTTTCTCTTTTCTCCTTTTTTTTTTCCTTTCCTTTCCTTTTCTTTTTTCCCTATTTCCCTTCGGCCTCAGCGACCAAGAAATAAGGGAAAAGGAAAAAAAAAAAAAAAATTCTAAACATTTAACAAAAATTGAAAAATTATCTACGTCAATATTGACCGTGCCATGTAGGACATTCGGTATTCATGCCAACAATTGTTGGCCAAAATTGAATAAATATTGAAGTGGACTCTAAAGCTAAAGCAATTTCCGAATCTTATAGATTCGACTTTCAACTTTCATGCTTCTACACAATTCAACTTTAAGTTGAGTCCGTTCAAAGGAATTAAATTCGAGACATATTTTAACATTGTGATGGCCTTCCCAAGTAAAGATATTAATCAGGCTTTGGTTGTGCTATACGTTTTATATATATATATATCAATAAATATTTATTGTTGGAAGTCAGATTATCAGTGGACGATATAGTCCAAAATTTTAAAGATATACATATCTTCCACAATGCTAATGGCATAACTCCTATGTTTTCTAACAGTAAACGAAATTGATCTCTTCTCCAGTAGAAGACCAGCGGAAGTTTAGTAACACAGAAATATATAAAGCATTAGTGCATATGATTTGTCATGCCTTGCCACATATGGATATTCCAATGTTATGACATTTTTTTTTATCACGTCTGAAATTTGAATTTGCCACGTCCTAACTATGAACATTTCATCATGGTTGTGTTTTGCATCTAAATTGAACATTTGCATACTCACTTTCACACACAAATAGAGTCACACCAATACACATGAGAAAACAACCTCATTAATAATAATAAAAAATGACGTTGAATAAATATTTTGGCGACATTCTAAAATTTTACTATATCATGCATGATTAGGGAATTAATTGATGAATAATTTAGGGCTTAACTAAAAATAGGGTTGTTGTGCCAAAAGAGCATCGTGGGATGCTAATGCATCTCGAGTGTAACCAAACCCCAAACCTAAGATCTCAGAGTATTGTTTTGCTGGTTTCCTTCATACTTTCTGTGTAGTTCACTTTTCCATCACTATCTAGACCCTTAAGTGTCCAATCGACTTAGGTTTACCTAAATTGATTCATAGTGACTCGAGTATGATTTTTTAAGCTTAAGATCACATCTAGATTCCTTACCTGAACCAAGGATTTGGAAAGATCCTAGGATTGAAGCACTATAAAGGTGGTGACCACAGATCTACTATATTTGAGGTGCTACATCAAAATATAGGGTTTGAACTTGAACATTCCTAAAAGTACGAGGAGGACCGAGAATATAAATTTTTAGAAGCTTGTACCTGGAAGGCCCATGTGTCGATTTGCCAGTGTTGACTCAATATATGCCATCCACATTTGAATGGAATATAATACATGAACCAAAACCGAATTTAGGTAATAGTATGTAGACGTTTTCGTAATTTTCTCTAAATATTAGTAAACTCATTAAAAAAGTCGACTATTTCCATTATATTAGTCGAATGAATAGATGTAAATGCTTTTTCCTCACAAGTAATCTATTAAACCTATAAATATATACTCCATGAACAAAATTATCTGTAAGGGGGTAATGTGTGCATGGACGAGTGATTCTCGGAATGGGGAATTCTCTGAGTTATGTGTATGGATAGGTGTGTGTGTATGGGATGGTTGTCAATGGGTGAGTTTCAAACGCAGAATAGAATATGATCACCTCCAAGGCATAAAGGATGCGCCACCAACCAAGGATGAAGATCGGTATCAACAAAGCTCGCTACCAAGGCTTATAGGACAAGCCACCCACCAATGTTAAATGACTTCAGGACATGAGAAGCTTACCACCAAGGCCTAAAGGAAAACCACCAGTTGAGGATAAAACGCTTCTTGATTTATCACCGACGAGTAATCCATTCTTCAAGGATAAAGAAACCGAATAGGAGTTATCCACTCTCTAAAGATATTCGCTCACATAGGAAAATCTGATGTATCCAATATTCAAGTGTGAATTATAATGGAGGACTCTCCTCTCTTTATTAAGGGACTAAGACACAGATAATAGACAAACATTAAAAGACATAGAAAGTAAAAAGTAATTAAAGTCCTAGGAACTTAGAACTTTGACTCTTGAGACTCATAAAGACCTATGCATTAATGATACATAGGAACTATGTATTGGAATAAATACACGGAGACTTTAAATATTGACTCTTCAGCATTGTAATTCTTCAAAATTTGTCAACCAGCCTTGACGTGCAAATAGCCACCTTGGGAAATTGACAAATATCAATGGAAATTGTTTGAAACAACCTCCCATCGATATGTTGTTTTTTTTTTTTTTTTTGGGTAAAGGCCCATCGATATGTTGTTGATCCGCATTGAATCCAGGAATTATTTTGGTGAAACGGAAGTCAATATCTAAACGGTTAAAGAAGAATATACAACTCCTTTAATCGGTAACTTTAATATCTTAATGGTTAAAGAAGAATCGACAACTCCTTTAATCGGTAACTTGGTCAATAGTCTCCTTATTGACTACTTCATTCTTTGACCCATCGAAGCAAGTCATGACCAAATTCAGCTTTGACCTAGATAATCATCAATTGTGTTGGGTTCATCGATAGAATTAAGTCGGAACTTAAGAAATGTTCCATAGAATTAGATACTTCCGCATCAGGGGGCAATAAAATGTAAATAGGTTGTTGTTGCCGTAACATCCCAAAGGCAACTTAAGGGGGGCGTTGTAACCTACAGCACTATTTGTTGTAAGATAATTCTGGTGATAAGTTACTAACAGCGGAGGTATATTGGTGAGCTATTAATTTCAATGCTAACTTACTAATTAAGTAGCTAAGAGTTAGTTTTCATTGGGAGATAAACTTATAAGCTACTATTACATTGACGGTTGTAACTTGGATCATAAGTTACTTACTCTAGTGTTAACTTACTATTACTCAAGGCAAACTTATATTTAAGCTGTTAATTTATCTGATAGCTTACTATTTAAGCTGCTAAGATTCATTTTGAGTGGTAAATCTGCGAAAAAGCATAATAGTTACTATTGAGTCAATCATAAGTTATGTTGAATTTGATCGCTTCATATCTCTCTCTATTAGGAGAAAATATTCAGTGGTTTATTATCACCACATCACATGCTCACGTGGTGTATATTTACTCGCGTGGATCCATTAAAAAATCGGCACGTGGCATCTGATGTGGAGAGACACGAAGAAAGAGAAAGCCCTAATGGGAGGCTCTCTCTCCTCTGCACCCCTACTCCCGCTCAAAGAAGACCTTGGGGAAGGCGCGAGCATTAATTGCCATCCTCTCTCTTCGTTCTTTTTCAAGTTTGAATGAAATATCGCTCCCTCACTTTTTGAAACCCTTCTCCTTCCCAGATTATTTCTCTCCCTCCTCTTTCGTCTTCGCTTGTGTTCTTTGCTTCCTCCTTCCGGCAAAAAGCGGACGGCCTATCCTCTCATGGCCGTCGCCTCCGCTACGTCGCCGTCGGCTCCGCCTCATGGTCGTCGGCTCCGCCTCGTGGCCGTCGCTTTCGTCTCATGGTTGTTGGCTCCGCCTTGTGGCCGTGGGCTTCGCTCATCACCGTCGGCTCTGCCTTGTCATCTCCGCCACGTGGCCGTCGGCTCCGTCATCGCGGACATGTTCAACAAATCTCAGTTGTTTCAGCGTTGAAGAGGCTGTCGAGTAGTTGGGGACTTTGACATCATGGATGTCACTCCATGGCCATTGGTGCTGCCAACGAACGAGGGTAAGGACAGCGAAGACAAAGGTGGTGGTGAAGGAGAGGATGAAGTTGGTGTTGCCGTTGAGCATGCGAAATGGAGCCTTGTAGCAGGCGTTTGCTTTTTTTTTTTTTTTTTTGTCAAACATTCCTTTTGTTGAGTTGTTAAGTTTTGTTGAAGAGGTTTTGCTTCTGTTCACGGGTTTGTACTAGATTTGATTAGAACTGATGAGTTGTTGAGTTTTCTCTTCACCAAATGATTCTTGTTTTCACTCCATTCCAAGCTCTATAGGATTGGCTAAACGAACCTATTAATCTCAACCTGACAAAAATTTACTTCTCCAAAAACTTTCAGAGGTATAACCCACAATAAAGCTCCCCTAAAATCTCCCTGAAAGCAGTCAATGTTGGCTGAAGAAGACCAAGCAATGAACTCCGAATTTAATCAACAAAATGGCAGGGAAAAATCCCACATACACACTTCACCATCTTCTATCACATGATTGCGGTCTTCCACCATTGTCATTTCAAGTTTCCAAGGGAGAAGCCCCAAACAACCCACGCACCATATCTTTAAAGCGTCTCCTTCATTTACCCCATGAAACATCCCCATTGCATTTATGGATTTCAAAAAGCTCCCATTGGCTTCCACCGAAAGGTAAGAGCCTTTCGTTTAGGTATTTTAACACCGACCGAGCATGCACACCATCATGTGTCAGGAACACGCAAAACGCGGAACTTTTCACTCGAGATGGCAAAAGAGGAAGGAAAACGAAGTGCCCAACTTCTTGAGAACCACTTCTGGTCCGAAAGTTTGAAAATTTGAGCTCGATGCGCTTGGCTTGGGCAAGCTAGAGACAGAAGAGGGCATTGTGATCGGCCCTCTTCAACAAAATAGGAAAGGAAGAACAATTTAGTGCCAGAAATATAGTTGCAAAACTGAAATCTTATTCAAATTGTACAAGGTACAGATTTAAGGAAAAAATAAGGAAAACTAGTGATAAATTCTAGTGCTCCAAACCAGAAATAGAAGCAAAACCTCTTCAACAAAACTCAACAACTCAACAACTCAACAAAATGAATGCTTGACCAAAAAAAAAAAAAAACAAAAGCAAACGCCTGCTACAAGGCTCCATTTCGCATGCTCGACGGCAACACCAACTTCGTCCTCTCCTTCGCCACAACCTTTGTCTTCGCTATCCTTACCCTCGTTCGCTGGTAGCAACAATGGCCATGGCGTGACATTCATGATGTCAAAGTCCCCGACTACTCGACAACCTCTTCAACGCTGAAACAACTGAGATTCATTGAACAACGTTTCCGTCGTTGCAGCGAGCATTGGAGCACCAACGGACGCCGGAGCAAAGGGCCAAACTTGATCGAACACCTTTCGTGCATATTCAAGGCAACCCAAACCATGATAAACCCGGACAAGTTCCGCAGCCAAACTTGCTCATTGTAAGAGTCATTGACAAGATCTGAGCATGGACGAACTTGACTCCGATAATGTCCTTAGAAAACACTCGCAGAAGAGACGAAAAACGACTGGCAGGAGCATCTCCGAGTGAAGAAGAACAGGATGAGAACGTAGAAGAAAAGGAAATCCTAGAGAGTATCTTCCGAATGAGACGAAGGATTTGGAATGCCGGAGCAGCAATGGATACCGGAGCAGAGGGTCGGAGGAGCAAATTTTTAGATCGAAGGGGTAGATCCAAAATTTGAATTAAGGAGAGGGAGAGAGAGAAGGGCGTCCATTCTCAGAAAAGGAAAGAACGAGGGGAGGGAGAGAATAGCAATCAATGAAGAGAGTCTCGCATTTAATGCGAGGTGACTTGGTCAGTTTTCTTTCGAGGCAATAGGTGTGCAGAGGAGAGAGTCTTCTCGAGTGATGAGGCTTTCTCTTTCTCCACGTCAGACACCACGTGGCGTTTTCTTAATGGATCCACACGAGAATATTTACACCACGTGAGCATATGACGTGGTGATTGCAAACCATGGAATATTTTCTCCTCTTTTAGGCTCCGATTCAATCAAGTTTACTATTGAAGGAAAGCACTTTCACAAAAAGACCCTTAGCTTAGCCATCCCAAATGATGTCAGGAGACGAGCATAAGCCATCCCCAAATATATTTATTTGAAACTAGGTCCAACAACGCGTGTGAAATTTTGAAAATTTATTTTGACCAAACCGTAAGTCCAAATCAATTTTTGTAAAATACCACGACTCCACGACATTCTAAAATTTCATCACTACATGACTTTGTAGCTAAATCCTATATTTGACCCAGCATCTCAGAACTCGTATGTATCCAAATTTATATCTCAACTACAAAAATTCCTTCGATTTGATGAACGAAGGGTACGGATCCTTATAAAGAGTAGGGAAATGGAGTTAATCCGATTTGTCGGGACATTCGGAACGGATGTGCAGTTTCCTCTCTCTCTCTCTACAAGAGGAAGAAGAAGACGACATCTATAATTATATTTATATTTGGGCTGTTGGGCTTTTGGGAATTTTTTTAAAGCCCAATTACGACAAAAAATGCTCTCGTGTCCAATGTCTAGGTTACGACTCAACTTGGGAACATTATGATAGATAGATCTAGACACAAAGTTGTATCATGATCCACAATCCGACAACCAAGAAGGGAAAGTCACTTATTAGGCTTTTGAAAAGCTTATTCACATTCTAAAATCTAAACGAAGTCTTAGGATCTCCTCATAATTATAACGACTCTTTTTTAAGGAGTAAACAACAGTAAATGAAATGAGACTATTCAGCTTTGAACCACGTAAATCAATGCCAACAAACCGAATACTTTACTTACATTATCATTGTACATGAGTTATGTCGGAATGAGAATTACTCAGCACAATCTTGAGCAAAAATCCCATGCCAGTGCTCAAAACTTTACAAGAATTGATCTTCCGCATATCTCGAAACATGTAGAAGCTCTATATTGATGTGACTCCAAATCCTCATGCCTCTTCTTTATTATTCGGTCCCCTTGTTGCTTCAAATGGCTGGGAGCGCCAGCGGACAGAACCCGTGTTGGAGGGTTGCTTCCCATGCTTTCTCTATGTCGAACATCATGCTTCCATACTCGTTCACGTTCCATCCTTCTAACGCATGCACTATCCCGGCTACTCGCCAGGCGCTCATCACCCTTCTTGGCAACCAATTCTGCAACCGAATAGTTTCGAGTTAACCGTATGTGCTGTGAAACAATTTCGCATGACGTTTGTGTGTACAAGGATGGTTAATTTCCCTTACTACGTATGCGCGTGTGTGACGTCGATTTAACAGTAGTGATCAGTGGACTGCCTTTTTATATAATCATAGAAATCTTTGCTTAAATACTAAGTTTGCATCTTTCTTGTTAGGACAATATACATTTTATGGTTAGTCTTGCACAATGGGTTAATACATGTTTTTGTTTCATCACATAACCTACTGATAAACATTAAATGTGTCATTAAGATTTATTTAATGATTGGCGCACAGATTGGAATGAGTTCAAAACAGAGCGAAAATGTTCGTAGCCTTTTGTGTTGCACCGTCAAAGAAAAACAAGGGACCATAATCTTTAAAGTTAAGTGATGTGTAATGTGTTTTATTCCAATCCACCATCGAGATAGCCTCGCAGCATACCTTGTGAACTTACTTGCTTTTAGTTTGCTATCCCCATTCTATAACTCAATGTAACTCCATAACACATAATTCCGGCGACAGAATTCAGCAAACTAACCTCGCAGGAGTGCAAATTATTGAATGACTGGGGAGCGATCATCGCTGGAGTGCTGTGGTAAAGGCAATCTTTGCGCATTTGCTTCGGAGGGAATTGACAAAAGGGTATGAACAACGTTCCTTTGGGTGCCTTCTTCTGTTCTTCTTCGGCAAGTCCATCTCCTACCAACCATATCTGCAATTAATGATCTTATGAATGTCATTTATTACACAAATTATATGTTGCTTATCTTCAAAAACTGCTTCGTCAATTATCTTTTGAGAATAAATTGTTGAAAGGATCAAACTGCCTCCGTACTTTCCGTTGAGACTCCCTTTGAGCTTCCCTTGCTCATCCTTAGAAGCTACATTCACCTGCCACATTTCTTGCGTCAATTAGATGAAAAAAGAGGTGCATATAACTATATATCAATTGCGAACATGCAAGCCCTTTAAGAAAAATGCCTTGCATCACTTTTATTTCACTAAAACAAATAATATAAAACAAAATCTCATTAAAATAAAGAAAGGTGCAAGACACAACCAAAATGCTTTTATATAGATAAGCGGAGGACTGAGCACCTGGATACCCCTTGCACATAAAGCATGGACAATCGCATAAGCAAGCTTGTTAAGGTTGCCTTCGAGGAGAACTTGGCTTGTTCCTTTGGGAATGCTGTGGAGCACAACTGCCACTGCCAAGCTACTCCCATCCACCAACTTGGTCTTCAAATCTCTGTGCTTTTGAATGTACAATTCACCATTCCCATTCAATTCCTCTCCCTAAAAGCAAAAAAGAAAAAGAAAAAAATTGAAATAGATAAACACTAAATAATTTGGCTAAAGTAGATACCCAATGACATAATTTCGAGTGTGACTTTGAAGGAAGTCGGATCGGGGCCCGCTGTAATTCTCGACAATGAAAAATTAAACTACATTAATAATGAGGGGATTGGCTAGGGACGAGACACCATCTTGCCTGATTGAGAAGACCCAAAGTCAGAACCTTGACTCCCTTCTTGTTAGCATCCAGTATAGCTTCTTCTATCAATCCATTGATGGCTTCTCTTCGCCGCTGTGATAGATACTACAGGAAAATGAAGAACATGAAACGAAGTCGACACACATATGGACAGACATATGTCTTGGAGAATATAGACAACCAATAGACTCGAAATGTTCGGTCAACACTCGTGGTAGGTGTTTTGGACATCAGATGTCTGTCAGTAGCTAGGGGAGTGAGATGCAATCATGAAAAAGAGAAGGTGGTGATTTAGCTAAGGAATTTTTTTTTTTTGGACGAAATTTAGCTAAGGAATTTGAAAGGTCATATTTTCACTTTTAAAATTATCCCCCCGGCATCATAATATTCTGCAAATTAAGATAATTGCTAAATATTTAATTTGAAGAAATATTACTTGCAATATTGATCATTTTGAGATTACTTGGGCATACTTTGAGCAGTTTTTTTTGTCTTCTATTAAAAGGCATGATTTGATAAGTTATGAGGTAAATCAATAGCCCCCATTTTTATCCGGTAGAAATTTCTCGATTTCAAAATATATTGAAGCCTTGAGTTACACACAATGGGAAGGGCAAAAATGTCATTTGCCTTAAGGATATATATTTCCTTTCAACTCTCATACATATTCCCACTCTTTCTAAATAAAATAAAATCCAATTCTCACATTTTCTCTCCACTATTTTTCTTCCCACACAACATAGGGGGAAATCATTTTCAACCTCATTAAAAACTTCTTAATTTCCAAACAGCGAATGGCAATCTCATCTAAAAACAACTAAACCATTTTCAGTTGTATGGTTGAGTAAGTTAATAATTTCTTATGTTTGGGAAAAAAAAGAAGATAATAATTTATTATGCCTAAGGAAATAAGTAGGTAATATCGTGAATGTAGTGTTGTTTAATTATTAATGAGAATCCATGACATGCAACATGGTCATCACCCAAACATTTTGAATTTTTCCAAACAATATCTTTCATGAAGTTTTATTGACAAACTTAGGAATCAATGAATTATGATCTCCAACCATCCATCGCGCAATTACTGTCTTCCTTAAAATTAAGACATTTGATATATTTTTATTTTGAAGAGCTATTGATCACCGTGTGACGTATGAGTGTACTGCAAACTCATGCGATATGCGACGGGTGGGGCGAAGTAAGCATGTTGGGATTAGGTAGGGGTCCTGCTGGTACATTTTGCCAATTTAAGAGTACCATGAAAAAGGAAATAATCAAAGTTAATGCACTAGAAACAACAAGGGAAAGTAAACACCAAGTGCGGAAACACAGCAAGCTCTTATCTTTGCTCTTACTTGGAAATTGTATCTCGGAATCACCCAAGATTTCAACTTGAGTTTCTTGAAGGCGTTCCTCTCCAAGACGAAAGAGTGGCCGCAGATCCAGGTCCACGCCACGGTGGCGAGCGTGAGAGGCCACATGATCCACGTGTACCACTTGGGCGAGTGGGGCCGTGATGCGAGGGATGCGAATCCTAGCCGAAGATGGTAGATGGACTCCGGCGTCGTCAGGTGCGTCAGATGCACCACGTCCGGTGAATCTTCCACTCTTCGAAGGGATGTCTCGTATGTGCCGTCCAATGCTTGGTCCACCGTTCCGTATATGTAATCATAGATTGGCATGAAAAGACTGTAATTTGTCCGGAATTGGGTGTGGTGCAATGAATGGAACCTGTCAAAGTGTCTTGACTCATGAGCAATTCCTAACTAAATTTTTACGTGTCACGAGAACCAATGTCATAATAATACTAATTAACAAGTATTGATCATGATTGAACGTTGTTCTAAGAAAATTTAAATTTACAAATATTGTGAACTTTTCATGTTCATTACTTAATAAACGGTATAAGGACATTGTCCAACAAAGTTATAATGTCGCATAACTTGGTGGGCCTAGACGAACCTACCCCCCATTAAAACTTGTCCCTCACTTATGCATGACCATGAACTGATATTGAGCCAACGTACGCTTGTATTCATGCACGTAATCCATTTCTGTGTTTATGTCTTCTACTTGTGCTCAAGTACTTGTTTCGATTTTTCCCTTTTTGGCAAATTTTCCTTTTTCAAACAAAAACTACTCTGACATTGATTATTTTGCCCATCTTCCCTAGTACTGCGAATCATATGTGTCCCGCATTTACATATAGGCTCCTTTCTTCAACTTCGCCTTAATGATTTCGTAAAGGCTTTTCCCTTTGATGCTCTTAATAGTGTGAAAACAATGGAGAGAGAGAGGAGGAAACAAAGGAGAGAGGTCAAATGACATCGAATTATGTGTTGTGGGACTTACGATGGAGTGTACATTAAGTACTTGAGAGGTGGAAAGATGGTGAAGAGCCAATTCGGGATGAGCTCGAAATTGCAGTGACCCATGTTGTTCATGAGATCAATGAACATGATGTAGCTAGTGAGGGATGCCATCGAAATAGTTCTCGCGATCAGCGTCGTAACCAAGGGTATCGCAAATAGCATAAAATACACTATGTGTTCCGCGAATGGATGAATTACGGCTGCAAAAAGAAAAGGAAAAGAAAGAGAAAAAAAAGGTTAAAAATAAAAGTTTGTCTAACAATATCATGAAAGCAAAATGTAAATAATAAGAGCCAGCGTTACTTAAATGCAACGTCAAGTATGTCGGCTATCTAATTACAATGAGTCATTCAGTCCCTCCTAAGTACCTCGTATGTGCCACTACTCCAAGTCGATAATGTCCGTCTTTACAAAAAAGTGCAACACAGAGCATGATTGGATTGAATTTTGTAAATTATCTCAGTATACTAAACTCGTGTAAAATTTTTTTGCAGCTGATGGTTGATCTAGTAGCATCAACTCATTTTCATCATAGAAGACACAATAAAACAAGTAGAGATAGAGCTGTCATGGTTCGGCACGTCTTTTAATTGCGTAATGAGCTAAAAAAGGATCATGTTAAATGTGATGTGAAGCATAACTTACATGAGATGGGCTCGGTGACAAAGGAGGAGTGGTGGTGGGAGTGATAGCGAGAGTAGAGAAAATGGTGGTGGAGAGCTCGGTGGAGCCAGTAATACAGGAATTCCACGACCAAGGCATGAATCAGGACGGTGATGATCACACCATCTGTTCTCCAAAGTGGCAAGTGAGAGGCTTGAGGGACTGTCATGCGACTAGCGTAAATTAGAATCCCAGTGAGCAAGATCTGGTCGTCCCTGCATAGAAAGACAAAGCAGAAAAACAAAGATTCGCCCTGAAAATGATGACGAACTGACTGAACTATGATTTATTTGTAAAATAATGTCGTTGATGGCCCCTTAATCATTGCTTCCTGACCATGCTGTGTCATTGGTGAGGAAGACATTGTTTCATATGATAGGCTGGTGTAGTTTCACCTAACTCCACGGACAAAAAGAAAACTCTTTCTTTTTCCAACGTGACAAAGGCTTGTCGTTTGTCAGTCATTTCCACTATTTATGATACCAGTAATGACAAGATCCATTACTAAATTGAGCTTATTTCGTGATGTAGTGAAATCTTATGGGACAAAACAATCACTGCGTAAAAGGGTTGGTGCTTCATTATGAATAGCTTCATTTAACAAAAACACAAGAACTATCTGCGCACTACAGAGAGAGAGAGAGAGAGAGAGAGAGAGAGAGAGAGAGAGAGAGAGAGAGAGAGAGAGAGAGAGAGAGACCAGTTGCTTTCTCGATCCACCTGCTCAAACTCGATACCTCGGTCGACAATCCGTTTGTTGCCTTTAGCCGTCCGGTGGCGAGAGAGCGAGATCCAGATCTGATTGTGAAGCACCCTCGCCAAAAGAAAAGGAAGTATGAGGAAGTAGCTGGAGTCCCTCTCGCCTGTCCCTTTTGCAATGAATTGGTACGTGCCATGAACCGCCCATGGGACCAAAATCATGTACTATTGCAGCCCCCCCAAACCCCACAAACACATATAAGTAGATGTCAAGTGAGACGAACTATACAGTCGATCACAAGGGACTTGTCAAATTTCGCAAGTGCATGCAAGTAAATCTCTCATGCAAATAGAAATGGCAAGATTATTTGCTGATATTCCTTTATATGTGCAATGTGTGTGAAGTGTTTCATCAGTTATCCATTCTATAGATTGCATCGGACATAAATAAAGTTCGAGATGTTTCTTGCATCATATATAATTGTATTATGTAGATAAGACGTTCCTCGCGTGATTATCAAAATCACTGCTCTTTCCTTTTTATATTGTCGATGGTTGAAGCACTTCTCTACGTTGTCGGACTAGTAAAATTTACTTTGCAATATAAGATGTTCACGATATGACGAACCCAAGCACTAACAAGTCAAATACTTTTTCCTAAAAAGGGATTGTGCATGCAAATTTCATATACCCAATTTTTAATATACTTTCGGGCAATTAACACGGTATTGTGAAAGAAAAAAACGAGCTGACATTTTGAGAAAATTCTAAATTCACCTACCTTAGACAATAGTTTTGAAACTTGCCAAGGAACACGAATCAAAAGATCGATATACCTTAAAGCTCCCCAGAGACTTCCATGGCCAGTCGGTGAGAATTCCCGGTTTGGAAGCCATTTCTTCTTCTCTGTTTTTGGCCAGACTATTCTTTAGGAATGCAAGACCCTTTGCGCTACAATAATACATGTGCAACATCTTTTATAGTACTTCTCCTCTTGCATCAAATGTCCCACCCATACCATGTGTTAGGTGTCCCATCCAATCCACGTGAAGTTCAACGCAAAGGCCCAAACTTATAGGTGGAGTGTGACCACAGTTTATATAAAAAGCATAGACACACGTGCGAAAGGGGCAAAACCTGGTTCTAATACCATATTAAAAAGTCCAAGCAACAACTTAAGCTTGTAAGTAAAGGAAGACCGCATGTATATAAAGATACTATAAACCTTATTATCAAGCGATATGGGATATTTCAACACCATGCATGATTATATTCCTCCTACAAAGAGGACAATCAAAACAAACCAAAGGGAGAGCTGACATGGGCCGCCACACTGCCAGATGTTTGGCGTGATTTTGTTAATTTTGTTATATTTTCTTAGAATTTTCATGTGAAGTATGCATATCTCCCCATCCCTAAGCTTACGCTTTGTGGATTAGTTTGCTTGCTCAAGTTTGAACTTTAGTCTGTAATCGATCACAATGCACAAAGGAAAATGTATTCTCTCTAAAAAATATGAGTCTTGCAGGATATAAACGGGTGCAGAAGTGGGGAAAGGGCAATGAAAATGTATTTTCTCTTAAACTTAGGCTTCAAAAGCTTATTTGCAATCCTTAGCACCTGTATATCTTGATGGAACCTCGAAGTTTTAGTAGCTCTATATATGTGGTCACTTCTTAATAAATAAAATCAGAAATTGAGAGCGACAGGGTCGATGCCTGAAGAAGACGCAACTCAAATCAATGTTTAATCAACTACTTAATTCATATATATGCCAATCGTGACTAAACCAGCTTGCTAATGAAGCACCTGCGTGAATCATGTGTTTAGCGCAATTGACATCGCCCGAGCGGCAGACGAAAGAGCTATACCTAGTATCATATTATTATTGATAGAACTAATTTGCAAGGAATCGATTAGGGGGTCAGTCATTTTTCACGTGTGCTTCGAGGGTATGCGAAAAAATGAATGCCGAAGCCCCACTACAACGAGCTAAACGACTTAAGTCTCTCTCATGTATATGTTTGTATCACACTCAAAAAACATGGCGTATGCTGAAAGTTATTACCGCGGAAACTAGAGAACGGGACGAGGAAGCCATTGCTGATCTAGTTGATTCACTTCTCCTAAACGACTTTAGTGTCTCTCATGTACTGTCAAAATCTGTAAGTAGGCTACAGCAACACCAGTCAAAATCACTGTCCGTCCACTTTTGGGATCAAGTCAACATTCTGAATGCAGCTTTACCGGTTCATGGATGACCATTAATTATGCTGAAGATTCAAAAACCTTGAATAGAAAGACTACTTTTGTATAGGAAATAAAGGAGAACTCAAATTGCATTTCGGTTTAGTGTTAACTAATGTACGTGAACAACAAATGACTCATCTGCAAAGACTATGCAAAATAAATCTAGACAAATAAAGCAGTGCGTACATAGTAACAATTGAATAAATGGATAGTTCACATTCACGTTTTGTTGAAACACATGTTTGAGAGGTGGTGGTAAAGTCTCACAATGGAGATATGTTGTGAGTTAAAACAATTAATATATCATAATTGATCCATGCCTCATTTGTTTAAGTTCTAAATGAAGATAACTCCAGTTAGATATATTGATCACGGACTTGAGTTTTATCATGGTAATCTCCAAGATAAAGATGTCAACTTTTATCTGACAATAACAAATTGTATCAGAGTCAATGGTTGATTGATGTCTCACTTTCAATTGTATCGCTATTTGCAAGTATCTTAGGAAGGAATCTCATGATTGACGATCTCTAGGCAGCCTTCACGATTCGATGTGGCGGATGAAACCCGAGGTGAAACTGAGTATTGTGGTTGTTACAATGTTCCCTCACAACAAGATGGAGATCCAAGTTAATATATATGTTGGTGCCGAAATAAATACCTAAACTAAGAGAAGCTAGGCTAAAATTGCAGGCTCAGAAATGTGGAGGAGACTATTGAGATACAAATTTAAGGGGTATTAGTAAAATATAAAATTGGAGATTTTGGTGTGAGATGAGCCATAAACACATACTAGTTGCCCATAACGCATTGCTTTGAAGTGTTTGAAATTGGATGATGATGATTTTTCCAGGTGAAGGTATTGATTGGGCTTCTATTAAGCTATACATTTTCTCCTCCATCTTTTATCTCTTTTTTTTTTGGTCAAAATTCCAAAAAATCTGGGGCCGATAAAGTTTTAAAGTTTTAAGAGATATATTTCCACAATTTTAATGGCATAACTCCTAAGTTGTCTACAGGGAACGAAATTGATCTCTCCTCCGTTAGAAGATCAGTAAAACAAATCAGTGGATGGTTAGGCGTATGGAAATATATAAAGGATTAGGGCATATGACTTGTCATGCCATGCCACATGTGAATACTGTCATGAAATGTCATTTCTCATCACATCTGAATTTCGAATTTGCCTTCTCATTTCTCATGATTGATATTTGCATCCAAATTCACATTTGCGTGCACACTTTCATACACAAATGGAGTCACACCAATACACACGAGAAAACGGCCTCGTTAGAAAGAGGACGTCAAATAAGTATTTGATGACATTCTAAGTTTTAAAATAAAACATCATGCGTGATTATGAAATTAATTGATGAATAATTTAGGACTTGGCGAAAAATGGGGTTACAGTACCCGGACAACGTGTGTCATGCTAATGCATCCCACGCATAACCAGACCCCCATACTTAAAATCTTAAATTATCATTTTACCAGTTTCATTTACACATACACTTAGGTAGTTGACTTTCCCATCACTATCTGGACCCTTAGGTGTCCAATCGACCTAAGGATAGTGACTCAAATATGATTATTTATGTTTATGATCATATCTAGATTTCGTAGTTTACCAGAACCTAGGATTTGGGAAGATCCGAGGGATCGAGGTATTACTAGCAGGCGACCCCCTATCTATTTGAGGTGTTACAAATTCCTAAAAGTACGAGGATCAAGAGTGTAATTTTTTTAAAAGCTTGTATACGTGGGGTCCATGAGTCGATTTGTCGGTGCTGACTCAACACATGCTGTCCACATTTGGACGGAATATAACACATGAACCAAAACTGAATTCGGGTAATAGTGTGAGGATGATTTTGTAGTTTCCCCTGAATGTTAGTAAACTCATTAACAAAAAATCGATTATTTCATCATTTAGTTGAATGAATGGATGGACATCTGTCAAAATGGGTCATAGATCCATATCTTAACTTATATTTGAGGGGCTGAGTTGTTAGTGAGTCAGTTACGTTTAGTAAATGAGTCATGAATAGGTTTAGAATGGTAAAATCCAAAATAATATGGATGTTAAATGGGTTCACAGCTTACTTAAATCTAACCCACCACTATGACTCTATCTCGTTTTCATTCGATCTTGTGCTTGCTCGCTCCATTCTCTCACCTCATTTTGGGAATGAGTTTTTCTAAATTTGGTTAAATATGAAAATATTCTAGCAATATGGATCAAGCTGGGTATAAGTTGGATCGAGCATGAGTCACTAAATTTGTACATGGACATGGGTCAAAACTAATTAAATTGATTAATTTAGGTAGGACCATTTTTCGACTTGACTCCACCCACCTGTTTGGCGGTTGTAAGTCGGATCATAAATTACTTAGTCCGGTAGTAACTTCTTAGTATTACCCCAGGCAGGTCTACATTGGTAAACCATTAATCTAAGTGGTAGCTTACTTTTGAAGCCGCTAACATTCATTTTGAGTGGTGTATGAAAAAAAAAAAAAAACACTTAACAGTTGCTATTACATCAATCATAAGTCGGATAGTAAATTACTTACTGTAGCGATAAGGTATTATTAGTACTTTAAAAGCGGAGCTATGTTCCTAAGCCATTAATTTTAGTAGAAACCTACTATCTAAGACATTAAGATTTAGATTTGGGTGGTAATTCTATTAGTAAAAAACATAATGACTAATAAGTTACTATTACATAGATGACCGTAAGTTGGATTGTAAATCACTTACATTGTTGATAAGTTACTATTACTACCTCAAAAGAGGAGCTACGTTCGTAAGCCATTAATTGCAGTGGTAGCTTGCTATTTAAGAAATTAAAATTTAGTATCGAACGGTAAATTATAAAAGAAAAGAAGAAAATGTTAATGAGTTACTATTACATGAAGGTCGCTAGATGGACTACTCGTTCCCCTTCCTCCCTAAGGATCCACCAAACCTTGCCTGAGTCGCTAGATGCTGGGTGCAAGGCTTGACATGTTCTCGGTGAAAACAGAGGAAACGTGAGGGAGGGGAGAAGAAAGAGCTCTCGAAAAAGCTCGGCATCGCGACAAAGATACGACAGTGCTAGTGAGATAGCATGCTCGGGTGGAGTTCCAAGATTTAGAGAAGAAAGAAGAGGAGTTCCTTCCGGATCAATGCACAGACGGGTCAAAGATCAGATCAGATTAAGTGAAGGGTGCAAAGGTGATTGACGGTCTCTCTAAGCACCTCAATGGTTCAGATGATCTGGACATTGATCATTCAAATGAGACCTGCATGGTCTTCAAGGGCTCAAGATCGAACCGAAGAGCTTCGCAGCAACATGGCAGTGAATCTCCATTTGGTCACCGAGACACCAGACAGTGCACGTGTCAAGCGGTGGATGGCACTTCTCAAGGTTTGCGATCAGGACCGGAGCCAGCGGAAGCTTGAAAAAGGGACGCACTAAACTTTCCTAACCGCCAAACAACCCTCCATACTTGCAAATATTAAAAGTCTTGACAATGCTTGTGAACATTCATTTACCAACTCAACCACAAAGTATGACCAACAGTAAGCTAATTGGAAAACCTTGGAACTGTATCTTTCTCCCTAACCATTGTTCTAAATTGCAGTTCAGCCCCAAATTCAAACCTACTTTGAACTATTATTCAACGCGACAATTAAAGGACAAACATTTATATTGAAATAACAATTGAAACACATGAAGTGATTTTCCCTTGAATCATTGCAAGCGTGACATCATTGATTTCCACACCGTATCAAGCCTAATGAAATAATTTGTGGTTCCAACCACAATAACATGGGTAATTAGCATTAAAAGGTTGCATCTTTGCCCAGAATTGTGTAGAGCAATTTGTAACAAACTAGACAGTTGATGGTCAGAATAGTCCACATGCAGTAAATTGCTATAAAACTGACACAGTAACCATATCTCCGGATTCGCCTAGCCATAACAGAATCCACCAGGAGAACATAATTAGTCGTCTTTTGGCCCTGGTCAGTTTTAAGCAGTCATTTTAGAACATAGACGCAAATATTCCATTAAAATAAACAAATGATGAGACATGGACATTCTCTTGTGCGGAAGGCTGTTGAATTTTGGTTTTCATTCAGGTGACCTCCCTTAAGCATTGAGAATATTCACCAGGATGCTAAAGGAGAAACCTGAGTAATGTTTCAATCTTCTTAAGTCAGCCAACTATCTTGCACTGAAAACAGGTTCCGCTTCCGGGCTAGATTGCACTCTCCTGGTGAATTTCAGGAGTAGACCTTCCAAAGAAAGACCTGGAACAGTTAGATCCCTGCAAAAGACATTGAAATATGGATTTCATTCAAAAACTTTTGCAATGAACACTGGTACATAAACGTATCAATTAACGCATAAGCAATTCCACCAAACCTGACGTAGGGTTCTAGGTCCCTCCAATCCCATTTTGGACGTTCTTTGAAAAGAATGGAGAACCGCTCAGATGGATCAGATGGCAATGAAGAAACCCTAAATGGTCGTACCCATGTTTCAACCCCAAGCTTTTCCTTCAAAACTTCGCCATCTAACATCTCAAAATTGGCAACCATCTCCTCAGGCACCCTCTTCTTCCACTCTTCAGTAAAATTATTGATCCTCATTTTCCCTTCTCTGAGGACATCCCTAGCATAATGCACACAAACCCGTCTCTCATTTAGTCTCCAGACACATCTACCTTCACCCTCATCGACCATATCACCGAACACTGATAAACAATGATGTGCTATCTTGTGAGGGAAACCATCTGCTTCCAAAACATGGAGAACTTCATCTTCATCGAGTGCACTCAGCATCCAGTCATTTAAGACTGAGTTGTGCAAAAGCATTTTAAGGATCATGCCAATGCAAGATTCATCTACTAATCTCCAATATCCACCAATCTCTACTGCTGAAAGAGCCTTCAATCCAGATTTCAGCTCCTCTTCACTTGCCTGAACTTCATTTACAAGATCATGCCATCTATACAATCCAATTTTCTTTGTTTCTATCTCTTCCATCGCCATTGCTGAAACATCCTCAAGCTTATAAGGATTCTCTGAGAGAAGCAGCTTAAGCTTATCCAGTTTAGGAGCAATCTCAACAAGCTCTAAATGACCCGGTGCCAATTTGATAACAGATGCAACATCAAGATTGCACCTCCTCTGGTTACCATCCTGTGAAGCTTCATCCTCTGGCACTTGGATTGAAGAGGGTATGAGGAGTACAGAGTTAGAAGTACTGACAAACTTCACAGCATATGTCTTAGACCGAGTACAGAAAACCGCATTTTCATCAGGATGTCCCCTTAAGAATGCCCTGGAAAGGAAACCCGATAAATTAGCAAGGGAACACATACGTAATAATTGTTTGATGCAGGCAAAAACTACTGCTTACCTCTGGTGAATGACATCATCAAGAAGCTTCTCATCGAGCTCAAGAAGAGATAGGTCATCATGTGGGCCGTAAAGAGGGTGATAAGCAACAGAGATTGAAGAATTTTCCTGAAGAGCTAAAACTGCTTCTGCTCCTCCCGAAAAACTGAGCATACATGGTTCCATCCGCCCCCTTTCTCTCTCTTTCTCTCTCGCCAACTCTTGTCAGAGCCTGTTACCATGTCAAGAGAACAACGCAAACCAAAATGGCCATAAGAAATCCTTCCAAAATATTGTTGAATTGCATCTTATTCTCAATACCCAGAGAACCCATTTCAGACACATTCTTTTTCTAAAGTGAGCCAAAGGACCATCTTCCTTCCCCTGACATGCATACCACTGTACTTTTCACTAAACTAAGTCAAACTAGATCTAACACAATTACATGCCCTCATTCCAGGGTATCCAATCACTTAATCCCAGAATTTGGGAAGCTCAATGGGAAGTGACTTACTTAAGATGTTGTCAACAGTCTAGTCCTCATTTAGCAAATCATAGACAGTGACTGCAGTGCACATACAGCACTAGAAACATGGAACGTGTATTACAACAAGCTTGCGAGTCGCTCTTCGGTACAAGAAACAGACAGTGACTGCAGCGCATACAAAGCACTAGAACAGGGGACGTGTATCACAACAAGCTCGCGAGACACTCTTCAGTATCAACCAACTGTTACATCTAGTGGCACCCTTCAATCTTCCTTCTTTGATCAAAAGAAGCAAGGGAACAAAAGCAGAAGTCTTTGGGGGCACAAAAAAGCAATTAACCAGGCACAAGCAAGGAGTAGTATGGGACACGCACGTTTCCTTCACAAAATCAGCAAATAGATGCATCTTAAATGCAATGAAAGACGCCACGGCCAGGGTCATCAAATCGCTCGTTACCCGGCGATTTCCGATCGATCGATCGTGCCGGACGCTGCAATCTCCGGCGAGCCTGGCGTTCCAAAGCTCGAGATTCACCTAACTGTCCAAAGCGTCAGGTGCGCCCAACCCAAGTTTCTCCCAACATTCTGCAGTAGCCCTATCAACTCAACAAGAACAAATTTGACATGGAGGAGGAGATCTTGCGTCCTAGGGTTTGAATTGAAACAGCTCGACAATCTCTGTCGGCTGAATTTTGGGCGGGGAAAACCCTAGATCACGAGAGGCAGAGCCAATAACGACAGAAAAGATCGGAGCTTACCTTGCCTGCGCGACTGGTGTGCGACGGCGGCGGCGGCGACGGCGGCGGACGCGGCGGCGAGAGACAGAGACGGCGATAGCGAGGACGGTAGACAGAGAGAGAGAGAGAGAGAGAGAGAGAGAGTGTTCAGCTAATATCCCGCGCGTTGCCTTTTGGCGCCAAATTTTTGGCCGTCGCGAAAATTGCAGTTCGCTCCCTGAAGTTTAGCATTTCTTTCAATCAGCGCCCTCAATAGTAAATTCCTTTCAATCAGCACCCTCCGCGGCCTCTGTCGGGTTACAGGAAGATATGCTCGACGATGGACCGATTGAAGAGGTCTAGAGGAGAGACCTGCATTGCAACATGATAGGCTCAGCGAGGGTGCTGATAGTAGCGGTCCCTAGAACAGCTTCGCCAAC
The DNA here is from genome assembly GCA_024733475.1 of Syzygium grande. NCBI lineage: Eukaryota > Viridiplantae > Streptophyta > Magnoliopsida > Myrtales > Myrtaceae > Syzygium > Syzygium grande. Next base: position 10,449,315 of record JAMXDD010000002.1, on the reverse strand, counting down.
TAGCTCATCGTTGATTTCAAGAACAAAACTGCGCGTGTTCGAGAGCGGAAGCTGAAGAGAGGCCTTCCCTTAATGGCCCGAAGTTCTGCAGATAAGCTGTTGTGTAAATCCCGCGTTCTCGGCAGAACTTTGAATCCGATTCCCAGATTAGTCTTGAAGCACTCCTCTGGCACCCACCCGTTCTCGGGTTGCCCCGACATGGAGCCATCAGTGCTAAGCTTGCGCCTCCGCTTGACTTGGATTGGGGAGAAAGCGGTGCTTTGTTTTCCAATACTAGTCGAGGCGACAAGCTCAGCCGCTTGGCCCAAAAGGTCTACAGATGTTAATTCCTTTGGTGAAGGTCATCATGGAAGACAGAGCTTTGTCATGATTGCACCAAACTATCCGAATCGCAAAGCAGAACGACTCGCCAAGGGATATGCTAGGAGAAAGTATAGAAGCCTGAGAATTACAATTGGATACAGACCCACACCTTGGCATTCCGGGTGAAGGAAATGCGGGATGAAAGTGGGATGCATAAGTGCTCCTAGATTGATTGCGCTAAAGGACAGTGATGGAGGAGGTGAAGGGTCGATTCGCTCTCGGGAAGACATAGCAGGCACACATACTCTTGGATGATGCTGCGATTTTCCAGTAGATCTCGGCTGAAAATCCGTTCCTCGGCTGCAAGCCAAAGGAAATTCCTGATCTTGGGAGGAATTAGGAGTTGCAGATGAACTTCTCATTGCGTTATTGTGCTTGGTTGAGATTCCTCTCGCTGGCTAATTCGTAAGCTGAACATAGTGTGAAATCCCCTTCTGAGTAGAAGTGCCCAGCTGTTCTGTGTTCCCTACGAAAATGGGGAACTACTGGGATGGTCCTAATGGTGTCCCATATGTTGCTTTGGTTTGTAGAGCTCAGGTTTGTACCATTCCATGCTCCCGAAGCTGATATAGCATCAGCAACCATCATCGTCTCTAGCAAGGACGGGTCTTTATAACAAGGATCTAAGAGGTCCGAGGCCCGACCGGACGTCCTTCCACAATAAAGTGTTATGGCCAGACAAAAGGACCCGAAGAGAACCTCGATGCAGTTTATAGACCCCTTCAGAGATAGCCCGCCGTGGAGTAGAAAAGGTATGTAGAGGAATACCCACCCTCCAGGTGCCCCCTCTTTTCTACTTCAAGCCAAGGACTTCCGAGATGAGTGAGAGTCCAAAACATCACAATGCTAACTAAGCATGAAGGCGACATTCTTTTCTTTAGGCTTCGTAAATCCTAGTCCCGTATCCCATTTTGGCCGCGTAACCTTGTTTTAGTTAACAAAAAGTTCCTTCTGATTTTGTCCAATTCCTCGCCTACCTTGGTAGTTTGTCGATAACGATGCGCCCTGCATGCAATAGGTTAGAAGGGGCATCAAAAAGGGACTTAATAAGGGTGGCGCAACTTGCCGTGGAGAGTAGTAATATCGCGTTCCAACTAGCGAGCTTCTGACGAGCTTTGTCTATGATGAAGTCGAAGTTGAGTTTGCTTGAAGAGGTGCTCAGGGTGTTTGTGTTTGTAGAAAGCCAAAAACAGAGGTGATCCCAGCTTTTTACCTCTGATATACCTAGAAAGCATTAATCATTTGGCCAGACACATCACGAAAGTTTTCTAAAACTTCAGAGATACCCCTACAGTTCCAACCAGCTCTTCGGGGACGCCACAGCCCGGCTACAAACTTGATTTCTCAAAAATGGGGATGTCGTGACCTCACCTCCCGCGCGTGTTGCATGACCTAGAGGTTCGGTTAATGGATTATAAAGTCTAAGCCTAACTCGGGCTCTCCCAAACTCTATCAATTCGCGACTTAAGGTTCAAGTTGTTAACGTGTAAATGATTTTCATTTCGGAGTTGCCACTAATCTATTTATGATGGGTCGATTAAAAACCCAAATAAAGTATAGAGAGATATAGTTTATTCCTACAAACCAAAGATTATGAGTACGGGGACTTGGTTGTGCTAAATTACTCTAATGCCCTTTCGGTACCTTTTTTTTTCATGAAAAAATATTTGAGCAGGCAGTTTGGATCTATTTTATTACTTCCTAACATGTGGGGTGATCATGCGGGTGTGCAATCCACCAATTTAACACCTAGAAAGCAGTAAATAAATTACTAGTTTAGGAGAACAATGTACCGTTTAGCAACGTAAGCATTTGCATTGTTAGCTAGAAAATCACACAGACAGTCCTATTATGATTTCAAATTAACAAGCACTTCAATCAATGTGTTCTTTAGGGTTTTCACTTTATTTAAATGAAAACTAACCTACGTACAATGACGTGCGAAATATGACATGCGATTAATGAAACCTAGCATGCAAATTATATGTCATGCGACGATATGACCTACTTCTAATGACGGGCAAATGATGTATTTTTTTTGGTATTTTTCATTAAAATTCGGAATAATAAAAGCTCCTAAAATAACATACAATCTACTCTAGAAAGACACTCTAACTTATTCTAAAATGACTTTTTTTTTAAATATTTTTTTAAAAAATTCGAAACCAGAAAATATCCTAAATAATCCATTAAGACTAGAATAATCCCTAATTTAAACTAGGAAATAAGCTACCGTAAATCCCAATTTTAATTAGAAAAATATCCAATCTTTTAGATATACCCGAGATACCCTAAACATGGAATATCTCTAACTTAAATCCTAATTAATATTTTTGGATTTTTTTTATTTCAAAAATAAAGCAATCAAACAAAGGATATCAATCGCACTCAAAAAATCCACGCAATCCGCAAAGTTTATTTATCATGTTCAAAGTAGGAAAATGATTCAAGCTAACGATCATATCTATATGGTCATAGATATCGATGGAAAACTGACCGTTTGAATTTGGAAAGCAAATAAGATATATTATCATATTCAAGTGGTTATGGATAAGATAACAATCTTCCGCATTGCTGTGTATCGTACCTTGGGGTTGAGATCACATAGTTGTCTAGGTACGTTGCTAAATTAGGAAAAATTCCTAATCTGGGGTATTTTCAAATATTGCGAATATAGCACACATTATCCCTAAAATATCTAGCAATCCATAGAATATTCACAAAATTTTAAAATATCTGAAAATCAAGAAATTAAATATTTAAAAATAATCGGATAACGATCTTACCTAATTTACGGATATTTCCAATTCGAACTCGGATGGAGCTTGGGATTGTGGATCGGGACGGTGGCCAACAGCGAGGAACCGATGATGGCGGGACTGGGACACGGCAGTGGCACGAGCTTGAGCCTCGATTCAATGGGTAGCAGGAAAGTCGGGCACGGCTGAGGACGGCTTGGTATCGCTGGGCGTGAAGTGGTAGCGGCAAGGTGATTGGCAACAGGGCTCGTGGAGCGTGGGGCTTCAGCGGTGTGGCAGGGACACGGCTAGGCATGGACAGCGTGGCTCAAGGAGTGGCTGCGAGAACCGGTCAAGTAGGAGCAGCGTAGGCGGGCTGGTGCGGCAGGGCACACGGGCCTAGATGGCCGAACAATGGACGCAGTCGGCCGAGCGTGGACGGTAGCGATGGCACGGCATGCTCGGGAGCGGAGCTTGGCCAGTGCCTCTCTCTCTCCCTTTGGCTCTCACTATTACTCATGTGTTTCACTCTTGTGTGTTCTGAAAATTATGAGCGCTCCCCCACATTCCGAAGAGTATAACGACATATTTATAATCTAAATCTACGTTAATTGGCCGGGCTTTTATAATATAATGGGCTTTAACCTGGTTTTTTTATTTAATTCCTTAGTGGGTTGAATTATTTCGGGCTCTTCTTTAATTAAAGTTTAATGGGCGCTCAAATTAAGAAAACCTAGGCCGCTTTTACCCTTGAAATTTTCATCCCCTATCTCCTTAGCTTGGCTGAGTATTGCTCGATGTGCAAGCTAGACTTGTGTGGCTGGCTTCAAGTTCATTTGCCACTGCCGGCCTAATGCAAAATGCAATTATATGGGCCTAAAGACTAATTCAAATGCTCCTAATCTATATGCAATTTAACTAATTTTTTTGTCTAGGGATCGGGATCGATCCTTAATTTTTTATTGAACAAACGACTAATTGGGTCGCCAAAATTTAGGTCTCAACAAGGGATAATTGTTAAAAAAAATCATAAAGATATTGTACGGCGGCCAATTTAATCATTAACTTTTCAATTTAATCAATTTAATTCTAATCCTTTTGAAGATTTTTCAATATAGTTCTTTGCGCTAATTTAGGTAGTGACACGGCCCTCGGCTGTCCTAAGTGACACGGATGGCACTAATGCAAACAATTTTGGCAAATTTTTTATAGAATTTTCTCAATTTTTATATGAATTATTTTATTCTTTTACGTTCTTTTCTTTTCTTTTTTCTTTTTTTTCATTGTTTATCTTTTCGAAAGGGCTAGCGAGGGTCGCCGTGGCTTTGGCAATGGCCGCCCTTGCTTGTGCCGACCATCCCCAAGGCCCTAACAACCCCCTCTGCCCCATCCTGGAAGATGAACATTGAAAAAGAAAATAAAAAAATCAAAATAATTTATAAAAGATTCAAAATATGTTACAAAATTACAAAAATTGTCCACATCAGCACCAGCTACGCCACATAGGAAGGTTGGCACTGATTAGACCGCCATGTCAGCTATTTCCAGCAAAAATTGACCGAAAGACTAAATTAAAAAACCGTTAAAAGGTTTAGGGCTAAATTGATAGAATTAAAAGTTTAGATTGAATTGGCGTCCTACACTAAGTTTGAGAATTTTCTTAGAAAAATTATCCCTTCTCTAGTATCCAGATGACACAAGGTCTCTTGGGATTAGTCTAATTCAATGATTCAAGATCCTTGTTTTTAGGGAGAAAATATGGCCTTCTAATTTAGGGCTTTTTCTAATGAGCTTGTGGTCTCAAATATCAAGTTGGGTGATCATTTGTTTGAAGTTCAACCCCTATTACCATATCCGTTCATTCCAAACCAGCCCATCGTGGAATAACGATGGGGGAATTCGGCCGATGAGAAAGGAAGAGGCTAGCCTGATGAATTTGTATATGATTTTTCCTAATTCTGACTTGGATTAGAAGATCGAACCCTCCCAAATCCTATCGATCAGAGTTCAACCACATTTTAGTCAGCCATTCATAGAGGGAGGAAACTCAATCCAACGCCATTCAAGCTTTCATTCGTGACCAAGACACATCTTTATCGAGTATAGGGCTGTCAAAATCAGACACTGATCCACGTTTTAACCCATATTTATTAAAGTTTGTCATAAATGGGTCACCTCAAATTTGTCATATGAACCAATGTAGGTTTTGAAAAGAAAGTCCAAAATAAATGGTTTAACTGGGTTTGTTATGAAACCCACTTTTAGCCCATATAATCAATACATTAAAATTAATAAGTCTACGCATCTTCTGGGGAAAAGTGTTAGAAAAGTCCTAAATATTTTTTTTCGTGCTAATTTAATTTTAAACCTTATCTTTGTGCCAATTCAGTCTTTTCAGCTAATTTTAGCTAGATATTACTGACGTGAACGCCAGCCAGCCTACGTGGCACCGCCGACGCGATGTAGACAACTTTTAATAATATTTTTTTGAATTATTTATTTAATTTCTTTTCCTTTTTTAATTTTCTTTTATTTTCTTTATTCTACCTTTGGCCGGTGACCGAACATCGGCCACTAGCCATGGTCGGTCGCTTAGTGAGGCCGCCGTCACCTGCTATAGGTGAGGCTTGGCTGACCCTCGCCTAGGCAAGGGCGAGCCTCGGCGAGGCCAGGTGAGGCCCGGTGAGGGTTGGCCTCGCCCAAGACAAATATGGCGAGGTCGACCTTCTCCCAGGCCACGGTGGCCTCGCTACACTTGGCTTGGATGAGGCCAACCCTCGTCTAGGCAAGGGCAAGCCCCAACGAGGGCTTCCCTCGGCAGATCTGGCGAGGCCGGCCCTAGCCCAAGCCACAACGACCTTGCTGAGCATTGCCTTCACCCGGCGAGGCCACTGTGGCCTGGGCAATGGCCAGCCTTGCCAGATTTAGCGAGGGTCGGGAGGGCCTCACCTATGGCGGGCGACGATGGCCTCGTCCAAGTGAGGCTAGGTGGCCGGCCAAAGGTAGAAGAAAGAAAAAAAAGAAAAGAAGGAAAAAAAAAAAAAATCAGAAAAAATAATAAAATATTATTAAATTTATTCATGTTAGTGCCGACGGTGTCACATAGGCTGGTCAGCATCCATATCAGCAATATCCAACCAAAATTAACAGGAAGGACTGAATTGGCTTAAAGATAAAAAGTTTAGAACTCAATTGGCACTAAAAAAAGGTTTATGATTATATTGGCATCAATGTAAAATGTTTAATATTTTTCTGACACTTTTTCCTTAAAAAATAAGTTTCCTAAAAAATTGCATTCGCCGTGTTCATAAACTGTAACTGGGCCTTCTCATGCAAAAGCGTTGAAACCGTATTGGACCTCTATTCATGCCATTAAAGTAAGGCCTGTTTTTCTAATATTTGTACAGGTAGCATCTCCGCTTGCTCAAAACAAGTTAAGCGGGCTTTCAAAATTGCATTAGGCATTCATACATGCCATGGGATTTTAGGCCCTTCTAAGGCTTTCATCTTATAAAAGTTGCGTGGGACCTCTACACATCCCGTGATGGGTGAGGCCTCGAATTCTTTCCTTTTGGGTTCGATTGGACAGTTGAGACCTAGCATTCTTTTACAAACCTTCCATGATGATTTTTTCGATTGGGATAACGATACAAATAGTATTTTAACTTTGGCTCAATGTACAATGTGATTTCCGAACTTTTAATTTGTTCAACATAATCTTTAAATTTTAGCTCAATGTGCAACATAGTCCATGAACTATTAATTTGTTTAATGTGGTCCACAAACTTTTGGTATATGTTCAAAATAATCCTTGAACTATATGAAAATGTTCAATGTTATTTCTAAACTTAAATTAATGGAAAGACAATACTGAACATTTTCTTATAGTCCAGGGACTAGTTTGAACACATATCAAAAGTTCATGGACCACATTAAATAAATTAAAAGTTCAAGGACCACATTACATATTGGGCTAAAGTTCATGAATCACATTGAATAAATTAAAAGTTTAAGAACTATATTACACATTAAGTCAAAGTTCAAAGACTATTTATGTCATTTTTCCTTTATAGATTGAAACCCTAGCAAGAGATGAACTGGAGTAATGTCCTTGATGTGTGCTAAAAGAGCAGCATATGCATGAAAATGATATAACGAACGAAGACCTTAGGGAAAACAAATATGCGTTGCCCCGTGTTTTTAGTATAAAAGAAAGTCTCATAGGAGGTACTCACTCTGTCTGTGAGCTCTTTTCTATCGTAATTTCGGAGGCGAATGGGATGGCAACGATGATCGAAGGTGTTGAGAGTAAGATTGACTGTCAAATGTGGCTCAACACAGTTGATTGCAATGGCGGTGGATGGTGGCGGGTGGAGGAGATTTCAAAGTTTGTGGATGATAGGGATTAAGGTTTTTGGAGGATTCGGGTCTTGGGACACTCTTAAGGGGTAATTTGGTCATTTCACGACATGGGTGTTATCTAGAGGTACGAATGCATTTCAAATACCAAAGGTATGAAAGTGGTCTTTGGACTTGTGCAAATTACCAAACAAGTCATAAATGTATTACATTTATACAAATTTAGTCTTAAACCTTTTAATTTGACCAATTTAGTTCTAAATCTTTTGACTATTTGCCAATGTAGTCTTCCTTGGCTAGAAATCACTAACAAGTATGTCAACCTTCATATGTGGCATGGCCGATGCTGACGTGGTGGACAATTTTTGCAATCTTTTACAAAATTTTCTAAATTTATCTTTTTTTTTTCAACTATGGCTAGTGACGGTCGGCGAACAGGCCTCATTAACCACAAGGTGAAGCCCTGCGGCCTGCTGCTGGCAAGGCAACCCTCACCTAGTCCAGGCGTGGCCTAGCCTCATCGGCCACGAAAATCTCGACGCCTAGAACGAGCTCCTATATGTGACTTTGTTCAGCTAAAGCTCTGGTATTTTGCAGTTGAGAAAACTATTCCAATTTGATCTTAGTGAGATTTTTGGTGACTCTTTCATCCCATTCTCGTAACTCATTTCTCTACTTGACTATAGATTTTGTTTACCTTAGATATTCTTCATCTGTTTCTTGTATCAATTTCCTATTATCATTGTGAAATGTTGTAAGAGTTTTTTTCCATTTCGGCTCGCTCTATTTCTACCTCTTTGTTGGCTCCCAACACTCCCTTATAACATTGAATTGACTAGATTATCCCCTGCGGATCCCATTCTCGACTTAAGATTACTTCTTACATTTTTTTTTTGTTTCAATTTTATTAAAAGACAAAACTACCCACATTCCTTCCAAACTTTTTTCACCTAGCTGCTTCTTCCACAATCATTACCTTTTAACGTCCTTCATGTTGGTTTGCTTCTAAACTTATTCCTCCATTATTAACTTTATTTCCCCAAATAATCCTCATAATAGTGAATTTTTTTACTTCGATTTTTGGTACAAATTTATGAGAATTTACTCAAAGGTTGAATATTGTGGTTGATGAATGCATTACACAATTTACATATCTTTCATTGTATTGTTTTTGTAGCATAGCCACTATGGAAGACAACATTGAAGAGGACCCAAATTGCTTAAATGTATCTATTGATGATGAAACTGTGAATAAAGAACTTAAACATGTCAACAAGTTCATTTGGAGCTTCTCGCACTACAACATTGAAAATTATTCCTTGATATGTATTGTTTTAGGTAAATAATAACTCTCTTATTGATGTAATTAAAAAATTTTGTTGTTTGATCAGGTAAAATATCTTTTTCGAGAGAGTAACCCTTTTTAGATGAGCCAAGTAGCTGAATGGACAATGTCTTTTGTTAAGTTGCATACGTAACTTATTATTATTGCAATAGATTTGTATTTTGAGGATAATTTTATTTTCATTGATGATTCTATGAACATTCTGATGCATTTATATTTGACAAAAAAAATGTGTTTGCAAATGGTGTAAATGGGTTGTCTTATAATGCCATTACAGTTGCAATAATTTCTTGTCAATAGCTAACTATACCACATAATTAAGGCAAAGATAATATTATATGTAATAATGTTTTCGGGAGCATTTTCTTTTGCATTTTGCATGATAATAATGGATGTTAAGAATTTTTTATGTACTTAACTTTGTCATATTTTTAATTTTTTCTGAAAATATCATTTAGAACATCATGCAATGATGGCATGAAAAATAATTAAAATTTGAACTATTAGATTCACTTAATGAAATAAAAATAGAGCTCTTAAAATGCACAGACTACAACCTAATGACACATATTAAAATTATAATCAAATGAAACGCATACTAAAGTTGGTAGATGGTTTTTTTTTACTCTTATTTGTGCTTAGGTTATTTTTTAAAGGGAAAATTTTAAATAAGGCCTCAAAGTGGATGAGTTTTCTCAAAAAAGGACCAGAAGTAAATGTTGTCTCAAATAAGGATCCGAGGTGACCATTTAGTCTCAAATAAGGACCTCAAATCTTCTGGCGACACAACTAGGGGCATAATCGTCCAAAGATATTTCTTTTTTTATTTGTTCACTGTTCATCTTCTTCATGCTTGCGCTTGGAGGAAAGTTGCAGCTCTTGAGTTCACCTCCATCTTCTTCTTCAACAACAATGGCGTCCTCAAGCTCACCAACGAGGCGAGTCGCCTGATGGGCCACACTTTCTACTACTCCCGTTCCAGTTCAAAAACCCAAAGGGTGGCGACATCTCCTCCTTCATCTTCATCGCAGTCACTGAGCACTCGAATCTCAACGGCCATGGCCTCACCTTCGCCGTCTCTGTTACCATGGACCTCACGAGCCCACCCGGCCAATATCTGGGCCTCCTCAACACCAGCAATGTCAGTTCTTCAGCTATCTTCTCGCTATCGAGCTCAACGCCATCAGAACTTCAAGTTCTAGATCTGAATCTGAAGAGTGGGAAGGCGATTCAGGCGTGGATTGATTACGAATCGGGATTACATCGGATCTCCCCGTACCTAATTTGAGCCATTTTTCTGCGTTCCCCTTGTTTTCCTTGCCTCCATAAGTGTTTGCCTTCCTCGGAGAACCAATCTAGTTCATGAACTTGAGTGGAGTCTTCGCGTCGATGCTCACAAGACCTCGGAGCAGTCCCCGCGGCCTCGGGCTCGAAGTCTTCCGATTTTGGTTCGCCGGCGTCAAGGCCTTCCATGAGCTCCCACACATTGATGACTTCAGGGCTTCCTCGCCACGAGCCGGCGACCCTCCCTTCAATCTTCTGCTCTGTACGGTGATTTCTTGTTGCTGTGGGGGTGTCAGTGGCGAAGGCAACCCCCACTTGTCGCTGTCCAGCCTGAGCATGTCGTAAGTGCTGGAGGTGAGGGAGACCATGTGAACAGGATGGGTCGTGTGGCCGCCATTGGCGACCTGACCATGACCACGACGAGGATGATGCTCACGATCTTGCTCCCAGCATGAAGAAGGTGAACAGTAAAAAAAGGAAAAGAAAAAGAAACAAAAAAAAAAGAAATGGCTTTGGACAAAAATACCCTTGCTCGTGACACCGGAATAAGCACATGCTCACCGACCGGCAAAGATTTGACCGGTCGGTAAGATCAGACCTTGTTTGAGATCAAATGATCACTTCAGACCCCTATTTGAAACTCAATAATCACTTCATATCCTTATTTGAGATAACGTTTACTTTGGGTCCTTTTTTGAGAAAACTCATCCACTTTGGGGCCTTATTTAAAATTTTCCCTTTTTTAAATAATAGTTTGCTAGTGCAAAAAAAAAAGAGAATATACAACTCATTAACATAATAATTAGTTAGCTATCTACTCATTAACAAATGGAGAAAGAAAAGGAAAAAACCAAAAAAGAAGAAAGTAAGACAAGAAAAAAATCTTAAATCAAGAGTAGGTCCCACATTTAACCTTAATAAATGTTATTTGAGAGGATCACTATAGGTTTTGTTTTTTTTGGTAAGGTAAGAAGAAGGATCACTATAGTTTTGTCTCTAGTAAAATTGAAACAAAAGAAAATGAAGACAAAAAAGGTAAAAAAATCATCTTAAATCAAGAGTGGGACTTGTAAGAGATAATGTAGTCAATTCATTGTGATAGGGGAGGTCTCGGGAGCAAATCAGAGCATAAAAATAGCACGGGCCATTTATTATAGGGTTAATATCATGAAAAACCCTAAACTGGTACACTTGTGACAGATTTACCCCAAACTATTTTTTTGACCATAAAAAACCCCAAACTGGTGCATTTGTAACAATTTTACCCCAAACTATTTTTTTGACTACCAAAAATCCCAAACTGATACATCTGTGACAATTTTACCCCAAACTATTTTTTTGACCACCAAAAACCCCAAACTGGTACATCTGTGACAATTTTACCTTGAACTAATTTTATTTTTTATTTTTTTAAATTTTTTTAGTTTTTCTTATCTTTTCTTTTTCCTTTCCTTTTCTTTTTTTTTTCCTTCATCTTTAACCTCAAACAAAAAAAAATTCAGGAAGTGTGAATTTGGTAAGGCATATTAAATTGAAATTAAATTCGTAAGTTTGTATCTATAATTTTTTTTCTTTATAATTTCTTACTATATCAATTAGAAATAGTACAAAAAATTCTTCTTGCATTTTATTTATTATATATTTCAAGTGATCATATTGATTTATGAATCGACATGCACATATAATATCTCTCATCTTATATATAAAATATACTAATTTTGTAAATTAATCTGTTAAATTAAATTGGCAAGCAAGACGTATAGAAATTGTTGATTAGCTGTACTCCAAGCTTAGGTAACAAGCTTGCGTTGGACCCCATCAGTTTGCCTATCCACTTGTACCCAAAAATAAGAAAGACACGACAATAATATAATGCCTTTTTCGCGAGACATTTAAATGTAGAAAAAGTGGTTGGCATGAAAATTCATGGATATAAAAGAAAGTCTTTCATTTAGCGTTTATCTTTTTTTTTTGGTCAAAATGTAGCATTTATGTTACGTGTCACGTTATTGTGGTATCAATTACAATATAACAATCCATTGTTGGTCCAATGAAGATGAAGGGAAAAAAAAAAAAAAAAGGAAAGGAAAAAGAAAAGAAAAGAAAAATTAAAAAAATTAGAAAAATAAAAATAAAAATAATAAAAAATTAATTCAGGGTAAAATTGTCACAGGTGTACCAGTTTGGGGTTTTTGGTGGTCAAAAAAATAGTTCGGGGTAAAATTGTCACAGATGTACCAGTTTGGGGTTTTTTATGGTTTAAAAAATAGTTTGGGGTAATTCTGTCACAAGTGTACTTGTTCAGGATTTTTCGTGGTATTAACCCTTTATTATAACTATTTATCTTTCTTTACATTTACTTAGACGCAATTTTGTGGCTCAAAAGAGTTGTTTTGGCTTTTAGTGTAAAAGTTTTTTTTTTGGTAAGGACTTTTAGTGTAAAAGTTTGATTTTTGCAAATTTGAACAATGATGAATTATTTGGCTATCCGAATAATTTCCTTTGTTGGGTTTTCTTTTTATTATTCTCCACATTCTATTGAAGTTCTCTTGAGCTGAATTCTCCGCCAATTCTTTAGATGTGGGTTTTAAGTTTTTTTCTGTCTGTCTTTCGTGTATTAGCACTTCAAAGTATTTTCAAGATGGATTAAACAAAATAGAAAAGGAAAAAGGTGGAGGAGAGTTGGTATAGGAGTATTTAGAACGCAACGCGTATGTAGAATCTTTGAATTTGAAAATTTCGAGTATTTAGAATGCAATGCGTAAGTAGAATCTTGGAATTTGAAAATTTCGCACATATATCTTCTCTTTTCCTTCAAGTTTTTGGGCCATCATTCCTTCAACTTAGCATTTTCAATTTTCCTTCTAAGTTATATGGGTTCTTTCCTAAATCCAGCTTTGATCCTTCTACTTCATTCATTCTCCAGTGCTGGTAATGGTAGTTACGTCGGGCCTCCATGGAACACTTTATTTTCCACAAAACTATTCCATTACATTCTTCCCATTCTTCGCACGAACTCAAGTCTACATGAGTTCTTTATCAACAGCCATTAATAAAACATATATAGTTTAACAGGATAATTGCATCGAAAATCCTTAAATTTGTCACAAAAGTGCAATCAAGTCCTAATACTTAGGGTGCGTTTGGTAACCAATCTGTTCTTGAAAACAATTTCCACTTAGAAATGATTTTTTTTATTTTGTTTCCGGAAATAATTTCTAAGCATTTGAAGGCGTTTAGAAATGGCCCAAAATTTTTATTCCTAGAATAAAAAAGAAACATAAATGCGTTTGGTAACTGTACAAAATTTTCTTTTATTAATAATATTTTAATAATATTTTTAAATATTTAAATATTTCTTTCTTTTTTTTCTTCTTCTCCTTCTTGGCCATGGCCAGCGACCAGCCATAGGCCAGGGCCGATGAGGGAGGGCTGGATTAGGTTAGGAAGGGCCGCCCTCATCAGATTTGGCAAGGGCGACCCTCGCCCAAGCCGGGAGGGTTCAGCCCTCGCCGGCGAGACCCGCGACACCCTCGCCGGCCCTGGCTTGTGACCGGTCTCTGGCCACCGGGTAGGAAAGAAGAATATGAAAGAAGAACAAGAAAAAAAATCTCTTCTATTTCTGATTCTTGTTTGCAGAACCAAGGATCAATTTTTTTTTATTCTTCATTTTGTTCCAAAACTGATTCTGGGAATAAATTTGTGTTGAGGAACAAAAATTTACCAAACGGATTTCTATTTTTTTTTTGTTCCCGAGAACAAAAAAATAGAATCAGTCACATTTGGCAAGTTACCAAACACGTTCTTATTTCGAAAGTGCAATTGAGTCATAAAACTTTCAAAAAGTGTAATCAGTCCTAAAACTTGTCAAATTGATCCCATCAAGTCCTTCCATTGATCGCACTTGTTGAAAGTTTTAAGATTTAATTGCATTTTCGTGATAAGTTTTAGGATTTGATTGCACTTTTTGAAAGTTTTGAGACTCAATTGCACTTTTATAATAAATATTAGGACTTGATTGCACTTTTTAAAAGTTTTAGAACTCATTTGCATTTTCGTGATAAATTTTAAGATTTTTAGTATATTTATTCCTAATTTGACCATACTGCCTTAAAATACAACTCGATTACCCTCAACCCAAGTTCGCAATTCCCGAACTGCATCTCGTTTTATGCAGCAAGTTATGGTGATTTCCCTTCTACAATCCATAGTCACCATCAATCCCTAAAGCTCCAATAAATACCAACATCAGTTTCGATACCTAAACATTGCTATCAACCGACCCAAGATCTTCATGAACCTAGATAGCAGGCCCTAGGTAGTAACGTAGTTGGTCCATAGAAGAGAAAACCTCCGGACATCATTAAATGCAACCCTCGATTAGCTACTGATGTAAGTAAAAATATTCATGTCAATAAATTTCGATTATAAATGGTTGAAAGGACTATACTAGCAAATCGTCAAAAGGTCTAAAACTGAATTGGTATAAATGCAATAAGTTTAGGGTTAATACCACCAAAAACCCTAAACTGGTACACGTGCGACAATTTTACCTCGAACTTTTTTTTTACCATAAAAAACCCCAAACTAGTATACCTGTGATAATTTTACCCCGAACATACCCCAAAAAACCCCAAACTGGTACACTCGTGACAATTTTACCCCGAACATACCACAAAAAACCCCAAATTGGTACATATGTGACAATTTCACCTTGAACTAAAATTTTAATATTATTTTTTTATTTTTTTGAATTTTTTTGAATTTTTATGTTTTTTTTCTTCATCTTCAACCTCTGGTCGGTCGTTTTACCGCCGTAGGCGGTGGTAATGACCTTGAATTTCGACCAATTTTTGGGATTTATTGAACGCGTGATTTGTCGGTTGCTTGTAGTAAAAATCTCGCCGAGAACCGATCACTCTCGGTTATTATTTTAAATTAGAGATTTCGCTAGAATCGCACTCGATCGAATTTTGTCGTTAATTAGACCCCCGAACTTGGCGTTCGATTTTTGGGAGTTTGAACGAAATAAATTGACGGTGTCGATACTATTGTTGCCAACATCGAGATTATCGAATGGTTAAAAAGTGAATTTTTAGACCGGGTGCAATTTGGACTAGTAGACCGCCCTCGTAGTCGACCCGAAATTATTTTATTTCCGTCATTTGCCTTAGAATATTGTTCGGGACTTTTCGGAATTGTTAGACCTTTTTCCGAATTTTAATCGCACCGATAAGCCGATTTTATGTTTGGACCGTGTCCATTGGTTCAAACGCTTGAAGTTCAAAATTTGAATTTCTCTCTTTTCTCTCTCTCGAACCCCCAATGCGCCGTACTCTTCCTCTCTCCTCCTTTTTCCTCTTTCTCTTCCTTTTTTTTTTTTTTTTTTCTTCTTTTTTCTCTCTCTCTCTCTGATTACCATATCCCATTGTCAAAAGTATTAAGAAAAAAATTTTAATATTGACAAAGTTTTAAAATTTTTTGAATTAGAAAATTTTCAAAATGATTTTGAGCACTTTCCATTCACCCAAAATAGGAAAAATGGCAATTCAATTGCACTTTTATATAAAAATTTAAACCTATTTTTTTAGAACTTTTTTATTATTTTTTTTCGTTTTTGATAAATTTTAAGATTTTTAGTATATTTATTCCTAATTTTTGATACTGCCTTTTAAATACAACTCGATTACCCTCAAACCCAAGATTCGCAATTCCTTGAACTGGGCATCAACTTTTTATGAAAATCTATGGTGATTTTAATACAAAAAATTTTTCAAAAATTTATTTTTAAATTTTTTTAAATAAATTAAAATACAACTAAACATTTTTTAAGTTAGCATTGAAGTGAACCTAGTTTTATGGTGGTTATATTTAAAATAGTAACGTATTGGTCCATTAGAATTTGATCCGGACATCAAATTAAATGCAACCTTGATTAAAATTAAGAAAATATTAAACCCAATAAATTTTTTAATAAATTTTTCCTTGATTTTTTTATTTCTAAAACTGAATTGAGAAAATACTATAATCAGAAAATCCATTAAATTTTCAAATAAGTTTAAATTAATACCAAATAAAACCCTAAACCCTCAATATAAAATTTTTAAGGACTATAAAATTAGCAAAATTAAACCCAAAACCCCAAAAACCAAAATTTTATTATTAAAATTTTTTCTCCAGACACCACCTGTTAGGACGTGTTTCCAAAACCCAAACTGTGTGTTGGCATCAATTTTGACCCTAAACCCATTCATTTATTTCACAAAACCTTAAATTGGCTAGTGAATTTTTATAAATTTTTGAACTAAAAATTTTAATATTAAAATTTTTTGAAAATTTTGAATTTTAACCCAATTTTTTTTTCAACCAAAACCCCAAACCGGCACAAAAATTTTGGGAAAATTTCAAAAATTAATCAAAACCCCTAGCATCTTAGCAGAGAGAGACCTATTTTAAACCAATAAGAAATTCCATTAAAATAATTTTTAGCATTTTTATTTTTTTGTAGAGGAAATTTTCAAAAAAGCCGCTTTATGCGTAAAAAATTAGAAAATAATGGAAAATAAAAATCCTAAAAAATTTTTCCGGAATCATTTTGAAATTTTCCAAATTGGGAAAAATTAAATCATAGGTTTTTGGCCAATTAGGTTTGAAACCTATTTTTGAGGAAAAATAAGAGTTTTAGCATTTTTTATTAATTTAATTTTAGTAAAATACAATGAAACTTGAAAATTATTAAATCAGAAAATCTATGGCCAAAATAATCAAAAATATTATTTTAAAAAGACTTGGTGAATTTCAAAAATTAAATTCAAAAATTTTAGAATTTGTATTTTTAAATGTTTTTCAAAAAAAAAAAATTAAATCCGAATTTTTGAACTCAAAGTGTAAAATAGTAAATTTTTCCGATAGACACACCATAGTGTCTTCAGAAAATGATTCATCAATGTTTAATTAAAATGGTGCCGGTCCATCCAATTGCAATCGGAAAATTAAGAATAAAAAAAAAAAAAAAATCATTGAAAAAAATAAGAAATTAGAGATGAAAATGAAACCCGAATGAATTAGTTTCCAAAATTAAAAATTTGGGACAGAAAAAAGATTTTCTCAAGTACAATAAAAATATGAACAGTGCAATAAGGTTGAAAAAGATGGCAAAAATTTTGGAAAATTCATAAAAAATTATGCACCAATATTTTTTTGAGAAAATTCGAAAAATTTTGTGGCCAATTGTAAAAAAATTTTTGGGAAAATTTTGAAATTCAGAACCCATAATTAAAAATTTCGAGAAAATTTTGTCGTTAATTAGACCCCAAATTGGCAACATTTTGGGAGTTTCCAGAACGAAATAAATTGACGGTGTCGAAATTGTTGCCAAAAAAATTATCCATGAAATTCAAAATTTTTTTAGGTTGAATATTGTTCGACTTTTTAGAAAAAAATTGGTAAAAAATTGGACTTAATTTGGTAAATTTTATGAAAAACCATAAAGGGTCCATTTCATGAGAAATTTTAGGATTAATTAAGTTATTTGGTGGTCTAATTGGGCGTGCATATATGGACTGATTAGGGGTTGTTTGGTATAGATTATGATCTAATTACAAGTTATGTGTACTAGATGATTATGGGGGTATTATTAAAGCCTAATGAATGATTTAGGAGCGGTTCAAGGCCCAATTAGGGACCTGCTCAAATACTATTCACCCGTAAAACCGAGAATGCATTGTTTGCCCGAGTTAATTATTTGGGGTTAAGGCGTGGTTGGATAAATTTTTGAATAATTGGGGAACTAGTGACCGAATTGATTCGCCCATGGCGGGCCTTAAAACATTGTTTTAAATCACGTTTGATTAGTGTTGGGGTTAAAAAATGAAATGGATTGTGAGTGCAGATAATGCTTTGAAATGGTGAATATAAATATCGAAATCATTTATTTCTCCGATTTTGCTAAAATTGTTTCAATATGATTGAAATTGTCGAATTAGGTTTTTTTTATCAACCCAGTTTCGGGTCGGGCCTACGGGTCGCTTTATCAATCATTCGTGGGTCTTGGGGTCCCAAGTACGGGTCGCTTTATCAATCGTGGCCTTGGGTCGGGCCTCACGGGTCGCTTTATCAACTGCTGGCCTTGGTCGGGCCTACGGGTCGCTTTATCAACCCGCGCCTTCGGGCCGGGCCTACGGTGGGCTCAAATTGTTGGCCTTTGGGGTAATACGGGTCGTTATAATTGACCAGGGCCTTCGGTCAATATAAAAATGCATGTGAATCACAATATTGATAAAGGCCTAACACCTGTAGGAAAATGAGATAACATATTGGGCTAAAAATTCATTCATTGTCCGGGTTTATTTTATTTACCTCTGGAGGTGCACATTAGCCTAGTTTAGGATTAGGGATTATTACTTGGCTGAGTTTCTCACGGGTTGTGGTAAAACCGAACATTTCCATCCCCGGCCATGAATTGTGAGGTCAAGAGCGAGGACCCCAGCGTAGTCCGGGAGGTATGAGCTCGAAAGAGCCAAAACATTTGGAAATTAGTGCTTTTTGACTATAGCCCTCCCGGTAGATAGCGAAGACATAGGCCACCGATCCCTTTTTGGTTCGTGGCCCTTTTGATGTATAAAGGGTAGAATATGCAAGTCTCAAAGGATTATATATTAAGGTTTAATTTAATGCTTAATTAGAATGCATTTTAAAATGTCCGGGAGTATATACATATACATATCGTCGTTTCCGCAGGGCATGTATTCTCCTGATTTGGGGATTCGGGTCTCCGTGACGCAATCTGGGAGCGTTACGCCGTTTAGACCCCGGACGGATGTTCATGCCTCACATGGGGTGCGGGGCGTGACAGGCGGAAGCTGGCGAGGGCCACCCTCGCCGGCATCGGGCGAGGGCTGCCCTCGCCGGATCTGGTGAGGGCGACCCTCGCCTGCGGCGGGCGAGGGTTGCTCTCGCCGGCGTCAGTTGACATCTAATTTTTAGCTCATTTTTGTCATATTTTCAAAAATTTCAAAATTAGGTCTAGAGATCTTGGCCAAGCCTTGAAACCTATTTTTAAACCGAAAAAATAATTTTTTAGCATTTTTTATGAATTTATTTTAGTAAAAATAAGCAAGAAAATTGATAAAAATAGTAAATGGAATCAGAAAATTCCATAAAAATAGTCAAAAATCTTATTTTAAATCCAATTTCATAAATACACTATCAATTTTAGAAAATCTCAATCGGGTGCATGTTTTTCGCAAAATTAGGCAAAATTAAACCCGAATTGAACCAAAAGTAAAATTAAATTTTTTCTAGACATTTTTAAGTCATAGTGTCTTCACAACAATTGATTCAGGGACCTTTAATTGCACAATGGTCCATCCAATTGCACAATTTGATGTAAGAATAAAAAATCCCAAAAAATTGATTGAAAATTAAGAATTTTGAACCTAAATTGAGAATCGTGCCCAAAATGAAATTTCCGAAATGTGAGATTATCATTTCTAGGGTTAATCAGGGGTGGGTAATGCAATTTTGGCATCAATTTTGCCTAATCAGGTCATTAAGACCTCGAATTGAATAAAGCCCTATTAACCCGAATATAAAAATGAGAAAATCTTGGGCACAATTATAATAAAAATTGGGGAAAATTATATGTTTGGGTTCAGAATATGCTGGGAAATTCAATTTTGAGGTTGAATTTCGAAAATTTGGTAAAAATTGGACTTAATTTGCAATTTTATGCAAAACCGTAACTGCCGGGTCGGGCGGGTCAACCCGACCTGACCCGAACAGTTCTTCTTCCTCACCTCGCCACACAACCCGTTTGAGAAAATTCCCGAGAGAGAGAAGAGAGAGAGAGAGAGAGAGAGAGAAAGAGAGAGAGAGAGAGAGTGTGTGTGTGAGAGACGTGTAGAGGATTCAAATACCGAGTGATCGGTGTTTTCTCCGACGAGGAAACGCCGGAGAATGGTGATATAAATTCTGAAATCATAGGTTTAGTTAGAGATGAATTAGGTTTTTTAGGCCGATCATTCGCCGGTCGGTGAAGGTCCGGCGGCGATCTAATTAGGCTAGTTTGATAATAGAACATGTAGACTTGGTGATGGTGCAAATGGAACGGCGGAATAGTCGCCGGAAGGTCGCCGACGGTGAGCCTAAAGTCACGGCCTCGAGAATGTTAAACAAAAATTAGTGCACACCAAGTGTTTGAGAAAATGCCTCAATGAAAAAGACTAAAACGGTGCCGTTTTGGCACTGTGCTCGTCGGAGAGGACGATCGGTGCCGGCGCCGGTGCCAGCCGGTTTAGTCTCGGCCGAACTGGTTCGTCCTTTCGGCGGGAAAAATTTAAAAAAATAATAAAAAAAATAAAATCAATAAAAAATAAAAAAATCCTAAAAAAATCACAAAAATCATAAAAATTAGATTTTTTTTTTAGAAAATTCGAAAATTTTGCAGAAAATTCATAAAAATCAGAAAAATTACAGAAAATTCAAAAAAATTCAATAATTTTGGAAAATTCATAAAAATTATCGAAAAATTCAAAAAATACAAATAAAAATTTGAAAATTCTGAAAAATCAATAAAAAAAATTGAAAAATTGGAAAATTCACAAAAATTTCCAGAAAATCATAAAATATCATTTCTCGGTGTAAAGAAAATTTTCCCAAAAATAAAATCAAAAAATCAAAAAATTTGAAAATTCACAGAAAGGTCCAAAATCATCGTGGCCAGCCATAAAAAATGAAATTTGAATTTTTGGAGTGTCCAAATGGCACTAAAATATATATATATATATATAATCAAAAATCAAAAATCAAAAATAAAAAATTTTGAAAATCCACAGAATGATTAAAAATCATTGTGGCCAGTCATAAAAAGTGAAATTTGGATTTTCCGAATTGCCTAAGTGGCATAATTTGGAAAATTCCAAATTTAAGGCCAAAACCCCTAAAGAACCCTAAACCCTAAATAATGAAAGGGACAAGCTATTAAAGCTTTGTTAGGGTTTAAGTAAGTTTTCATTTCTAGTAACCAAATTAGGATTGCTGTGATTGATTTGCCATTGGATGTGTATTTGATTCTTGGATGTTTAATTGTCTGTCCATGATTAGATTAGTGAAGTGACCTTAGGGATCCATGTGATACGCTAGACATGCCATATTGTTCTTAGGTACCGAAAGGGCGTTAATGATCTCAATTTGGGATCGTTAACGTAACCAAGTCCCTTATCCAGAATCTTTGGTTCGTAGGATTGCGGTACTTCTCCCGCACCACAATTAGGTTTCTAGTCGACCTACTGTAAATAACTAGTGGCAACTCTAAGTTTAAATTTAGATCAAATAAACTCTGCTGTCACGTGAGGTATGGCTTGGGAGAGGCTGTATAGAAAAGTACCTCCATCATAAAACACGCGAGTGCGTGGCGCGATAGCGTCGGGCAAGGCTAGCCCTCGCCTGGGCGGGCGAGGGCTTTTCTCTCCTGCCAAGGCGAGGTTGGCCCTTGCCGGCGTCGGGCGAGGGCTCCTCGCTGTCGGCCCTCGCCCGGACTTCGTTTGACCTCGTCGGCTTCCGCCTCTGGCCGGTCGCCGGTCCGGCGACCAGCCAAAGGTTAGAGATGAAGAAAAAAAAAGAAAAGAAAAGAAAAGAAAAAATAAAAAAATTCGAAAAAATAAAAAATAATATGAAAAAATTATTAGTTGGGGGTAAAATTGTCACAAGTGTACCAGTTTGGAGTTTTTTGTGGTCAAAAAAATAGTTTAGAGTAAATTTGTCACGGGTTTACCAGTTTGAAGTAAAATTGTCACAGGTGTACTAGTTTGGGGTTTTTTGTGGTTAAAAAAAAGTTTGGGGTAAAATTGTTACATATGTACCAGTTTAGGGTTTTTGGTGGTAAAAAAAAGGTTTGGTGTAAAATTGTCACATACGTACCAGTTTAGGATTTTTGGTAGTATTAACCCATAAGTTTATGACCTTTTTAGTAACTTCCTCATATGAAAAGTGAGGTATGTTTTCGGTATTTTTTCAATATGATATATGTACACTATTGATAAATGTTCTAAGGGCTTAACTATTTAGTAACAACCGTTAGTCTAACAAATTCGACGTTGTCCCCTATTTACTTTTCTTCTGTCGACCCCCATTTCTCTTTACTTCCTCCCACCTATTACCTCTAGATGCTGTTCTAGTCATGTAATTTCCATCCGGCGTACAAATGTACTATGGTTCTTGAGCGGTCACTTCGAAACTTTTCTCGTGGTATAAATGTTTGAGGGGTTGGGATGAGAATGGACAAGAAATTAAGTGGGCGAACGACTACTAGTAACTTATCAAAGGCGCATGCTGGCTTCTTGATCAACCTATTCATCAGATTTTTTTGAAGAGACGTGATTGGGTTGAATTACTGGAGCCAGCACTATCAATAGCTTTCTTTCGCTTCCATGTTGTGTGTTAGTGGGGGGAAAACTAGATCCAGGGCCAGGGCAAATACATGGACAATAGCTTTCTTTCGCTTCCATGTTGTGTGTTAGTGGGGGAAAACTAGATCCAGGGCCAGGGCAAATACATGGACAATTGAAGCGATTCCCCTATTCTCGTGGGCCCTGTCAATTAGATTTATTGTCCATATTCAATTTGCTTCAGGGTCACCTGGTAGATGAGTTTGAAACACCAAGGGCCTGTTTATTAACGTTTCTATTTCTCTGTTCTTTTATTCCTTGGAACAGAAAAAAAACAGAAATCCGTTTAGTAACGCCAGTTAGTTTTTTTGTTTCCTAAAGTGGTCAGGGAATATATTTGGAATAGAAATAAGAAGTAAAAAAAATCTATTTTTCTATTTTTGGAACAAAAAGAGAAACAAGATTAACTCTCTCTCTTTCACAAGATATTCTTGTACTAAACCCCAAATCCTAAACCCTAAAATCCCAAATCTTAACCCTCAAACACTAAACCCCAAAACCTTAAACCTCATTACCTAAACCCTAAAACCCATAACACTAAAATAAAAAAACCCTAAACCTTCTAAACATCAAATCCTAAACCCTAAAATCCCAAACCCAAAACCTGAAACACTAAACCCTAACCCCAAAACTTCAAACCCAAAACCTTAAAACCTAAACGCTAAAATTATAATTCCAAACCCTAAATCCTAGAATGCAATATTGCAAAACCCCGAACTATCATGCCTTGACCCTTGAGCTTGCGACAACCCTTATTCACTTAGGTCAATTGAGTGCGACGTCCCATGACTTGTCGCCGACTTTTCATTTTATCTTTCAATTATGCATGTAGAACACTTAGGTCAATTGAGTGCGACGTCCCATGACTCATCGCCGACCTTTCATTTTATCTTTCAATTACGCATGCGAAAGCGACAACAATCACCCAGTCATAACAGTAAACAGTAGGGATATTAATTACAATCAACAACAGTCATGCCAAAACGTCATTTTATTTAATTACTAGATTAACCCCAATGAAATACATTTACAAGCTCTTCAAGATCACCTTTCCTTACGAGCCTACCAAAAAGATACGAGCTGGGGTCAATCTACTCCTTTAAAAAATGGGTCAACCAAAAAGAAATGATCCTAGACATGTCCCTCAAGGACTATCAGGATCCTCCATTGACCCGTTAAGTGGGTCAATATCCATAGGGTCCCAAACCTCTTGCCCACAGCCTCAATCTAGAGGACCATTGAAGCCCCTCAGAGGGCCGAAGAGGTCTTTGTCCTCATGGATGAACCATGCTTGGAACCGATGAGGGACCCACATAGCTAGGCCCTCATCCACCCACATAGTAGATAGGTGGTGCTAAAAAAGATGTGGCTTGCTAGGAAAATGATGGGTAGTAATATACTATTCATATCTTGCGGCACCCCAAACCGCGTCGGATGGCTCACCATGTTAAGGCCCTGGAAAACAGTTAACAACAACAAATGAGATAAATCTCGACAAGTTAACGATGTAAGACTCGTTTAGGAAGTCAACTCATCCCAGATGCACCTAAAACATGCAACAATATAATAATGGCAAATCAATAGCAATGCAACCCCCTGCTTTGCTTTAGTTATACATAGTGTCAGGCAACTCAGCACAGCATACACAAACATGCCATTACACAATTGCAGGCATCCTCACCTTGCCTTGGAACATGCCCTACACATTATAATCATCATGTGCCATAATAATGCAATAAGCATGTAATGTAATCAGAACACATAGTAACTTTCCATGCACAATGCATCCATGTGTGTTCCAATTTTTAAGACTACTTAGGATCATGGCACAACCCCATGGTTTAGCGATCTTCCATGTGACATCCCGAATTTCGACTCATTTTTGAGATTTATAAAACGTGTAATTCGTCAGTGCACTTATAATATAATCTCGTCCGGGAACTGATCACTCTCGGGTTCTTGTTTTTAAAAATAGAGATTTTGTTACAATCGCACTCGATCGAATTTGGCCGTTATTTAGACCCCGGACTTGGCAGTCGATTTTCGGGAGTTTCGGGACGAAATAAATTGGACGGTGTCGATCTGGTCGTGGCCAATATCAAGATTGTCAGAAATGGCGGAAAAGTGAATTTTCGACCGGGTACGAATTTGGACTAGTAGACCTCCCTCGTTATAGTTTGGTTTAGTTGATTTGGCCTTTGTCCCTTATTATGTTCGAGGCTTATTTTGGACCGGTAGATCGTTTTCGATTTTGAATTTGGGCCATCGGATCGCAATTAATATTTGAATGAAATTTATTTTTTCTATTCCTCTCTCTCTCTTTCTCTCTCTCCCTCTCTCTCTCTCCCCCCCATCTGCTGCGCCGAACACCTCTGCCCGCACGTTTCCCTCTCCCCTCGTGCGTCTGCCCTCTCTCCTTTCTTTTCTCTCTCTCTCTCTCTCTCTCCTCCCCAATTTCCGCCGGCTTGCCCCTCTTGCGTCTGACTTCCCCCCACCCACTCTCTCTCTCTTCTTTTTCTTCTCTTTCTTTTCCTTTTTCTTTTTTTTTTTTCCCTTCTCCCTTTCTTCTTCTCCTTCGCTGGTTTACCCCTCCCGAACGATGGCTGTTCTGCTGCTCCTTCTTCTTTGCCCGGCCAAATGCCGGCTTGTCTCGTGACCCGGCCACCCCGCCTCGCCTTCGCGCCACCCGAGCTCCTCCCCGACTAAGTCGTGACCGCCTGTCGCTGGCTTGCCCCGGCCTTGACAGTGGCGTATCCAGCCTAACCGCCCGCGACCAAACTCCGTTTGTATGGGCTAACCCGCCCGCTGCGGCCTTGCCGTGCCGATCGTCGCCAAATGCGGCTGAGCTCGCCACCCCAGGCTCTCTCTCTCTCTCTCACCACCACCACCACTCCGGCTGACGCGCCCTCTCTCCCTTCGTGCGTCGCCGCCGCCCGCCTTGCTAGCCTCCGCCGAGTCGGCCGTAGCTCGTTAAGACTCTGTTGCCTGGAACCCTACCCCGTCCGTAGGGGGCTCGCCCCTTGCCTGATCACGCCCACTTCTTTGAGGATCATTTCGTCACCCCATGTTTCGTTACCGTCCGTAGCTCACGCGTGCCGCCGTCCACCTTCGGCCCCGCCATGTGTCCCGATGGTCGAACAGCGAGCCGCCAGGCGATCCCTCGGCTGTCTTCCTCACCACGCTCGTTCGCCGCCGCTCGTGCCGTTCGCCGGAGCCGCCACTCGCCGCCATTGTTCCGGCGCGGGACTGCCGCTGTCCAGCCGCCATTGCCACTTGCTCAGCCCTATTTGGAGCCTAGGATTCCAAGTGAGTTTGACCCTAAACCCTAATTAGGATAATTTGCATTTCTAGACGGGTTTTAGGGGTTAATTAGGGTATTTTAGGGGTTAAATGGTGGAGGATGTTAGGGGCTGATTTTGTGGCGCTTTTGGTGACCGAAAGTGATGAGTTGTTCAAGGTTTAGGAGATTATAGAGTGCTGTGATGTGGCGAGACATAAGTGTAGTGATTTGGGCGAAATTGCGGACTTAGCGGGTGAGATCGATAGGTCGTATGGTGGCTGTCCTTGTGGCTATTTTACGGGCTTAGCATGATAATTTAATTGAGGTATATTGACCCGTATAGTGCTATAAGGTGGCTGTGCATGGGCGCCTTAAATTGGGCGAAAATGTGAATTTGACGGATGTAAATTAAAGATCGAGTGGGGGCTATTCTCGCAGTGAATTTTTGTGGCCGATTTGGTGGATTAGTATGATGAATTAATGGAGGTTTAGTGGCCCGAGAGGCGCTGTACATTGGCTGGACAAATTTGGATCGGAATGGCCCAAGTTCGGGAAAGTTCGGGTTTGAATGTGGACTTAAGTGCGCGTCTTATTTAGCTTTGTGGTGGCTGATTAGAATGATATTTTGGGGAGTCAAATGGAGCGTTTTAAGGATACTTAGTGGCCTAGAGTGACCTGTTGGTGGCTGTCCATATCGGGGTTTAATTGGGCAAGGCGCGATTAATTTGAGGTTTAGTGGTGTAATTGGCGGAATTGTTGGAAAGATCGAATTAGTGATTAAATTGTCCTCGATCGGAAGTGATTCGGTAATGTCGTGACATGTTTAGTATGGCTAAGAACGGAGGAGCTTGGCGGGCCTCGGGTGCGTGAATTCATGTTGATCAAATTGTGCGAATTATATGTGTGATTTATGTGCCGTGCAAGAGTGCCTTGAATTGCTTTCAGTCATGCTAGTGTATTGGTTGGGCATATTGAAATGTGGACTGAACTTATTGCGTGGTAAATTGAATATGTGGCGTTGCGCAATTGAATGCTCATTGTGAAATATGTGAGGGCATAAGTGTGAACGTTATAGCTCTGAATGTGCATCACGAGCATTGGCACGGCATGTGCATTTACAAGTGTGCTCGAGTGACATGTGCATTGTGATTACCTAAAATGCCCTGATGCGTGTTACGCGGGGTCCAGATAAAAATTGGTTCTTGTGAATGTGTGATCACAATAAACCCTGATGCGTGTTACGCGGGGTAGTGAACCCATCCTGAGGCATGTTACGCGGGACGATGCTCGGTTTACCGGAAGATGACCAACCTGAGGCGTTTTACGCGGGTAATGTGTCATGAGCCTGATGCGTTTAACGCAGGCCAGAGATCGATCTCGAAGTGATAGACCTGATGCGTTTTACGCGGGTCGGACCTGATGCGTTTAACGCGGGTCGGAGGAGAAATTGGTAAATGGTCGAGTGCTAGCATGCGAGCGTGCGTTCCTGCATTGTTGAGGCATGACATGAGTGCGAACATGAGCACGTGCATTACATATATCGGAATTAAGTGATATGTGTATTTGTACTGCGATTTAAATGTTATGGTGCTGTTGTGATTAAGTTTATAGAATGGCTAACCTGCAGGGTCAAGTATGAATTAGATTTAGGCCCGAGGGCCTGAGTCAGTTATGTTTTGATTTATGCATGATTTAGTACTCGTCAGGAGGTGCACGTTAGCCTAATTTAGGTTTAGGGAATTACTCGCTGAGATTTATTCTCACTGTTGTTGAAACCCAATTTTTCAAACCCCCAACCTTGAGGATGCCAGGTGTACTGAAATGTTTTGGGAGGAGGCCCGGCTAGAAATAGTGCTTGATCGCCGAGCCACGTACCCGCTTTTGATTTTTGAGTGTGGGCTGTATATGAATATTGTATATGTTTCCCGATGTCAAAGCAAGTGTATAATTATCCGTGCTGGTTGTCGTATGGCTATCCTTGGTTAGGTGTATTTTAATGTATGGGTGGTTTTAATTACTTCCGCATGTGCTTTAAATCTCTGTGTTGGGTGTTGGGTCGGCGACGCGTCCTGGGACGTTGCACACGAATCAACCTTTGCGAGGGATGTGGCGCGCCGAGGAGTGCGGGGCGTGACATTCCAACATGACCGATATCTATCATGGCCACTTAGGGCACGCCCGAAATCCATCGGGGGTCTCATCATAGCCATTCAAGGCACGCTCGCAATTAGGCAGGGGTTTCGTCACGGCCATTCAAGGTACACCCGCAATTATATGGGGGTAAAGGTTTCTCATTATGTGATCACGCAAGCACCTAAACCATTCAAGCCAATTTCATTTCTCTTTATTTAGCCAATGTAGACGTGTTTGTGCTCACATATCAAAATACTACAACTTTCATGC
The DNA here is from genome assembly GCA_024733475.1 of Syzygium grande. Classification (NCBI taxonomy): domain Eukaryota; kingdom Viridiplantae; phylum Streptophyta; class Magnoliopsida; order Myrtales; family Myrtaceae; genus Syzygium; species Syzygium grande. The sequence goes on along the minus strand of JAMXDD010000002.1, from coordinate 10,421,097 downwards.
CTAAAAATGTAGTAATAAATTCATACGTGATCACATACATACAATTAAACCACCAAACTTTACATGCTTCCTTTTTAACATAATTTTCCTATTTAACTTATAAAATTTGACTTATAAACCCGATACCTCGGGATTTACTATTTCTATGTCCACAAAAACCCTTTTAAAAATTAAATAACAAGGTTTCACATATGCCAATTATTATTTTGGGCAAAGCAGGCATTAAACGGCATGAATCGAGCATAATTCAATACTTAAATCAAGCAGAAAACACCCATATAAAAACAACTTATCGCCCTAATTGTGATAACTTATCATCCTATTAGTGATAGCTTATCGCCCGTTGGTGATAGCTTATTATTAAATTAATCGATAGCTTATCACTTAATTGGTGATAGCTTATCACTCAAATAACGATAGCTTATCGTCCTTTTGATGATAGCTTATCTTCCTTTTGCTGATAGCCTATCGCCTATTTGGCGATAGCATATCACCAAAACTTCGATAACTTATCTCCTATTTAGCGATAGCTTATCGCCTAACTTTCCAATAACTTATTGCTAATTAATAACCTATCAACTAATTAATCACCATTAATCACTAACCACCTAGTTAACTTAATATAAACTAATCCTAATCACGTTTAACATACTAATCAAAGGATTAAAGCATTAACTCACTATTAACGATTTCGACGACATGGGCACAACGGCGGCGGCGAGGACTACGCGTGGCTTGGTCTGGAAACGACATGAGGTGATGCAATAGCATGGACAGCAGCACCACAACTTCTGTGGGTTGTTTTTCGGCTTGTAGTGGAGGCGAACCGGCGAGGAAACGGCTTGGACGGACAGCGCACGGCAGGGGAATGGTCACGGCACTCAATAGCTGGTGGTGGTGGCTCCATGATGGCAAAAACAGTAGCCAAGGGGGCTGTTCTGCTGGTGGCTGAAGAAGGAAGAGAAGAGAGAGAGAGGGGGGGCGGCAAAATGAGGGAAAAAGGGAGAGAGAGAGAGAGAGAGAGAGAGAGAGAGAGAGAGAGGAAATGAGAGACAAGAGACAGAGTTTGGGGAGATATTATCTTTTCCCCAAAGTCTTCATCATCAATGCAATTGTCCCCAAAGTCTTCATTATCAATGCTTATCCTATCTTTGTCTCTTTATTCAATAATGCAAAAGGGTAAAATGGTCATTTCACAAAATATAGTATAAAATACTATATGCGTATATGGGCTAGAATTTTGTACGGGCTCGTATAAATCGATTTCGGGCTTAAAAGGATAAAGGATGGGCTTGAAAAGTTCACGGGCTCAAGTTGGGCTTGAATTAGCTATTGGGCTTAAAAATGGTAAAGTGGGCTTAGTGGTCCTCATGGGCCCACTTGAATTTGTTTGGGCCCAATGGTGCAAGCACCTTGGGCATGAGGCCCAATGGGCCTTCGCTCGGCTCACTTTCTCATGGGCTCCAATTCTTGGCCCAAAATTTCCTTTTACGAGAATTTCGAGCAAACCGATAAATTGAAGGATTAACGAGGTGACGTCCAATAGATTAGTCTCGAAATCTTTGAAATTTCGATACCTAAATTCAAATTCTAATTCATGGTTAAAATTGATCAATTGCGACTTTAGTATATCTTAAACTAACGAGCGGCTTTTAGGAGTTACGCGTATTCGACCCGTGGTTGATTTGATACCAAACCACATTTAATCTTTCTCGAGTCATGGGTGACCTCGATTATCATGTAATTGCGAGGGATCAATCGCTAGTTCCGAAGTACATGATTGCTAGAAATTAGTTTAGGGTTGTTCACAATCCATGCAATGGTCAGGCGGAATCACTAGCGATCCGATTTTATATTATTGGCGATTCATTCTATAACCATTCCTTGATTGGTCTATAATGGCTTAAAATTGTCACTCGTCAATCCTTATGATCGAATTGTCAATCCATGATCGAGTTCTTGGGGCGTGCATACTTAATTCCTTAATAGCCTTTCTCTATTGGTTAGTTCTCTCATGAGTGATCAATTCAAAGCGAGATTTAACTAACAGTATATCGATGAAATAATCATTTCATATATCTCGAAAATGGTCGAATTTCAGGATATCACAACTCTTCCCTTCTTATAGAAATTTCGTTCTCGAAATTTGAATTAATCAACCGTTCCTAAAAAAGATAGGGTTGCTGACGCCTCATTATTTCTTCACTTTTACACGTGGCTCCTTCTGTTCCATGATGCTATCAAATCATCTTAACCAAAGGGATCGTCTTGTTCCGCAACACTTATTCTTTTCTATCCTCAATCCGCACCAGTCTTTCCACGTACGACACTTTGTCGTCCACGTCTATTTTTTCGTAAATCAGCACGTGAATCGGATCAGGTCCATACTTTCTCAACATCAACATGTGAAAAGACGTCATGTACTTGAGCGAGTTTCTATGGCAAAGCTAGACGATAAGCCAAGATTCAAATTCGTTCCAAAATCTCAAATGGTCCAACATATCTTGGGCTTAACTTTCGCTTCTTGCCAAATCGTGAAGTTCCTCGCTTAGGTGACACTTTGAGGAAAACGTGGTACCCTACTTAGAATTCGAAAGGTCTTCGTCGTTTATCCGTGCATAGCTTTTCTGACGGCTTTGAGCTGTCTTAAGCCTTTCTTTGATGATTTTAATTGTCTCAACTGATTGCTGCACGAACTTCCGGGCTAGTAATTCTCCTTTCTCTAACCTCGTCCCAACATATCGGAGTTCTACAGGCTCTACTATACAATACTTCAAATGGTGCCATTCTAATGCTCTATTGATAGCTATTATTGTAAGTGAACTCAACGAGATGCAGTTGTTCTTCCCAACTGCCATTGAAATCCAAAATGCAAGCTCCCAGTATATCCTCGAGAGTTTTAATCGTTCTCTTGGATTGACCATCTGTCTGCGGATGATAAGCTGTGCTATACTGCAGCTTCATTCCTATGGCACTTTTGAAGGCTTTTCTAAAATGTCGCGATGAACTTGGGATCTCGATTTGATGTGATCGTCACCGGTACTCCATGAAGACGGACTATATGGCATATGTACAATTCCGCATATCTGTCCATGGTGAAATCCTTTTTTTACGATGATGAAATGTGCAGACTTAGTGAGTCTATCTACTACAACCCAAATAGATTTATTATCTCTCTGACTTCTTGGTAAACCCATTACAAAATCCATTATGATATGTTCCTATTTTCATTTTGGGATCTCAAGAGGTTGTAGCAATCCACCGGGCTTGCAATATTGTGCTTTCACCTGTTGGCACGTTAAGTACTTAGCTACGTGCTTGGCAATATCCCCTTTCATGCCATTTCACCAATAGTACTGGCGTAGATTTTGATACATCTTTGTACTGCCCGGATGAATACTAGAGTTACTACGGTGAACTTCTGCCAAGATTTCCTCCTTAAGTTTTGTGTCATTGGGCACGCACAATCGTCCATGAAACTTTACGATCCCGTCTTCGGATACTTGAAAGTCAGGTTTTCTCTTAGCTACATTCATTTGCAGAATCTTTCAAATTTTAGGGTCCAAAGGTTGCACTGCTCTAATCCTGATCTGCATTTCGGGTTCAATCATGAGAGTAGCCATTAAACTTGAAAGGTAGCTTACCTCGAACTTGAAATCTGAATCCTGAATTCTTTCAAGCAAAATCCAGTCTCGAATCATCATTTGCGCGATCGATGACCTTCGACTTAGTGCATTGGCTACCTTGTTAGTCTTACCAGTATGATTCAAAATATCACAATCATAATCCTTAAGTAGTACCATCCATCTATGCTGCCTCATGTTCAATTCCTTTTGTGAAAATAAAAACTTTAAGCTCTGATGATCGGTAAAAATGTGAAACTTTTCTCCGCACAAGTAGTGTTTCCAAATCTTTAGCGTAAAAATGATTGCAGCTAGCTCTAAATCGTGCATCGGATAGTTCAAATCATGAGGTCTTAATTGTTGGGATACGTATGCAACCACTCTTCCATGTTGCATTAGGACGCATCCCAAACCTTTGTACGGCGCATTGTTGTATATCTCATAACCTCCGGAACTAGACGGTATCATCAAAACAAGCGCAGTAATTAGCTTATGCTTAAGCTCTTGAAAATTGGACTTGCACTTATCCATACATTCAAACTTTGTGTCATTCTTCAGTAATCACGTCAAAGGCATGACTATCGTAGAAAACCTTTCCACAAACCGTCTATAATAGCCAGCCAATCCTAAAAAACTTCGAACTTCAATTACCATCATTGGTCTTGACCAATTTATAACCGCTTCGATCTTAGTTGGATCTACTAAATTTCCTTCGTTAGAAATCACATGACCAAGAAGAGCCACTCGAGTTAATCAAAACTCGTACTTATTAAACTTGGCATATAGCTTATGATCTCGAAGGGTTTGCAGCACTATCCTCATATGCTATACGTGTTCCTCTGAACTTTTCGAATATACCAGAATATCATCAATGAACACGATCACAAACTGGTCCAAATATTTCTTGAACACTCGATTCATCAAATCCATAAAAGCTGCAGGTGCATTTGTTAGACCAGACGACATTACAGTAAACTCATAATGACCATAACACGTTCGAAATGCCGTCTTCGGTATATCCTCCTTCTGAATCCTTAACTGATGGTAATCTGTCCTCAGGTCTATTTTAGAAAATACCGAAGCTCCTTGAGCTTGTCAAACAAATCATCTATCCTTGGCATCCTTCATCCAACAGCCTAGTTACCTCAAGTGACGAAATTAAAGGGATCAAGGTTCCTCTGTTTCCCACAAATTTATATCGAGAATGACCAATTTAATTAAATTGGATCATCCTGTTACAAAAATCCACTAAGGCTCTTTGTTTCACGAGCCAGTCCATCCCGATGATGACATCAAAGTCATACATTGCTAAAACCGCTAAATCTATCACTTCCTCCCTACCACTAACAATTATCTTACAGTCTGGACACCCTATCATAACCAACACTTCATCCTTTAGTGGGGTGGAAATACTAAGAATTACTTCCAAAGGTTTCGATTTAAGTCCCGCCAACTTAACAAACTGCTCAAATATAAATGAATGCGAAGCTCTCGAATCAAACAGTGCATAAGCAGCATGATCTTGAAGATAGACTGTACTTGTAATCACGTTAGGCGAATCCTCCGCCTCCTTCCTAGCTATAGCGTACACTCTTCCCTGTGCCTACGGCCAATTCAAGCTGTTCTGTGGAGCGCTCCCAGCTGGTTGTCCCACTTGCGGTTATTGAGGTTGCATCCTTGATGGTCGACGGGGACAATTCCTCACAAAGTGGCCTTGTTGGCCGCATTCAAAACATGCTCCAATCCTAGGTAGGCATAGGGCTGTTCCATGTTTCCTCCCACGTAATCGGCACCCGCCATTCGAGTTGTATACTGATTTCCCAATGCCATCCTTCCTATTGGGAGGAATGGAATGCCTTCCTCCCAATCATCAGTCTTTTTTCGAACCGACAATTATCTCAGTTAAATGCAAACCGCGATCTAGATGAGGCTACCCGTTCAGTTAGATTCCTCTCAATCAGCTAGGCCTTCTCGTATAACTCATCCAAATCCTTGAGATTTAGGGGTACCAGCTGGTCCTTGATTTCCAATTTCAAATCAGCTTGAAATCTCCTCACTCTATTCACTGGGCCCTCAATTAACCTTGGTGCGTATCTAGAGAGCTTTGCGAACTTCGCTTCGTACTGGTCAATTGACAGTTAGTTTTAACTGAGTCGCCAAAACTCACCCATCTTTTGTTCTCGTGTGCAATCTGAGAAGTACTTTCCATTGAAAGCTTCGACGAAGGCATCCCACACCGGTGCCGTACTTTGGGGAAAACCCTTCCTTAGATAGCTTCCCACCAAGTGCTAGCATTACCTTCCAGTTGGTAAACAGCCAGTATTACTTTATCTTCTTCAGAACACCTCAGCAGTGCAAAAACTTTCTCCAATTCCTTAATCCAGAGGGTTGCGGCCTCAGGATCACCTGCCCCATTGAACTTTGGCGGCTTCAGTTTCAAAAACTACTCAACCAATTTATACATTGGTCGATCCCCAATCCCATTCCTAGCCAACGAGACTTCAACAGGTGCGGTGGCAGCGGCAGCAGCAGCTTGGTTTTGAGCTTGCTGCCCCACTATAGTTTCTAGGGATTGCAGGATCCTATCCAATCTGGGATCCTCTTGTGCCCTTCCTACGGCACCAGCCTAACTTGGCACTACCCTTCTCCTAGGAGTCCTTGGATCAGAATTGCTCATCTCGCAGGGTTCTCATATAAACCTGCTTTCCAATTCCAGTAAGGGATTGGAAACCATGAACAACCTACTTATAATAAGAGAACCAAATATTCAAGCATAGGCACAGAGTGTTTCCTAGCTAATTATCCCAAAATCCATCATACCTTATCACTCCAGGTAATGACTAGGCTCTAATACCAATTAAACGGGGGATGTCACGGCCCGGCCCTTGAGCTCGTGACAACCCTTATTCACTTAGGTCAATTGAGTGCGATGTCTCAGGACTTGTCATCGACATTTCATTGTTTCTTTCAATTACGCATGCGGAAGTGACGACAATCACCCAGTCATAACAGTAAACAGCAGGGATAGTAATAATAATCAACAATAGTCATGCCAAAACTTCATTTTATTTAATTACTAGATTAACCCCAAGGAAACATATTGACAAGCCCTTCAAGGGCACCTTTTCTTATGATCCTACTAAAAAGATACTGGGCTGGGAATCAATCTACTCCTTTCAAAGTGGGTCAACAAAAAAAAACTGATCCTAGGTATGTCCCTCAAGGACTATCAGGATCCTTCACTGACCCATTAGATGGGTCAATATCTATAACATCTCAACCCTCCTATCCAGAGCCCTGGTCTAGAGGACTATCGAAGTCCTTTAAAGGGCCGAATAGGTCCTCGCACTCATGGACGAATCATGCCTGGAACTGATGAGGGACCCACGTAGCTAAACCCTCATCCACCCACACAGTAGACATGTGGCACTCAAAAAGATGTAGCTTGCTAGGAAAACGATGGGTAGTAATAATGCTATCCATATCCTATGGTACCCCAAACCACATCGGGTGGCTCACCATGCTAAGACCTTGGAAAACAGTTAACAACAACAAATGAGATATAAATCTCAGCAAGTTAACGATCTAAACCTCGTTTAGGAAGTCAACTCGTCTTGGATGCATCTAAAACATGCAGCAATATAATGATGGCAGATCAATAGCAATGCAACCCCTTGCTTTGCTTTAGTTATACACAATGTCAAGTAACATAGCACACCATACATAAACATGTCATCACACGATCCCAAGCATCCTTTCCTTGCTTTGGCATATGCCCTACACGTTATAATCATCATGTGCCATAGTAATGCAACAAGCATATAACATAATCAGAATACATAGCAACTTTCCATGCATAATGCACCCATGCGTGTTCCGATTTTTAAGACTACTTGGGGTCACGACACAACCCCGCGGTTTAGTGATCTTCCAACATGACCGACATCTATCCCAGCCACTCAGGACACGCCCGAAATCCATCGAGGGTCTCATCACGGCCATTCAAGGCACGCTCGCAATCAGGTGGGGGTCATTCAAGGCACACTTGTCATCAGACGGGGGTTTCATCACGACCATTCAAGGCACGCCCGCAATCGTACGGGGGTAACTGTCACGCCCCGAACCCCTCGAAGCACGATCATCCCATGTACTGGTCGATTATGATGCAACGCTCCCAGGATGCGTCGCCGACCCAACACCCAATCAGAGATAAGGCACATGCGGAAACAACGTATATAATTATATATATACACCCATACAAAAATAAACACGTGAGTCCAAGGCAGAACAACCATCACACAGGAATACATTTTGTATTACTATAGGAAAAACCTTTTTACAATATCCATTTGTACAACAAAAAGGGAACAACATCAGTAATTAACAGCCATTAGGTCAAAAAGGTACTATGGCTAGGGAAAGGTGGGGTCAACTACAGGGAAGATCGCAGTCAAAAAGTTACTAACTTCCCTATATAGAGTTAGGACTTAAGCTAGGGCTCCCAATCCGGATCCGATGATTCCGAAGAACCATCCGACGACTCTTCTTCGCTACTCCCAAATGACTCGGATACCTCTGAGTCTATATCCTGAGCTCCAGCCCATTCATCTTCAGAATCCGGTTCCAGCTCTGGGTCCAAGTACAGTCCTAACTCATCATCGGGTCCCATCTCTATATCCAACCCTACCTCTGCTACCTCCCCGTGGTCTTCATCATAATCTAGATCCATGTCCTCTGGCTCGTCTTCTTCCTCGACGTCTTGGTCCTGATCTTCAGCTATCACCTGTGGCTCCCCCTCCATAGGCTCATCAATGCCATCTACATCGTAAACATCCTGAGGATTGATCACCTCGCCATCCGCATATATTGGTTCCATCAATCCATCCTGACCAATTGGCACATCAAAAGTCCTAAGGGGTCGCCCTAGGTTTCCGTCGGCATCCCTCAAGCACCATACCACATATTCCTGAGTCTGATGGAAATATTCACCCACGTTTACAAATACCACCGATCGGTATCTTACATACGATTCCCCATTTCCTGCGGGGTATGTACTTGTATACTGATGTATCTGTACAGGTATTCCAAAAAGCGGTGGATTCGGCATTCTTATGGTTGGGGGTCTGAAAAGGTGGGTTATTACAACCGTGAAACGAATCTCAATGAGTATAACCCCTAAACCTAGGCTAGGCTAACATGCAATCTCCTGACCGGAAATAAACACTCAAAAGCATAACATAACAATAATCACATAAGTTTTCTGACCCTGCAGGTTAGACAGTTCACCGTATAATAACCATGGCACATACGTGGCACACGTACGCCAAACACATGCTCATGCACCAAGTCTCACACACTCGCACGCTAGTCTATGCATGTTTGTGCATGCAAATGTCGTTAATATGATATATGCATTTCTTGGCCCACTGCCCACACTGGCACACTGGCAATTGCCCAATTTATTAATATTTATTACGACTCGAGTCAATAATATTCACGGCCCGGTGCATCTAGCCTGCTTCAAAGTACATGAGGCGCAGCACCGATCTGGCCCAGTGTCTCTAACTTGCTTCAAAGTGCATGAGGCGCAACACTGATCTCCTTACGAACCAGAGCCTGCTTCAAAGTGCATGAGGATGGTCGTCTTCCGGATGTACCGGGCATCGTCCTGCTTCAAAGTGCATGAGGACGGTATCGACCCGAAGGTCCTTAGGTGATCACACAACCAATTATTATCTGAATCCCGCGTAACACGCTTCAAGGTATTTTAGGTTAGATCACATGCTCATGGTAGGCACGCATTCTCGCACAGTTTCATCATATGCCTCACTCTCGGCATACATAATGCGTGACCATGCTATGCAGTACAATGCACCACGAGCATCAATTTAATTTAAACACTCAATATCACAACATGTGCTCAATCGGCCCAATTAATACCGTGTGGCCTAACGAGCGATTCACAATTCAACAATTAATTTCAAACCAATCATTGCCCAATCGCATCCCACATTAGTTAGCCACACAACATGTGACATGGCAGTACATAATCAATCACAATTAAGCACAAATTATGTACACTCAGTCAATCCGGATATACCCGATAATTCCACCAATGGGCTCCTAAATTGGCCTTATTCTCCCCAATAATTTCTCATTGATCCACTAAATTATCCCAATAATAATTTCTACCAATCGGTCCTCAACCCAGTCTGAAATATACACCGATACTACCTAAGCCAGTCCAAAATGCACCGATAATACCTAAACCAGTCCAGAAAAAATGCACTATCAGTCCTAATCTGGGTTTAGGAATTTTACTCACTTAATCTTGGACCACGACGACGAAGAACGGTGGCGATCATCGTGAAACAAGTGAAACCGGTGGCGCGCATCGGGCGGCGGTGTACGGAACCATACGGACTGTACGGACGTCATACGGTTCTTGTCACGAGACGGCGATGAACAAAGGACGATGGAAAACGCCTGAATGTCACAAAGTAGCAGCTGGGCCGATCGGGCTCTGGCGCGGCGGCGGTGATGCCCAGGAGAGAAAAAGGGAGAGAAAGAGAGAGAAAGAGTGAGAGAAAGGGGTCGGACAGAGGTGAAGCTGAGGCTAGGGACTGAGGTGGTCGACGGCGAGGCACGGTGACCGGCGGCGGCTCCGGTGGCCGGGCGGTGAGCTCCGGCAAGGCCAAGTCGAGAGAGAAATTGAGAGAGAGAGAGAGAGTGATCGGGAGGAGAGGGAGAGTTCTGGCCATGAGGGAGGGTGAGGAGAGAGAGAGAGGATTAAATTCTGGTAAAAAAATAGGGCTAGGGCGCCAAGTGTCGCCAATCTAGCAAGAATGACCATTTTACCCCTAATCCAAAGGCTACCATTAAATCTTATCCAATAATTCATGGGCAATTTGGTCATTTGCTGCAATAATTAGGATAAGTCCAAATTTAATTAATTTCCTTAATTATCCCCCCAAAATTCGAAATCAAAAATAGCCTAGGGGCAAAACTGTCATTTTTCCTGTCTTGGGGCGAAGTTTCAATTTTCGCACATACGTGTTCCATATGTACGTGGCCAACATAATATGGCGTCGGATTCGTAAAATTCACTTTTTAAGCTCTCGAAAATCGACTGTAAAGTCCTGAGATTAAAATAATATTATTTTTCGCTTCCGAGCCAAAATTTCAATTTTTGATCGTAACGACTCCTGGTATGCGTGGCCACCCTAAAATGACGTCGGCCTCGAAAAATAACCTCATTTGGCCTCAAAAAGCGACTCTGGTGTCCCGAGGGGCAAAATCGTAATTTTTCACCCCCGGACTGAAATTCCAATTTTTACTCGTACTAACTCCAAATGAGTGTGGCCAGTATAATATGACGTCAGATTCCCAAAAATAGTCTCTTAAGCCTTCGAAAATCGACATCGAAATCCGGGTCCAATTCCGTGAACAAAACTCGCTAAACTTTTAATTTTAGGGTCTCTCACTAACGAGCGGCTGTTTAGAGGTTATGCGACCTAGGGTTATCCGTATCATAATGGTCTCGATCATTGAGAGAATGAGAAATTATCACTAGTTCCAGAGGTCACGATCATTCGGTTCAAGTTCAGGACTGGTTTGCCACGTGCACTTTTGGTCATGCAGAATCACTTGTGATCCGATCGTACATCGTTGGCCTTGGCCAAACCAAATCCGTTACTTTTCCTAAGATCGATCCACATTGGTTCATAATATTCTCTCAGCGTCTCTTGTGATCGGTATCCGTTTTGCGATAGGATCCTCGGTCCACGTACAGTTTTCTAGTTAGTCATACCTCATTGATTAGTATCCCAAGAGTGATCAGCTATGGGCGAGACTTACTAAAATGAAATGCGAAATAGCGTCAACTTTATTGATCCCAGAATTACATCGAAATTCAGGCTGTTACGGTAACGGTTTCTCATTATGTGATCAACAAACACCTAAACCACTCAAGCCAATTTCATTTCTCCTCATTTAGCCAATGCAGACATGATTGTGCTCACACATCAAAATACTGCAACTTTCATGCCTAAAAATGCAGTAATAAATTCACATGTGATCACAAACACATAATTAAATCACCAAACTTTGCATGCTTCCTTTTTTAAACATCCTTGCCCTATTTAACTTATAAAATTTGACATATAAACTCGACACCTTGGGGTTTACTATTTATATTTCCACAAAAACCTTTTTAAAAATTAAATAACAAGGTTTCACATAGGGAAATTATTATTATGGATAAAGCAGGCATTAAACGGAATGAAATGAGCATAATTCAACACTTAAATTAAGCAAGAAACACCCATATAAAATCAATTTATCGCCCTAATTGCGATAACTTAACATCCAATTAGTGATAGCTTATCGCCCTTTGATGATAGCTTATCATTAAATTAATCGATAGCTTATCACTTAATTCGTGATAGCTTATTACTCAAATAACGATAGCTTATCGTCCTTTTGACGATAACTTATCATCATTTTGCCGATAGCTTATCATCAAAACTTTGATAACTTATTGCCTATTTAGCGATAGCTTATTGCCTAACTTTTCGATAACTTATTGCTAATTGATAACCTATCAACTAATTAATCACCATCAATCACTAACCACCTAATTAACTTAATATAAAGTAATCTTAATCAAGTTTAACGTATTAATCAAATGATTAGAGTATTAACTCACCCATTAATGATTTCGACGACACGGGCACGACGGCAGCGGCGAGGATACGCGTGGCTTGGTCTGGAAATGACACGAGGTGATGACAATAGCATGGACAGTAGCACCACAGCTTCTGTGGGCTGTTTTTTGGCTTGCAATGGAGGCAAACCGGCGAGGAAACAGCTCAGACGAATGGCCCACGGCAGGGGAATGGTCATGGCGCTCGGCGGTTGGTAGTGGTGGCTCTACGGCAGCAAAAACAGCAGCCAAGGGGGGCTGTTTTGCTGGTGGCCAAAAGAGGAAGAGAAGAGAGAGAGGGGGCGGCAAAATGAGGGAAAAAGGGAGAGAGAGAGAGAGAGAGAGAGAGGAAATGAGAGACAAGAGAGAGAGTTTGGGGAGATATTATATCTTCCCCAAAGTCTTCATTAGCAATGCAATTGCCTCTAAAGTCTTCATTATCAATGCTTATCCTATCTTTATCTCTTTGTTCAATAATGCAAGAAGGGTAAAATGGTCATTTCACAAAGTATAGTATAAAATACTATACGCGTATATGGGCTAAAATTTTGTACGGGTTCATATAAATCGAGTTTGGGCTTAAAAGGATAAAGAATGGGCTTGAAAAGTTCATGGGCTCAAATTGGGCTTGAATTAGCTATTGGGCTTGAAAATGGTAAAATGGGCTTAATTGGTCTAATTGGGCCCATTTGAATTTGTTTGGGCCTAATGGCCGAAGCACCTTGAGTGTGAGGCCCAATAGGCTTGCGCTTGGCTCACTTTCTCGAGGGCTTCGATTCTTGCCCCAAAATTTCTTTTTCCGAGAATTTCGAATAAACCGATAAATCGAAGGATTAACGATGCGACGTCCAATAGGTTAGTCTTAAAATCCTTGAAAGTTTCATACCCAAATTCGGGTTCTAGTTCATGGTCAAAATTGATCAATTGCGACTTTAGTCTCAAACTAACGCACGGCTTTAGGAGTTACATGTATTCGACCCATGGTTGATTTGATATCAAATCACGTTTAAGCTTTCTCAAGTCATGGGTGACCTCGATTGTCATGTAATTACGAGGAGTCAATCGTTAGTTCTAAAGTGCATGATAGTTAGGAATTAGTTTAGGGTTGTTCGCAATCCATACAATGGCCAGGCGGATTCACCCACGATTTGATTATATACTATTGGCAAATCATTCTATAACTGTTTCTTAATCGGTCTATAATGGTTCTAATTATTTCTTGTCAATCCTTATGATCAAGTTCTCGGGTCGTGCATACTTAATTCCTTAATGGCCTGTCCCTATTGGTTAGTCCTTTCATGAGTGATCAATTCAGAGCGAAATTTAACTAATAGTGCATCGATGAAATAATCATTTCATATATCTCGAAAAAGGGTCAAATTTCAAGATACCACACGAACCCTAAACCATGAACCTCATATCCTAAATCCCAAACCCCAATATCCAAAACCCAAATCCCTAAACCCCTAAACCCAAATCCTAAAACCCCAAACCCAAAACTTGAAACCCAAAACTCTAAAACCTAAATCCCAAACCTAAATCCTAAAATCCAAAACCCAAAACCCTAAATCTCAAAATCGAAATCCTAAAACCCTAACCCCAAATCTATCCTACACCCTAAATTGCAATTTCCTCAACCACCACCTGATATTTGATTTGTCTATAAGGAGTAATTTTCTTTATGTTTGTATTAAGGTCATCCAATCCTATATCATAATATATTATTATTCTATTTCTAGTCTAATTTTATCCAAATATGAATTGTTAGGTCTTTTAAATTGCAATTTCCTCGATTATCACCTGGTATTTGCTTTGTCTATTAGGAGTAATTTTCTTTATGATTGTATTAAGTTCATCTAATTCTATATCATAATATATTCTTATTTTAATTCTAATCAATTTTATCCAAACATGAATTGTTAAGTATCCACTGATAATTTTATAATTAAATGAAAAAATTAAGAGTAGAAATTTTTAACATCCTACCAAAAGCATTTATGTTCCTTTTCTATTCTGAGAATAGAAATTCTATGCAGTTACTAAATGCATTTTTTTTCTCAAAAACTCGTCTAGAGAATAGAAATAGAAAAAACTATTTCTGAACAAAAATTGTTTATGGGAACAGAAATATTACTAAACAGACCCCAAATGATCCAAGATCAAATGGATGCCTTAGGTTATGTTTGGGACACTAGTTGTGATTCTAGATGTATACGATATCCCTTACTCTATCTCTTACGACGCAATCGTCAATCTATGTATATCTCAATATTGCTCAGATGAACAAATTTGGCCTAGAAAGTGGGATATACCCAAACAGAATTTCTCTCTGCCGAAGTAATAAAATGGAGAAGAAAAATAAAAAACAAACAAAATAAAAAATTCAACGAAAGTAACGCGTCCACAGAGAGAGAGAGAGAGTCGCGTTGTGGTCACCATTTTCAGGTGGTGCCAAGTAGGGGTGGCAATTTGTCTCTTCGTACCATAATCATGTCGTGTCATAATCGTTTAGTGCAAAATTGAAGCTTGGAAACATGACACATTTATTCATTGCGACATAACTTTTTCAAACCCAAACACGGCAAGGCTATTAAGTAGTTTAAATGACAAACTACGTTTAACATGTATCATGTATAAACACATATAGATAAACATAAAATTTGTGTTCACACGTGTATGAATGTGTCTACATATATCTAAGCATAATTTGTTAATGCAAATAACATGTTAACCTATATAAACATATATATATATATATATATATATCTAAGTGTGTCGTAAACACTGATACTTGTGTTTACTTTAAGAGAATGGAGGGTGGATCCTTAATTTATTTATCATGCGTTTGATGGCATGTAGTAGCTAGACTTATGTGTGATATTTATATGATGAAGAAGCAGTTGAGTATTGAGTTTGAAATGAAAGATTTGGGTTCTGCAAAGATTTGGTTTCGCGTCTCTCCTCATAGAAAAATATTGAGAATAATGGCGCTCTTATCTTGTAGTCTATGAAATTTGTGAGTACACCTCTAGTCACACACTTTAAACTGTAAGATAAGTTATCATTGGAAACTGGGGAGAAAGAGTATATGTCCTTTGTTCTTTATTCTAGTGCAGTGCGTAATGTTATTTATGCTATGGTTTGCACTAGCACAACATTTCATAAAGCTATGAGCATTGTTAACCATTTTATGATGTATCCATCTAAGACTCTATAGGAGGTCGTGCAATGGATGCCTAAATAACTGAAGGGACAACAAACATTGGCATTGTGTATAGGAGAGACAGTTATGGCAATTGGACCTCAGGTTATGTGGATTATGGTCTCACAAATGACCTGGATGGGCGCAAATCATTAACGAAATGTGTATATTAGAAGATGATGCAACGAGTTTGAAGGCGTCTTTGCGGGATGACAGTGCCTTATCTTTGACTGAGACAAATTACATGACACTTACCATTGTGACAAAGGAGACGATATGGCTCGGGGGGTTTGCTCTTGGACTTTGGGTTGGAGTAGAAAAGCTTTTCAATATATTATGACAATCAAGGTGGGATAAATCTAGTTATGGGGGTGATAAATCTGGTTATGAATTTGAAACATTAGGAGCAAACTAAGCATATTGATATCACCTACCATTTCATCCGAGATATTGTAACAAATGATAAAACTGTTGTGAGGAAGATTGCGATAATAGAGAACTCAATGGACATGATGATGTTGCCTGTACCTTTGCAAAGCTTGAGCTTAATTGGCGTTTGCAGAGGATGAGCACTGACGGGGGCATTGGGAGAGCCGATATGGAAAATGCGAAAGGCCAAGAGTATGTAAAATGCCAAGGTAGATATTGTTATATATACGGCTTGATTTCTTGTCTATCTGTCGTTTTAAAGTTCGCATCGAAGGCCAAGAGTATGTAAAATGCGAAAGAGATATTTGTTCGGCTTCAGGCGGCCGTCAGGATGAGAACAGACGCCCAGACATAGAACACAACTGGTCCAACAACAAGCTTTCTAGGCACTGTTCGGGTAGCTGGCGAGGACGTGTCTTTAGCATGGTTTTCTTTTTGTAAGTTCTTTTCTCTGCTATTTTGCACTAAACTTGAAGACAAGCATTGAGAGTGTTTTCCTTGGGTTTTATATATATATAAAACTTGGGTGTGAGAGAAACACAAGTGCTCGTGTGTCTTGGGAAACGCATGAGCAATAAAAGCGTTCGATTTTGTACACTGAATTCTTTGATTAATTAGTGGATTCTTAACGGCTAACACTCTACTGTTCTTTGTTGATTTTTCTAATATGTTCTCTCATTTGAAATCGAGGAATTGGTCCGTTAGCTTTAGAGTTATTTTACAACGAAGAATTTTCTCCAATCAGGAACGGAGGAATATATGCCTCTTGTTTTTAGAGTCCATTGTAGCTCATGTTTGCATTGGAAGCAAATTCTTCGCTCCGTTTTCCACTTGCAAAGGCTCTTGATGGGAAGTGAATCTTGTTGACCGAATGAATAGGTGTTGATCAAAGTCTCTATGCATGCATGTTGGAGAATCACACCAGATTTTGTAAGACTTGTAGTAGGAAAACGAAACTATGTCTATATGTGACGCTGGAGAGAATGTATAGAAGTATGAGGTAATATAAGTAAGAACTTAAATGGATAGGTCACTTGTCACTCGTAAATAATTAATTTGAGAGATAAGAGCAATATGTTGATACCTGATTCTTAGCTTATTTTTCAAATTTTTCCAAAAATTACAAAATTAGGATTAGGAACCTTGGACAAGCTTAGGAACCTATTTCTAAACCAAAAATAATTTTTTTTTTAGATTTTTCTGAATTTTTATTTAATTTCTTTTAACCAAAATAAGAGAGAAAATCAAGAAAAATAGCAAATGGAGTCCAAAAATTCCATAAAAATAGTCATTGTTCTTCCTTTATCCAATTTGATTAATACAGCATCAATTTTGGAAAATTTCAATAAGGAATGTGTTTTTCCCAAAATTGGGTAAAAACAAGCTCAAATTGCCTTTACCCAAAAAAAAAAAAAAAGCTCAAATTGAATAAAAAATTCAATTGAGTCATTTCTAGTTATTTTTAGGCTATAGTGTCTTCACAACAAATGATTCTGGAACCTTCAATTATATAATGGTTGGTCCAATTGCACAATTTACCAAAGAAATCAAAAAGCCCCAAAATCCAATTGAAAATGAGGGATTTTTTAGCCCAAATTGGGAATCATTATCAATTTGAAATTGTTGAATTATAAGACCATAATTTCTAGGGTTAATCAGTCATGGGTAATCTAATTTTGGCATCAATTTTGCCCACTCAGGTCATCTAGATATCAAATTGAATAAAAACCTTAATGATCCAAATTTGCAATTTGAGAATTTTGGGTTTAATTGTGACAAAAATTAGGGAAAATCACATATTTAGGTATAAAATGTGATGAGGAATCCAATTTTGGGGTTAAAGTTGGATAATGGGGTTAAAATTGGGTTGAATTTGTGAAAATAGACTAACCCGGGTCTGCCGAATCAACCAGACCCAACCTGGGTCGGTTTCCTTCCTTACCCGACTTACCCTGAACACTATAAACCTAGAAAAAATATCTCTGGCCCCACTTCTTCACCGGCTTACCTAGACTGATTTAAGCACGTGTTAAACTCCGATTTCAGCTGGAAAATCTCTAGCTAGCATCGGAGATTCGATCTAACCGACTTGAAGGACGGTAATAACAAACTTTGGGCTGGAAAATCGAGCTAGAAAAAGGAGAAAAAACATTATCAAACACAAGGAAGGTGTTCGATGATTTTTCCGATCGGAAAAGCGTCGTCAAATCGGTCTTAATGGTGAGTTTCCTCACCGGAGAACCTGTGGCGAGGTTGATCATCATCGCCTGAAAATCGTGATCGGCCAGTGAGTCCAGACCTTTTCAGGCGAAGCGGAAGCTACTAGTTGGGAGTCTAAGTGTTAAGGAAGAGCTCCACAGTCGTCAATAGCCTAGGAAATTTCATTTGATCCTCCTACGAAGAAGGTAACGTCCGATCATGTTCACAGTCTAATAAAATTTCCAGAATAGGTTTTAGCTTAATCATGTATATTTCTTCACGATTTTGCCATGTTAGCTGCTTAAAACATGTTCTAATCACATTTTCATTGCTTGCTTGCATTTTGAATGGTTGAATATCCATAAAATCGAGTCGGCCGCCATTGTTGAACCTTGCCGGAGCTTCTGAACTTCGCCAGAGAGCCTCCCTTTGCCGTAGGTCATCCAAGTTAGCTTTCCTTGATCTCTGTTTGATGTTTTGAACATTGTTTTTTAGTCGATTTAGACGACTAAGGCGCTAGGTTTGTAGATTTGATAGTTAGAAATATAAGCTGGAATAGGTTATAGAGCAGCTGCTTTCTAGTAGGTTTTTCGTCGATCGACAGAGGTCCGACAGCGAGTCGGTAGGCTAAAGTTGATAGAGGATGATGAACATTAAATATTGAATCGATTAAAATGATCAAAGCATCACCGGAAGGTCATTGGAAATTGATCCAAAGTGGCAGCCTCAAGAATAATCAAGCTGGTTTCTTGCCCATCACTTGTTCGGGGAAATGCCTCAAAGAACAAGGGGCCAAACGGTGCCATTTGGTGTCGTGCCCGTCGGAGTGCCAGCCGGCGCCGGTGACATCCTGTTCGGTTCAACCAAATCGAATTGAACCGGTTGGCCCGGTTTGTTCCTTTGGCGGGAAAATTTAAATAATAAATTTTTTTAGAAAATCCTAAAAAAATAATAATTTTTTTTGGAAAATCCTAAAAAATAGAAAATTCAGAAAATTTCTAAAAAAAATTCAATAATTCAATAAAAAATTCAGAAAATTCATTGTTTTTAGAAATTCAGAAGACTTAGTAAAAATTGAAAAATTTATGAAAAATTCAAAATTTTTAGAAAATCCAAAAAAAAATGTAAAAAATTCACAAAAATACAAAAAAAATTGGAAAATCCAAAAATCCATAAATTTTTTTTCAAAATTTCAAAATTTAAAAAAATTAGAAAATAAAAATTAGTTCTTGGGAAAAGAAATTCTCAGAAATTTTTTCGAAAAAAAAGAAAAAAAAATCAAAATTTTCAAAATTTCATAAAACGACTCAAAAACATTGTGGCCAACCTTTGCAAGTGAAATTAGAATTTTTAGAGGTGCCTAACCGGCATTTTTAGAAAATCCTTAGTTTAGGGGTTTTTATCCCTAAAAAATCCTAAATCCTAAAACAACACATATTATCGAATGAATAAGCCTTGAGGGCTTTAATAGGGTTTGAGTGTTTTGAATTGGTTTTCATTTTAGAGACCCAAATTAAGATTGTTTTGTTTGATTGCAATTGATTATATTGCTTATATTGATTGATTGAGTTCTCATGTTTAGAATGGTTAATATTAGTGGATAAACCTCGGAAACTCGTGTGGCACGTTAAATACATCATATCGTTTTAGGTATCAAAAGGGCGTTAGGGATTTTGATTTGGGATCATTAGCGTAACCAAGTCCCCATATTTAGAATATCTAGCTCGCAGAATCGTGGTATTTCTCTCGTGTACCCCGATTAGGTTTCTAGTCAATCTATCAATAATGACTAATGGCGACTCCAAATAAAAAACATAGATTGAATAGAAAGGTAAAAATTACAACCCGCTGTCACGTGAGGTATGGTCTGGGAGAGACCCCCGTTTGTCTAGTGATGGGATGTTTGTGAGACGTATGGGCGAAATATCCATATCAGACCTTAGTAGCCCATTCAGGGATAGTTTTCCCCTTTGTGATAAGTGGAAGTACCTCCTTAGCGTGCTCGAAAATGGCACGGTGCGACAGGATTGGCGACTCCGCCGGAGACTTTCGCTTTCTAAGTGGACTTAGGCGTAAATAGAATAATATGCATGTGTTTTGTGCTCACGCAAGGATCCCAGGTACGTACCACTAATGATCGTGTTAAATGGTTTTATACGTGGGAGGTATAAGGGGTGTTGTCTTTGCTGACCTTTGTTTTGCAGGATGGTGTTTAGATTGAATGTGATTTGATTAAATTTTAGAAATGCTGTTTGGTTGTTAAATTTCTATGCATGCCTTTAAATTGCTTTAGCACTATACCATTCGCACACACCACCCTTGGCTCAACCCTAGCTACATTTAGGATTACCTTAGAAGGTATGTGTTTAGATGGAACTATGAGTCGATTGCTCATGAGATCGTTTAAATGCAATACCGATCACCGAAATGGAGTAATATTCCATTACTCTAGGTTGTTGCCTATTGGAATGGAATCCCTTGTCCATTAAGGTAATGATGTCGAGCCTTTAGTATATCCTACCCTTTTTAGGCGTCAAAATCTCACTTGTTGCAACTACTTGTCTTTGTGGTTGGTATACCTAAAACCAAACAAAAATGCTCCGGTAAGTAAGTATTGTTCCATTCCTTTCACCTTCAATTATACAAGTTAGTTGGCACAATTTAAAAAATATCTAAATGACAACTAATGATTGATTTAGATGCCTTTTTTATTAGAATGAATGATTAAGGTGACATGCTTCATTTGGCCATTTTTTCATTTTTAGATGGAATGTATATGTTCATGGCGAATTTTCAATGTAATTCAAGTGACGATGTGCTTAAAATGTAACATGTACAATTCAATGAGTCAAGTGTACATTTTGATGTATTTGAAGTTGTAAATCATAGGCTAGGCTTTTATGGTCTAAATGGAGTATGACAAAAGAGCATTTATATCAAACAGTGATTTCATTCCTCATTCTCAATTATATGCTCTTTTAAGGCATGAATAGACTTAATTTGATATTTGTATTACTTTTTAAGTATGCAAATGTACTTTACCTCCATTTTACCCTAAAAGGGACATATAATTGAAATGGAGACATTAAAATTAATTCGTAATCCATGATGAATAATGATGAATTTTTCCTTTGCATGATTAGACTCAAATGGGAAAGCTAGACATTCAAGTAAGTCTCATTCCTTGGAAAGAGCTCATTGCTTGGTGGAAAGTCATGTCTAGGGACAACCAAGTTTATGTCCAAGAAAGGCTTGGATATCTTCTCGAGCTAATGCATGTAGAACACCAAGTTAGCTCAGTCCAAGCCTTAGCTCATTTTTGGGAAGTTCCTACCCCCACCTTTTAGTTTGGAGAACATGAATTGATACCAATCTTAGAGGATTATCAAGCCGCCATTACGATCAATTCTAAGCCTAGGATTGTAGAGCCACCTGTTGGACTTAGTCTTGTAAGCATTCTAACTGAATTCCTTAATCTCAAAATTTCCAAATTCGAAAAGCTAATCAAATCAATCACTGGTAGATTTCTATTATCTTTCCTAATAGCCAACTTTACAAAAATTCCTAGGGAAATGGGAAACATTTCAGCTCAGGTATTCATTCTAGCCTTCTTCGGCTTCATTTTATTCCCTGTGTCTAGAACGGGATTAGATCCATTAGTTGTTGTGATTGCAAGACAAGCATGTCTCAAGTGGGACTTTTCAAATATGCTTCTTGCCCAAACTATTATTTCTTTAAACACGTACCAAACTCGTGGGAAGGGTATCTTTCAAGCTTCTACTGGTCTTCTTTCACTATGATTTATCTCACACATTCGACCGTGGTGTCATTTCATGAGCATCCGTGAAATTTGTTCAGCAACAAATTCAATAGAGCGATACATTCGTCTTCAAAACAAATTACCCAAGCAATCTTTCTTAGATTGGGCCAATTTCATGCGTGCCCTAACTCCCGATCAAATCCAATGGTGGGTTAATTGGCCAAAGATTGACAAGGTGAGGATTACAAGTCAAGACGGGAATATGGTACCACTACTTGATTTGAATGGAGGAGTTGCATATTGCCCCCTAAGGGTCATTAGATAATTCGGGATGCTTCAACAAGGCCCGCCAACATGGAATCCCGAGGACTTTGCCTTCGACATCCCAGGTGAAACTATACCCGAAGAGAAGAAGAATAGTCTTCAAATCAAGATCCACAAAATCATTCTATCTTTGGATAACTCACCAAAACAACTAATTGAGTGGCCTAAAAGCGTAGAAGATGATATGAAGATTTACATCCAAAGAACACATTAAATGGATAGAAAGCAAGCGTCCAATTGATGTAGAGCCGTATGTTCCGTTGAATGTTGTATCAGATCTTGAGAAAGAGTATGTTCCAGAATATATTGTTCCAAAAACGCCTAGAGTGGAGCCCTATGTCCTTGAAGAGGTCGTGATCGATGTTGATGAATAGGAATCTCGTATCAAGGAATGGGAGGAATACCAAAAGGCGGAAGCTACCTTAGCTAGCAAGAAGCCTAGAATTGGATCATTTAGATTCCTATTTGAATTTAAGATTATGATGTTAAATAATTTCAAGTTTTATATGCAATGATGAACTAATCATTTTCTAAACGTATATGGTTAAGTGCAAAACATCATTTCAAAATGTAAAAGAATTACCATGGATTACTATTCTTCGAATTGTATGTTTGTTTGAGAAAGATATTGATGAAAATTTTTATACAAGGCTAAGGTTTGTATGAAAGTTCTTATCCTTGTTAATCATAAAAAAAACCATACAATTGAAAGATTGTAGGTTTTCATGATTGTTTCATCATGCTAACACCTTATCTTTTCATAAAGCAAGTAGCATAGCAACAAAAAAAAGGAAGAACTCGGATCCAAACTCGTTCACAGACTAAAATGGCGAAAGAAGAAATTTGTACTCGACTAGCTGAAGTCGAGAATCAAATGACCCAAATGATCGCCTTGATGGCAGAAATGAACACTTTCATCATTATTTCCGGAGGATCTTATCCTACCATTCCTAATACTAGAACTTCAAATGCTACAGAAACTCCCAATTGAAGAAACAGTTAGAAGTAAAGAGTCGATCCAAGAAAATCCTCCTAAAGTAGTAAATTTGGAAGAAGATGATCTAGCTAAAAAGTCATCCAAAGTGAAGGATGAGAAAGAATCCAAGAGATTGGCCAAAATTGAAGAATGTTTGGCAAGTCAGGGATATGAATTGCAAAGGTTCGATAAATTCTTGCCATATGCAAAAGTAGTTGTTCCAAAAAATTACAAGGAACCAGAGTTGGGAGTAAGTATGATGGAACTGGCTGTCCTAAAAGTCATTTGAAGTATTTTCTCCACAAGATGGCGAGATATTCAGACAACATGCTACTTCTTATTATCACGTTTCAAGATAGCTTGAGAGGAGCGGCCTTAGCATGGTACACTGCACTTGACATAGAAGATTTCACAGAATGGGATCATTTGGCCGGAGAATTCCTCTGCCAATACAAGTTCAATGTTGAAGTACTCCCAACTAAGGAGGATCTCATCAGAATGGAGAAACGAAAAAATGAAGGGTTTTGAGCTTATGCCCAGATATGGAAAGCTGTCGTTTTATAAGTAAAACCTGCCATAAGCGAGGATGAGCTTATTGAGCTCTTTTTGACATCATTACTAATTGAGTATCACAACAAGCTATATGTGTCAGTCTGTCAAACATTCACCATGCTGGTAAAGGTGGGTGAAAGGATTGAGTGGGGATTGAAAGAGAAGAAAGCCCAAGAAACAATAACACGGAGGTTTTATCCTAAGAGAAAAGACAAAGAGCCCGTTCGTGAGGTAGCTATGGTGTTAAGACTGAACATCCATCAGACGTCATTTCCAAAGCAATCCAACACCGCCTGGAAGAACTCAAGGCAGTTTGAGCAAAAGAAAAGACCTATAAGGCAATTCACACATTTGCGGCGATCCCTGTCAAAGCTATTATGGATGTTTTTCAAAAGGCAATTGGTGGCGAAAGAGTTGCCGAGAGACAATCGTGCAAGGTTTCCTTGGTATGATGAATCAAAAACTTGTGTATATCACATGAGAGAAAGGAGACATGATGTAGATAATTGTCCTACTCTAAAATACAAGGTTCAGCAGCTCATTGTTAAGAAGATACTTAATTTTCAAGAGCCCAAACCAAACCTATATTAGAATCCTCTTCTTGAGCATAATGCGGTAAACATGACCCGAAGTGAAGAAGAAATAATTAGGTTTGATGATGAAGATGAATATGAAGCCAAGCTAAAAGCTTCTCGACTAGGGGATGCCTGTTTTCGTCATGGAGCACTTCTAAAAGGTGAAATAGTAGACAATTTGGGAGAAGACTCTGGTAAGTATAACTACTAAGTGAAATATACCCTACCAGCATGGACATAAACTGTGGTACCATGACATTAAGAAGTATCTCCAAATTAGAGAATTTCCTACAGGAAGCCAACGAGGCGACATAAAGTTTATAAAGAAGATAGCCACCAAATTCTTCCTCAGCGGTCAAATTCTTTACAAGAAATCATTTAATTCAGTCCTATTAAGATGTATCAATGCTAAATAAGTTGAGCAAATCATAAAAGAAATCCATAAAGACGAATGCGGGCCACATATGAATGGCCATCTCTTAGCCCGAAAGATCATGAGGTTGGGATACTATTGAATGACAATGGAAATAGATTGCATCCAACAAGTGAGATGTTGTCATCAATGTCAAGTTTATGGAGATAGAATCAATGCACCGTCGAATGAGCTGCACCAAATGTCAGAGCCATGGCTATTTTCAATGTAGGGCATTGATATGATCGGTCCAATCAACCCCAAGGCCTCAAATGGGCATCGCTTCATCTTAGTGGCAATCGATTATTTTACTAAGTGGATCGAAGCAAATTCTTACACAAATATCACCGTTAAGAATGTCGCAAGATTCATTAGGCGAGACATCATTGCCAGATATGAAGTTCCAGATGCAATCATTGCTGACAATGGCTCAAATCTAAATAACAAGATTGTGGATGATTTGCTTGAGCATTTTCACGTTCGACGTTTGAACTCGTCCCTATGTTGTCCACAAATGAATGGAGCAGTTGAAGCAACAAATAAGAACATTAAGCAGATATTATCCAAGACAGCTAAGAATTATCGTGACTGGCATGAAAGGTTACCATGTACTCTAATGGCATACCAAACTTCAATTCGAACATCAATTGAGGCAATTCCATTTTCCTTGGTTTGTGGAATGGAAGCGGTATTGTCCATTGAAGTGGAAATTCCTTTATTACGGATATTATCTCAATTGAAGCTTTCAGAGGTTGAATGGATTCAGCAGAGTTGGGAACAACTCAACATGATTAATAAAAAGAGGTTAAAGGCTATATGTCATTGACAAGCCTATCAAAAGAGAGTTGCTAAATCCTTTAGTCGAAAAGTGAAATCAAGGCATTTTAAGGTAGAAGATTTGGTAGTGAAGAAAGTCGTTTCCAATAATTCAGATCCCCGCGGGAAATACATTCCAAATTACAAAGGTCCACATGTTGTCAAGAAAGTTCTTCTTGGAGGAGCATTGACTCTTGTCGATATGGTTGGAACAAAATTGGTCCATCCTATAAATGCAGATACTGTCAAGATATTCTTCCCATGAAATGAAATGATTTGGGTCACTCTAAAATGTGTGCATATCATGCATTTCTTAAACATATTTATTCTTCTTGCAGAATAAAGCAAAAGGAGTCTAAGATGATCAAAGATCTCCAAAACCCCAACGGAGTTGATAAAAGATAAACGAAAGTATCGTTCCCAATTTACTTTCCTAAAATTTCATCTTTTAATATGTTCTTCCTTTTTTTTCATCCTCAGGGAACTCAAAGACAAAAAGCAACGAAAAGAAAATCCTCAGTGGAAACATATAAAAGAATTGGCGGTAATCGTTCTAATTGTTGTTAAGAATTGCTCAAATGAATTTTAACACTTTATTCCTAATTTTAGAGGACCTTCAATCAAGTCAAAAAGGAATCTCATCAAAACAATCATGTATTTGAAAAAATAGTTTGGGTTATAAAGAGCTTACTTTTCTGGAAAGATTGAACTTCTTTTTTTCCTAAGCGGGTTGACATGAAAGCTAAACTAAATAAAACAAATTGTTTCAAAGATCATCTCAAAGAGTTTCAACCCAAATTTTTTTAAAACATGCATTCTTTGAGCATGCATTGTGTATTGGAATTCCTTAAAAATGAAATGGAAAAACCTTCAAATGACGAAAGGTAAGCTATGTCCAAACACGTCCCCTATACACTTGAGTGCAATGAAAGAGTGAGTGCTAAAGTGAAGAAAAAACCTCATCATAAGGAGATAGGGGATGTTCGCAATTATTATATGGATTAAAATGATGAAAGGCAATCGTTTTAATATCCCAAACACATGATTATCCCTTGCAAACAAAATTTGAGCTTAAACAATGGAGAAGTTTTTCAAAACAACCCTATTAAGAACCATCCCACATTTGGGCAAACTAGGAGGTTTGTATACAACATTTATGGAGAAAAAGATCAAGAAAGATTCTATTGCATACACTTGCATTAATCTTTCTGTAATAACTTCAGGGTGAGGTTATATGGAAGCTCACAACATCCCAAGAGGAAGAACATTTCATTTCTTATCCCCAAATACATTACCTTTTGCAAAGCCCAATCAAGCCTGAATATTCATTTCAGAACCCTAAATTGGTAATCATCTTTTCACACTGGAGCATGAGCATATGATCCACTTTAGATAAATAAGAAACAAAAGGCGTAACACAAAGTCCTTAGAACTAAAAAAGGTCAGAAGCCAAAAGATTTAGAAAAAGCAAAAGAATCAGGGGCATGAAAAAGCAATGTGCCTGGTAAAAGTAAGGCCAAATGCCCAAGAAAATGAGAGTTCGAAGGAAAGCTCAAAATGACAAAAAAGTCATGACAAAGCTAAAAAGATCAAAGATCATAACAAGCAGTACGATAAGAAAAGGAAGACAAAAAGATCATGATGAGTATTTAGAGGACTCCTATGGTCATGAAAGAGAAAAGATCCCTAGCGGACAAGAGGAAGAGGGGTGGTGATGTCAAGAAGATTAGTAATTTCACAAAAGCCATGAATTAAAAAACAAATGAGCCTTTTGAGCCTACCCAATACCAACATTACAACCTCTCCCCAAAGACTTCTCAGATTGGGATATTGATAGTGAAAACATGACTTTATGACAAGAAGTCATCACTCAAAGGAGTGTATGCAATAATGTCTTGTCTTGTTCTTGAGGTTCTTAATATGTAAACCCGAAGTGAGTCGAAAAAATGATAAAATTCTTTTCTTGGCCTTAAAATGCCTATCCTTTGAATAGCCATTGACCAAGCCCACATTACAATCCTTTGAAAGACCTTATCGGATCAATCAGATTATATACATTACGAACATCTCCAAGTACTCGAGGATCGGTTAAGAAAGATGAATTGTGTGACGTCCTGAATTCGACCTACTTCCGGGATCAATAAAATGGATGTGTATTTCTCATTTCGTTTTAGTGAGTCTCGCCCGGAACTCATCACTCTCGGGATACTGACCAATGGAGAATGGCTAACTAGGAAAATGATACGTGGACCCAAGAACTCGACCGTGAATCGAGTTCCGATTCCGAGGAACGACGAGGGAATATTTTGGGCCAATGTGGGCCGATCCAAGGAGGGTGACGGATTTGATTTAGCCAACGGTGTATGATCGAATTGCTGGTGATTTCGCACGACCGAGAGTACGCATGGCAAGGGATCCTAAACCTACTCTGAACGATCGCGACCTTCGGAACTAGTGATAAATCCTCGCGTTACCTTGGAAATCAAGACCGTCACGACTCGAGTAATCCTAAGTCGATACGCGTAACTCCTAAAAAGTCGCCCGTTAGTAAGAGACGCTAAAATCGCATTTGAATGAAATTGATTGTTGAATTGAATCCGGACTTGAGTGTCGAATTTCACGGAAATACGCGACTAATTTGCAAGGACGACGTCGTTTTAGTGTGGCCACTCATATTTGGGATTGGTATGGTTAAAAAATGGAAATTTGGATCGGGAATGGAAAATTACCGTTTTGCCCCTAAGCCCTATGCATTAATTCCAAATTTTGGAGGTTAAATTGGACTTAATCAGCCCTTATAGTGGCCGAAAATGGTGGACCAATAAGCCCCCACCATTCTTGCTCAATTCCAATCCTACCCTTAGATATTTTGTTTTAGAACCAATCTTGGCCATTGGATTTGGATAGAAATGATGGGCCTTTGAATCTCAACCATTGGATTAAGGGTTGGTGGAGTGGATAAGATTGTCCTTGTAAGTGGGGTTGGTCACCTACCCCACTCAACCATTTGATTAAAACACTCTCTTACTCTCTCTCTCTCCCCTCACTTCCTCATTTAAGTCGGCCACTCTATCCCTTTCACTCTCTCTATTTCCTCTCCTTCTTTGGCCAAGTGAGAGCCGCCGGAGCAGCCCAACCCCGGCCACGCCACCGCCGCCGGAGCTGCCGGCCACGCGCCACCACCTCACGCCACCACCACCACCACTCGGCCACCTTACCTCACCACCTCTCATCCTCTCTCTCATTTTTGCCATCACCACCACCGACCAGCACTGTCCGACCAACCCTTGGCTGTGTGCCGCTGCCCAAGTGCAGCCATCGCCACTGGCCCGTAACCGTCTCGCCACCACCACCGCTACCTTCAGCCATTTCCCTCTCCTTTCCCACGACCCATCACCACCACCATCACCCCTCTCGCCATTTGGATCAGCCATGAATCGCCGCCGTCAATCACCGCTCGTGGGAGCCACCATAGCTCCGCTAGTCCGGCGAGAATCGGTGGCCGTCCAGCCCGCTTTTCCCCTTGCTCGGGCCCTCATTTGGAGCATAGAATTTGGGTGAGTGGAAACCCTAAATCCTAGTTAGGCTTTAATGCATTTTTAGCCAAATTTAGGGGTTAATTAGGGTATTTTAGGGGTTAGTTGTTGGCTGGTGATTAGGCTGATTAATGGGATGATTTTAGTGCCTAGTGTGGTGATTTGAAGGTGATTTAGAGGCCTAGAGAGGTGTGGTTAGTGGCTGATCATTGTGGGCTTGATTGGACTTTGTGTGACTAATCGAGGATTTAAATGTGGATTGCCATGTTTGCCTTGATTTGTCCATGTGGTGGCTGACTTGTACACGGTTTGGGATTATTATGTGATGCCATGTTGAGTGCTTGGTGTGGCCGAGAATTGAGAGGCATAGTGGGTCCTAAGCATGAGTAATTATAATGATTTAATTGCATGATTGTTACGTACCAAATTGTGGATCGTGGCTAAATCATTTTAATTAGCGAATTGGGCATGTTGATACGTGGAATTGAATGATTATGGTGGATTCAAGTGATGCTCGAGTGTTGGATGATATGGCCATGAATTGTGCACATTGAATGTTGGCATAACATGTGAATCATGCGAATGTGCACGAATGACATTGAGCATGTGGTCACCTAAATTGCCCTGAGGCATCATTTACGCGGGGTTCAGATGATAATGGATGGAATATGTACATGTGATCACATAAACCCTGAGGTGTCGTGTACGCAGGGTATTGAACCCATCTTGAGGCGTTTAACGCGGGACGATGCCCGGATTACCCGGAGGATGGCCAACCTGAGGCGTCGTTCACGCGGGTTGTGTCATGAGCCTAATGCGTTTAACGTGGACCGGAGGTTGATTGACAAGTGATAGACCTGATACGTTTAACGCGGGTCAGAAGTTAATTGAGAAATTGGCACATGTGCGAGTGTGCATCAATGAGCATGAGCATGAGCATGTGCATGGTAGCGGTACGTGTGCGAAGAGCCCATTAATGAGTGCAAGCATGTGCATGGCAAGTATGTGTGGCCAATTGATATGTGTATGTGCCATTCATGGGTTCGGTATTATAATTATGTGCCTAACCTACAAGGTTGCTAATATGTTTGATTTGGACCCGAGGGCCTAAGTCGTTTAAATGCTGAACTGTTTGTTTGGTTAGTTGCTTGTCTGGAGGTGCATGTTAGCCTAGTTTAGGTTTAGGGGGCCTACTCACTGAGATTCGTTCTCACTGTTGTTAAACCCTAACTTTTCAGACCCCCGACCTTGAGGATGGCAGGCTTACCGATATGTTTTGGGATCCCGTACCACATAGAGTGTTCGGTGATCGAGTACCCTGTTGGGAACGGGAAGACTTATATTAGGCATTATACCATCGTTTGGGTCGATGTGGGCGAGCCACAGTTCCAGGCTCATCTTTACCTTGGTTGGTGTTTTCGGGATCAGTTCGGCTATTATGGGCCCCTTAGGACTTTTGATGTCCCGATCGACGGGTTAGGGCGATGGGACCCGCAGGCAAATGATGGGGAGGTAGTCAGCCCCGATGCCATGTCCGAGGAGACCCCCGGCCAGTCATCTTCAAGATGGATTCCAACCTTGAGGAGGAGGAGCCGATGGAGTGGGAGTTTGATTCCGAGTCGGAGCCTATGGAGCTGGAGCTAGAGCCGGAGGATGATCTCAAGGAGGAACTAGTGGAGGCTAAGTCCGAGTCGGAGTCTATGGATTCCGAGTCCGAGTCTTCCGACGATTCGTCCGAGCCTTCGAGATCCGACCCGGACTGGGTACCATAGGGGTTAGCTTGACTATAGCTAGGGTTAAGGCTGACACTTTTTGGTTAGAGCCCTTTTTGGAGATAGTACCTGATTGCTCGAGCCACGTACCCCTTTTTTATGTTAGTGGCTTGCTGACCCGTTTTGATTTATGTATATTGCTGTTAACGAATATTGTAAATCCTCTTTATTAATGTAAGTATGTATTTATGATGTTGCTATTCATGGTCATGTTTATTTATGTACGGGTGTATGACTACTTCCGCATGTGTAGTTTTCTCTGATTTGGATTTTGGGTCAGCGACGCGTCCTAGGACGTCGCACCAATACGACCGCGGTAGGGATGTTGCGGGCCGTGGGGTTCGGGGCGTGACAAATTGAGGGTCTCAAGATGATTCTCATTTCAAGTAGTGAAGAAAATATCAGGTTCATAGATTGAGACAAATCCTTTCTAATAAAGGTGTTGAGGAAAATCCCTAATTAGTTTTGAAGAAAGACAAAACAATCTTTTGCTGACCAAAATTACACTTAAGTTATTTGATGCAAGTATATATTGAGTCATCTGACTTAGTCGATAAAAGGACTTTGTCATCAAATTCATAATTCCTTGTCAGATTCAATGAATGTTATTTTTTGCAAGTGTATGTAGGATAATCAGATTGATATCTCAAGATATCCTAATTGGCAATTATAAGATCGTTCCTTAAACACGAAGAACTACATTTATGGAAACCTTGATTTGATTGTATAGGCGATCAAATCACCAGGAGATAATGGTTTTTCTTCTAACGGCTACGTATCTTCTTTTGGGAAGATTCTCCAACGGGTTGAATTGGAGATCAATCCTCTGAAGACTGTCCAACGGATAGATTGGAAATAGAGGAGTATAAAAGGAGTGTAAACATCGTATAAGAAGAGAAATAGAATCGAGAATTCCAAAGTCTAAATAGAGCATCAATCTTAAACACTTGTGATTACTATATTCCACGTTGTTACTTTAAAAAGAAAATTACTTGAGTGAAGAGTGTACGTGGTAGTGCAATCTATTATCTGAGAAGAACTGTTCTTGTAATCTCTTGGTAATTAGATAGTAGAATATAGCCAATAGGCTGATAGCATGAAAAGTAGACGTAGGCTTGATAAAGCCGAATCACTATAAAGATCTGTGTGCAGTATTATCTATCCATGAACTTTCTTTTATTATTGTTGACATTATACTGCATACATATCTGTCAAACGAGTTCGTTAGAACATCATCATAGTCATCAGATGCAATCATCTAACGACCATATGATATTGATCATATGAGTTGTTGACCTCGACTATATTCATTCCGCACGTTTAAATCATACAATTTGGTAAAATCACCTATTTACCTCCTCTAGGTGATAGTACTAGCCGTAACAATTGATATCAGAGCCTAGTGCTCATTTTCCTTTGAAGTGTTATTTTACTTCTGAGCTAACGATTCTTTATGGCTAGTAATGCTGAGTTAGGTCACAACAACAAACCATCTTATTTCAATGGAACTGAGTACAGTGTCCGGAAAAACAAGATGAAGATATTCATCTTAGGAATAGATCAGGATATATGGGACATCGTTGAACACGGAATTATTCCAAATGTTTCAACCGAAACAAAATCCCTAGAAACTTCAAAAGGGCAAAATGAGACACCTTCTGCCGAAGGAATTAGAGAGCAAATCAGACCTCAAGCTCTATTTCTCTCAACCAAGGAAATTTCCAAAAGGATACATCTGGATGTAAATATCAGAACGGCCATATACAATGGTCTAGCAAGTGTTGAATATAACGAATTGCAAATCTCAAAACTGCAAAAGAAATTTGGGATCTTCTCAAGCTTGCTCATGAAGAAATAGAGAGAGTCAAGGAGACAAATCTCAACATTCTCCTTGGGTAGTACGAGTCCTTCACTCAGAAACCAAATGAAACAATTTCCGAGATGTAGAGCAAATTCACTGAAATCGTAAATGGGCTTGAATTCCAAAACAATCCTATCTCAGAACCTATGAAGGTGAACAAGTTGCTGAGAGCTCTCTCAAAAGAGTGGAACAACATCAAAGTTTCTATTCGAGAAACTCAGGGAATCAGACCACTCACGGTGGACGAACTTATCGGAACTCTTCAATCCTATGAAAATGAAAAGTTCTTAGAAACTGAAGAACCCAAAGGTAAAATATCCATAGCTTTAAAATTAACATTGATTCTGATGACACAGATTCAGATGAAGATGAGGATGAAGATGAAGAGTTGGCTCCAATGGTCAAGAAACTGAGGAAGATGGCAAAGAAGGTAAAGATGAATAAGTTAAAGAAGCAATTCAGAAATTTTGAGCCATCAAAAGCTAAGAAGCTAAATTTTCATAAGAAATCAAGTGGCAAAGATGAAGAAAACAAGGACGTGATATGTTTCCACCGCAAAAAGAACGGACACATAAAGCCAAAATGTCCTCTTCTAAAAAAGAACAAAAGAAAGTATGAACAATATAAGAAGGCTTTCAAAGTTAAAACGTGGAGTGATTCATATGATGATGAAAGCAAACAAGAGTATGCCAATATCTGCTTGATGGCAAATTCAGACTCAGAATCAAGTTCTGATGAAGAAGATGAGGTAAGTAATTTCAAAATTCCTGAAGCTGTTGCAAATTATATTGATGAGTTAGTTTCTGTTAACAAAACTGCTTTCAAAAAGATTTATGTATTGAAGAATGAGATTTTGTCTTTAAAAAGTATGACTCAAAATAAGAAAATTGATGAGTCAATTGCATATGAAAATGGATGTTTAAAAAAGGAAAATAATCTTTTAAAATAGCAAGATATTTCACAAAAGGATAAAATTGATTTTTTGCAAAAAGAATTTAATCTTATCAATGATAATAAAGAATTACTTGAAAAGGAAAATGATTTATTGAAAAAGAAAATTTTTTATCTGTAAAAATATTTTTAAGAAAATTTTTGATCGTAACTCTAATGAAAAAGAATTTCTGAAAAATGAAATTTCAAATATAATCAAGAAATTCTCAATGGGTTTGAAAAATCTTCAACATATTCTATCAATTCAAGTTCCCTATTATAACAAATCAGGTTTGGGTTTTGAGAAAAATACTGAATTGAAAAATACTTTTCCCAATGTCAAAGAAAGACTAAAGAAAAGACCTCCTAGATTTGTGTATCAAAATCACTTTCAAAAGCAGTTTGTGAAATTCAATGGTCAAACTTCTCATAAGTGCTCAAATTGCGGTGATTCAAATCACTGTAAGAGTGACTGTCCTGAGGTTTGGAGACCTGTTCAGAGAGACATTTTGAGAATGATTGATCCTAACCAAAATGGACCCAAGAAAATATGGGTACCAAAGAAAAACTGAGTTACTATCTTTTGCAGGTACCAAAGAAACGAAAGAACAAGTGGTACCTTGACAGTGATTGCTCTAAACACATGCCAGAGATCCTCCGAAATTCATCTAGTTTGAAAGAATTAAAGGAGGAAGTGTATCCTTTGGAGACAACAACAAAGGAAAAATAATTGGCAAGGGAACTGTCAGAATCGAAAATCTCATCATCAACAAAGTTTCACTAGTTGAAGGTTTGAACTTCAATTTAATTAGCATTAGTCAATTATGTGATATTGGTTACAGAATTACTTTCCAAGAAAATAAATGCTCCGAGATAAGTAAAGACAACAAACAATCATTTCCGGGTTGAAGATATGGGAATATTTACCTACTAGACATGAAGTCTAATGACTTACAATGTCTCCTTTCCATAAAAGAAGAATTTGATCAATGGCACAGGAAGCTCGGACACATAAGTGTCAAGTTGATTTCTAGAATAGCTTCAAGGAAACTTGTTAAAGGATTGCCAGAACAAAAATTCAAGAGCACTGAGTTATGTTCAGTCTGCTCTAAAAGTAAACAGGTAAGAAGTTCATTTAAATCAATAAACCATGTCAACACTAACCGAGCTTTGCAATTGCTTCATATAGATATTTTTGGACCACTCAAACTCTAAGTCTTGGAGGTAAAAAATACTGTTTAGTTATTGTAGATGATTATTCAAGATTTACTTGGGTATTCTTTTTGGCTCATAAAAGTGAAACATTTGAATATTTCTCAAAATTTGCCAAAAAGGTACAAAATGAAAAGGGTTATACTATTTCGAGCATTAAATCTGATCATGGAAGGAAATTTGAAAATCAAAATTTTTCTAATTTCTATAATGAAAATGGTATTCAACATACTTTTTCCTTACCCTATACTCTTGAACAAAATGGAGTAGTTGAAAGAAAGAATAGAACTTTGCAAGAAATGGCTAGAACTCTTCTATTTGAAAATAAAATTCCAGTGCAGTTTTGGGCTGAAGCTATATCAACAGCCTGTTATATTTCAAATAGAATTTTTTCAAGATCAATTCTTGAAAAGACCCCTTATGATTTGTTCAAAGGTAAAATTCCTAATGTCTCATACTTTCGAATATTTGGATGTAAATGTTTTATTCTAAAAAATCCTAATGATCGTATTGGTAAGTTTCATGAAAAGTCAAGACGAAGGAATTTTTCTTGAATACTCAATGACGAGCAAAACTTACAGAGTATATAACAAAAATACTTAAACAATGGAAGAATCATTAAAAGCCAAGTTTGAAGATTCAATTCAGATTCAACAAGATGACTCTGACACTGAAAATCCAGTATCTAAAGAATCTGACAAAGCATCTAATGAATTGATGGTAAGTGGAAGTGATCAAGATCAAAGATTTGATGAAGCTCAGGAATCATTAAACCAATAAAATAATGAAGAATCATCAAATTTCATTGATGAAAACGATGAAAGATTCAACAAAAACTAGAAGCAAAAATCTAGTCATCCCAAAGACCTCATCATTGGAAATTTAAATGAAGGAATCAAAACAAGAGCAAGGGCAAAATAAATTTTAACTACATTGGCTCTCATATCTGAAGTTGAACCAAAGAATGTTGAAGAAGCCCTGAAAGATGAAAGTTGGATTAAAGCCATGCAAGAGGAACTATTACAATTTCAGATCAATCAAGTATGAAAACTCGTTCCTAGACCCAAGGACCACTCAATTATTGGAACAAAATGGGTATTTTGAAATAAACTAGATGATCAAGGAAAAGTCGTTAGAAATAAAGCAAGACTTGTGGCTAAAGGATATTCACAAGAGGAAGGAATAGATTACGATGAAACGTATGCTCCAGTGGCCAGGTTAGAAGCAATAAGAATTTTACTAGCTTATGCTTATTTCTGTGATTTTAAACTGTTTCAAATGGATGTCAAAAGTGCATTCTTGAATGGCTACATTAAAGAGGAAGTATATGTAGAATAACCTCCAGGTTTTGAAGATCCTCACAAGCCCGATTAGGTATATGCTCTCAAAAAAGCATTATACGGTCTCAAACAAGCACACGTGCTTGGTACGAAGACTGAGTAGCTTTCTAGAACAAAATAAATTCACAAAAGGTAATGTATACACTGCCCTATTCATCAAAAGAAAAGGTAAAGATATTTTAATTGTTCAAATTTATGTAGATGATATTATCTTTGGCTCTACGGATGAAAAATTGAGTAAGAATTTTTTCAGAATGATGCAAAGTGAATTTGAAATGAGCATGATGGGTAAGTTAACTTTCTTCCTTGGCTTACAGGTTGAACAAAACAAAAATGGCACCTTTCTTTGTCAAAAAAGTATGTCAGGAAAATTACGAAAAAGTTTGATATGGTAAATTGCAAAAAGACAGAAACTCCAATGTCATATTCCATTAAACTAGACAATGATGAAAAAGGAAAACCAGCAGATAAAAAATTATATAGAAGCATGATTGGCTCACTTTTATATTTAACTACTTCAAGACCCGATATTCTATTCAGTATTTGTTTATGTGCAAGATTTTAGTCAAAACTAAGGGAATCTCATCTTGTTGCAGCCAAACGAATTATTAAAAATATTGGTACCAATCCTACTCTTGGGTTATGGTATCCAAAGGGATTAAATTTTACTCTCAT
Source organism: Syzygium grande (assembly GCA_024733475.1). Lineage (NCBI taxonomy): Eukaryota > Viridiplantae > Streptophyta > Magnoliopsida > Myrtales > Myrtaceae > Syzygium > Syzygium grande. The sequence goes on along the minus strand of JAMXDD010000002.1, from coordinate 10,384,199 downwards.
TGGATATTCTGATGCTGATTATGCCCGGTTGCAAGATAAACATAAAGAGTACTTCCAAAACATGTCAATTGTTAGGACACATGCTTGTTTCATGGTATTCAAAGAAGCAACAAACCATAGCTCTTTCTACAGCAAAAGTAGAATACATCTTACTTGGAAGTTGCTGTGCTCAAATCCTTTGAATGAAGCAACAATTGAGAGACTTCAACGTCAAAGATTCAACTGTGGAGATCAAGTGTGACAATACCAGTACCATTAATCTGACCAAAAACCCTATTCTGCATTCAAGAGCTAAGCATATTGATATTAAACATCATTTTACTTGTGATCATGTTTTAAAAGGAGATATTAATGTTCAATTCATAGACACTACACAACAATTAGCTGATATTTTTACAAAGCCTCTAGAAAATAAAAGTTTCGAGCTTATTAGAGATAAACTAAACATTATTAACCCGCTTTATTAAGCTGTGCAGTATCATCTTACATTGCATTTGATGATTTATCAAGCACATATTTGAAGCATTTGGTTTTGGCGTGTAACTTATAAAAAGTATGTATCTCTCATATATTTTGGATAATATAATTGTTTGAAATATGTAACAGTCTGAATTTTCGATCCTTTTCCCGGATTTAAGAAATGAAATTGATCAATGCACTATAGTGAGATCTCACCCGGGACCCGCGCATTCTCGGGATGCTAACCTTAGGGGTAAGGCCAGTACGGGATTGAGTTCGCACGACCAAAGAACTTGACCTGGGTTTGATCTTCGACCATATGGATTGATGAGGGAATGTTTTGAGCCAACCGAGACCGATCTATTTGATTGATCGTGTCCGAAGGGCACTAGTGATAGACCTCGTAATTATATGACAATCGAGGTCGCCTTGGTTCGAAAGCAAACTTAAACGTGATTCAACTTAGTGTCGGTCACGGGTCGAGAGCGTAATCCTAATGAGCCACCCGTTAGCCGTAGATAAGTCAAGTCGCGATTGGTCAATTTTAGTCATTTCTTGGAATTCGGGCCCGGAATCGAGAATTTTGAAAGTGACAATTTTGGGCGGCCGATGACGTTTTCGGCTTAGCCAACCTTTGGGCCACCCATTTCAGAAAAATGGATTTCGGTCCGAGGCCGAAAAAATTACGGTTTTTGCCCACAGGGTACCGGGGCTGGATTCAGAGGCCGTTTAAGGTTATTTTTTGCGGCCAAGGTCATTTTGGGGTGGCCACGCACATTTAGAGTGGTTTTGGACAAAAACAGGAATTTCGACAAAAATTGAAAAAATAATATTATTTTATTCCCGGAACTTCGCAGTTGATTTTCGAGGACTTAGAAAGTGAATTTCGCGATTCCGACACCATATTAGGTTGGCCACGCATATATGGAACGCGTATGTGCGAAAATTGGAATTTTGCCCCGGGACCGGAAAATTACCATTTTGCCCCTAGGCCATTTTTGATTAATTCCGAAAATTAGATTTTATTTTGGGATTAACCAAGGTTAGTTAGGCTTAACTCAGGTCTGGTCAACCATAGTTAAGGGCAAATGACCATTCTACCTTTGCTTATTTGGATTAGAACAAATTTGGGCCATTAGATTAGGGGCAAAAGTGTCAAATAGCCCTAGATCTTGACACTTGTACTCCACTTAGACCAATGTTGACCCATTTGACCAGATATGTTTCTCTCTCCAGCAGAACCATTCGGCATTTTCCCATTTTCTCTTCTTCTTCCCTTCCGTTTTCTATTTTTCGATTGCAGTTCTGCAATTTTTAGTGCATTCCTTGTAGGAAACGATCTTAGGCCAAGACTATCGCCAATAGGCGCCTTGACCATTCACAGCCTCTGTACAGCGCCTGGGCGGTTCGGTCAAACAGAACCAAAACCAGCATTTTCTCTCCTTTTTTCTGCTTCTCGAATCCATGGAAGTGTTCTTTTCCTTGGAAAGTTGTTCCCAACATCTTTAAGTATAACATATTTTAATTTGGGAATTTTGAGATCGTTTCATGCCATTCGAAGTCCATCTTTGGACCGGAATAAAACTGCCGATTTACTGTTCCACCAATCTTCGGGTCTGTTCGAATTTTTATAAATTTTTCAGCTCATTTTCAAAATACTTCCTTCATGGAAATTGTTAGACATTTGTGGCTATATATAAAAATTTCAAGATTTTCCAAATGATTTGGGTACTGAATGAGTTGTATTTTTGATGGCCTGAGGCTGTCTGAGCGAAACTGATTTCGTCTGAATTTATTCTTCTTCTTTGCGCCCGCCTGCTCCAGCCCGTTCCGCCCGTTACGCCTCGCTTTTCGGGGTAAGTGTTTTCCCCAAATGCCATTTAGGACCTCGGGTATTTCTAGGCTCGTTTAAGACCCGGTTTATACGAATTTGTGAATATTTTGTGACTGATTTGGTGGCTGTTTTGGGACTGAATTAGGGGCTGGATATTTGGTGGTTACGAACTATTTTGGCGATGGAATTTCGAGGTTTAGGAGGCTCGGTTAGGGCTGTGATGTTGTGGATCGATGGGGGTTAAATTGTGTGACTGATTGGAATTGTATTGGCTGGATTCGATTTACTGAATTAATTGTATTGGTTGCTGTCGTTGGCTGATTTGGGATTGTGCTTGGGCTGATTGTGGATGGATATTGTGCCGCGTGTGTGTGGCCGTGAAGTGTGATGGTGGGTCGGGGTGAATGTGCGTTGGATTCGCATGCTAAATGTGTTTGATCGTGTGGTGTTCGTCTGACAAGAACGTGTGTTTGTGAAGGGTACGTGAGATGTGAATTGGTGCGTGGCTATGTATGTGTGTGAGGTGTGTATGTTTGGCTGTGTGACGGTTGACCGTGTGTAAGTGTGGCTTGAGTGGAACGAGAGTGTGGAAATGTGGGATTGGTTGGAAAGGATCCGTCTTGAGGCGTGTACGTTTACGCGGGACGATGCCGTCCCTGACGAGGTGACGATGCCCGGCCTGACGAGGTGTTGATGCTTGACGTGGTCAGAAGACCGTGGGCCTGATGCGTTTTACGCGGGCGCGGTAGAAGGAAAGTGTGTGTAGGATCCGCCCCGAGGCGCAGGTACGCTACGCTGGACGATGCCGCCCCGACGAGGTGACGATGCCCGCCCGACGGGTGACGGCGTATGCGACGTGGTCAAGACCGCTGGCCTGATGCGCTTTACGTGGGGCGCAGTAGTGGTGGAAAGGTTAAGAATGAGTAAGAATTGGCGGGACGAGTGAAATTGAGAAAGTGATGTGTGGTGTGAGTTCGTGTGCGAGTGTGTTTGTATCGCGTGATGTGATGCTCAATTATGGGGTAAAAAAACTGCTAGGCACGGTATGGGACGCGCCCAAGTGGGTTTTATTTTATAATTGATACACGTGCGCGTCCGTGATTCATTGCTGCAATAAGTTGGCTGTGTTATTGTCTAACGTGCAGGGGCGTGTATGTTGGATTCCAGGTAGGGTCGTGTGTGGTTGTTAGTTTAATTGATGGTCGTGTGTTACGCGTGTTTTCGTCTGGCGGTACGTGAGTGCCTACGTGGGGTTTGGGGTTGTACACTTATTGAGATTCGTCTCACGGTTGTATAACCGACACTTTCGCACCCCAACCGTAAAACCCGGAAGTACGCCTTTTCTTTTGGAAGTTCGGGAAACGCTTTTGGTGCCCGGTGGAACTGCAGGCGATCGTCTAAAGATCCAAGCCAGGGAAACAGGAGCGGATTGGATAGGAGGCGATTAGTAGGCTTTCCCTATGGTATTTTAGGGGTTGTGTAGATTGAGTAGACCGATAACGAAGTTAGGGTAACCAGACCCCTGATTTTTTGTTAAATCGGTGACTGTGGATGTTTAATTGTTAATTATGTCTGTAATATGATGTTTGTATATTTGGTACTGTTGAAATATGTTGCTGTTTGATTGCTGTGGTGTTCTACCCCGCTGTCGTCATCTTTCTGTCCGGGGTTTTTATATTCGCTTCCGCATGTGGCTCTGATTTTTGGGTTGGGTCGGCGACGTTCCTGGGACGTCGCATCATTTCGACCGGAGAAGGGGATGTCGCGAGCTCATAGGGGTTCGGGGCGTGACAAAATAAGTTGTCTTAAATGATACCATTTGGAAATTAAAATGCCAAAATTTTCGGAATATAATTTCCAAAATTTCCATTAACTGTCAATTGACAATTTCTAAAAAGTGTTTTGTAAGAACCGATATTTTATACTTCTCGGTTTAAATCCTTTTTCTTCTTCTCTCTCGTTTTCACTCTCTCCAAACAAATGATTTCCTTGCTGAAACCCTAAAAATCCCATCTTTCTCTTCCGAAACCTAAACTTACTTCAATGGTGCCTAACTCGACCTCTTACTCGAAGAAAAGACCCAAAGGTTCCAGGAGATCAAATCGTCTCGCTGAAATGTTCACTAGGGCAAACACATGGTGGAGAACCAAAGAAGATTGACATCTCCGACACGGGTTCTTATAAGGAATCGTCTGAAGGTAAGAAATCTTTGAAAATCCCTATCCATGTGCGTGATCATTTTGGTAGAGCAAAGCAGTTGATAAAGACCATCAAAATACTTCAAGAAAATCGAAGTGATCAAAGCACTATAAACGCGGTATGTAAGACACTAGGTTTTCTATTTGAACGAGAAGTTGTGGACGAATATGAAAGGGGTATGAGGATTGGAAAAACACCTGTTGCTGAAAAGGTTATTGTACTTAAAGAGACATATAATATTAAGGAAACCCCTACGGCAGAGAAGAAAGGAATTTCTAGAAAAGGAAAAGAGAAAATAGGAGAACAGTTAAATGTTAGTGCAGATGAATTTGTTGGTGAGAAGGAACTCCAGATTGTAGAGAAAAGCAAGAACATTGACTCTAGAAAGGAGGATAATGACGAGAAATTATACACTGAGTTTGTGCCTATTTTTGGTATTCCCCCTAATGATAAGAAAAGCGACAGTTTGTTCATAAACAAAACACATCAAATTGCTTACAATTCTCTCTTAGCCAGAGGAATCATGAATAATAAGGTAGTAGACTTTAATTTCTTTGAAAATTTCAATATCAAGATTCAGAAGCTGATTGAAAATCTTGATTTTCAGATAATGTATTCTATCTCCCACAAGATTTACCCCTAACTCACTGCTTACTTCTATTCCAATTTATCCTTCAATTCTCCTGCTGAGATAGAATTCTCTATTTTTCAAAATGATTATAAGTTAATAGCCTTTGATCTTTCTACCATTCTAAGAATAAAACATACTGAATTTTCCTTTATTCCTACTACTTCTAATTCGGCATACCAATCTTTGTCTGGTAACCCATATTTTATCAGAGGTTCCACATCTCAATTATCTCACATTCATTTTCCTCTCAACTCCATTGTGTTGCACAAAATAATCATCAACTGTCTCATACCCAAAGGATCCTTTAAAACTGATGTATCTAGATATGAGGCAAAGCTGATTTGGGCAATTCAAAACACCTGTCTTATTTCTTTGTCCCATTTGATCCTTCTATAAATATACAGATCTATCAAGAATAGCAAAAATCAACTTCCTTATGGAGCTCTGATCACTGCTATTTTTGAGTTCTTAAAAATTCCTATTCCTGCGAAACTCAAAGGCAAACCTCTTCAAACAATGACTGTAGGGGAACTTATGATGACCAAAATGGGATATAAGTTTGATGGAGAAAGTTGGAAGGATAAGACTGGTGAGATTATTCTAGTCGAACCGATGAGTGAACAGAACAAGGGCTCTATTAATATACTTCATGAACCTGATGAGGAGGAGTCGATCGAACCTCTAGTGAGAAAGAGGAAAGTGAAAATGATTGCCTCAAGATCAGACAAACCAGCCAAAAGAAGACAAGTTGTGGCTAGTGATTCTAATGAAATGGAGGTATCTGATGAAAAATTTGATGAGCAATCTCAAGCTGATGACAGAAACCTTAAGGAAATAAGGTTTATGCAATGGCTACTTAGTCAAGAAGCCAAACATAAAGCTCATGCAGATAGGCATGCTTCAACTTAGCTAGAAATTCAAAGGCTGAGAGATGAGGATGGAAGCTTGATGCAATCACTGAGTGACCTCATCAACAAAATTGTGATGGAGACTCAGCAAGAGCAAATGGCCACTACAGAAAAAGCAACTAATAAAATTTAGTTCTTCGAAGAAGGACCCTCTAGGAGACAAGGGGAGCTTGAGCATGAAAACATTATAGAGGTTAAAGGGCATGATGAGTATGAGCAAGATAATGCTCAAAATGTCGAGGAAAATAGCTTTGAACTAGCTGACATTCAGGAGGAGCAACTTCAGAGTGAACAAGAGGCAGATCCTTCAAAAGCAACATCTGCAAATTTCCCTCTTGAAGATGAACATGAAAATGTTCCATCCGAAGCTCAACAGAAAGGAAAGAGATGGATGCAAAATCTGTTGACATTCAGACCACAAATACTCCCTCTTGATATAATATCTCATCATCTATGTTAGATCATGCAGATATTACAGATTAGAGGTGGAGGCAAGCAACCGCTCATAATGAGTTAGGGAACTCAGAAATGACCTTAAAGAAAGAATCCATGAGCTGAAGGACTTGATGGAAGCAAGCATCAACAATCTAAAGATACAAGTCAGAACTGATGTACAAATTGCTGCCATTCACACTGCAAACATTAAAGGAAGATTAATCAGCTCTCATCACATATTGAGCAACGTTTGAACCAACTTTCTTGCTTCAATCTAGTATAAGTGCCTTTCCCACTTGCACCTTTTGGACCTTCCACATCTGAACCCTCTGGACCATCAGCCCATCTAGCACATCAGCCAAACTGATCACATATCTTCCCATCAACTAGTCTACGAGATAATTGTTTCAACATTCGATATTTGTTTTTGATGTGTTTTTGACTTGTTATGACCTTTAGATATTGAATTGTGATTCCAAACTGGTTGTTAAACTCTTATGTTGAACTCTCATTATCTAATACTAATCCTTTCTACTGATGTCAAAAAGGGGGAGAAGTATTATACATATTATGAATGCAAATGTGGTGTGAGCGGCAGAATGAACTGACATACTGGAATATTATGCTAGTTTCAAAAATTAACACTGCTTTATATGTTTTAAATGTCATATCCTCTAAATAGCCTATTTTGTTCACATAAATATTTCTAAAGCACATGGATAGTTTTGTCATCATCAAAAAGGGGGTGAATGTTGACGAAAATCCCTAATTAGTTTTGAAGAAAGACAAAACAATCATTTACTGACCAAAATTACACTGAAGCTATTTGATGTAGGTATATACTGAGTTATTAGACTTAGTCGTCGAAAGGACTTTGTCATTAGACTCATAATTCCTCGTTAGATTCAATGAGTGTTATTTTTGGCAAGTGTATGCTGGATAATCAAATTGATATCTCAAGATATCCTAATTGGCAATCATAAGATTGTTCCTTAAACACGAAGAATTATACTTATGGAAATCTTGATTTGATTGTATGGGTGAACAAATTACCAGGAGATAATGGTTTTTCTTCTAACGGCTATGCATATTCTTTTGGGAAGATTCTCCAACGGGTTGATTTGGAGATTAATCCTTTGAAGACTGTCTAACGAATAGATTGGAAATAGAGGAGTATAAAAGGAGTGCAAACGTTGTATAAGAAGAGAACTAGAATCGAGAATTCCAAAGTCTGAATAGAGTTTCGATCTTAAATACTTGTGAGCACTATATTTCACGTTGTTAGTTTAGAAAGAAAATTACTTGAGTGAAGAGTATACGTGATAGCGCAATCTCTCATTTGAGAAGCACTGCTATTGTAATGTCTTGATGATTCAATAGTAGAACACAGCCAACAGGCTGATAGAGTGGAGAGTGGACGTAGGCTTGATAAAGCCGAACCACTATAAAGATCTATGTATAGTATTCTCTATCTCTAAACTTTCATTTATTATTATTGACATTATACTACATACATATCTGTCAAACGAGTTCGTTAGAACATCATCATAGTCATCAGACACAATCATTTGATAACAACTTATATATAACTTTTTCATATGTATCCATTTGATATTAATCATACGAGTTGTTGAGCTTGACTATATTCATTCCGCACATTTAAATTATACAATTTGGTAAAATCACCTATTCACTCCCCTTTAGATGGTAGCACTAGTTGTAACAGAAGGTATTCCAAATGTTTGTTTCAAACATCCCTTAAAAGATTGCAAGTAATTTGCTCAAATACTTCCTTAGAAAGGAAATTTGACCGTTTGAATGCATTGGCACAAAGAATGCATGTTTTCAAATCCACATTTCAAATAGTTTTTGATCAACTTAAAATCAAGTTTTCAAACAGCTTGTGGTAAACTTAAAACCACGTTTCAAATAGTTTTTGGTCAACTCAATACCAAGTTTTCAAACAGTTTGTGGTAAACTTAAAATCATATTTCAAATAGTTTTTGGTCAATTCAAAACCAAGTTTTCAAACAGTTTGTGGTAAACTTACAACCACATTTCAAATAGTTTTTGGTCAACTCAAAACCAAGTTTTCAAATTGTTTGTGATAAACTTCAAACCACGCTTCAAATAGTTATTGGTCAACTAAAAATCATACAAAGTCCTACTGACGAGGAGTCACTAGACAAATCCTAAGTCCTACTGGCAATGAGTCACTAGGCAAATTAAGCCTTACTGGCAAGAAGCCACTAAGCAAATCATCAAATCCTCATGCGAGGAGCCTTAGGTACTCATGGTTCGTGAACATGTCCTTAAACCATGAAATCATAATTCAAGTCATCATAATCATCACCATCACCAATTCACACTTTGGAGATGTTAAGCAAAGAAACGCTCGCAAATAGATAAGTTTCTCTTTCCCTTAATCATTAAGAACTTCTCATATGCATTCAAAAGATAAAAATTTGGGTTAGATCATGAATTTCAAGCAAGATCCCTAATAAGTTGTTGTGAAATTTCCATTTGTTTTGTCCGTAGAGTCTATTAAAAGCTCAAGTGTCACCTTGTCTTTGAAATTAACTTCTAACGAGCTCAATCTCAAAATGGGGCAACTATTGACACTTGATTTTTAGCTCATTTTTGAAATTTTTTTTCAAAAATTACAATATTAGGATCCTTGTCCAAGCTTAGAAACTTATTTCTAAACCAAAAATATATTTTTTAGAATTTTTCTGAATTTTTATTTAATTTCTTTTAACCAAAATAAGATAGAAAATCAAGAAAAATAGCAAATGGAGTAAAAAAATTCCATAAAAATATTCATTGGTCTTCTTTTAAATCCAATTTGATTAATACAACATCAATTTTGGAAAATTTCAATAAGGAATGTGTTTTTCCCAAAATTGGGAAAAAACAAGCCCAAATTGAATCAAAAATTCACTTGAGTCATTTCTAGTTATTTCTAGGCTATAGTGTCTTCACAACAAATGATTCTAGAACCTTGAATTACATGATAGTTGGTCCAATTGCACGATTTACCAAAGAAATCAAAAAACCCCAAAATCCAATTGAAAATTAAGGATTTTTTAGCCCAAATTGGGAATCATTATCAATTTGAAATTGTCGTATGATAAGACCATAATTTCTAGGGTTAATCAGTCATGGATAATCCAATTTTGGCATCAATTTTTCCCAATCAGGTCATCTAGATATCAAATTGAATAAAAACCTTAATGATGCAAATTTGCAATTTGAGAATTTTGGGTTTAATTGTGACAAAAATTAAGGAAAATCACATAATTTGGTACAAAATGTGATGAGGAATCCAATTTTGGGGTTAAAATCAAAAGATAGGATTAAAATTGAGAAAAATTTGTAAAAATAGACCAACCCGGGTCTGCCAGATCAACCCGACCCAACCCGGGTCGATCTCCTTCCTTACTCGACTTACCCAGAACACTATAAACCCAAAAAAAAATATCTTTGGCCCCACTTCTTCACCGTCTTACCCAGACTGATTAAGCACGTGTTAAACTCCGGGTCGGTCTCCTTCCTTACTCGACTTACCTTGAACACTATAAACCTAGAAAAAATATCTCTGGCCCTGGTTCTTCACCACCTTACCCAAACTGATTAAGCACGTGTTAAACTCCGATTCCAGCTGGAGATTCTCTAGCTGGCATCGGAGATTCGATCTAACGACTCGAAGGCCGGTAGTAACAAACTTTGGGCGGGAAAATTGAGCTAGAAAAAGGAGAAAAAACATTATCAAACTCAAGGAAGGTGTTTGACGATTTTTCTGAGAGAAAGAGAGGGACAGAATGAGCGCGAAAAAGAGAGAACAAGCGTAAGCGTGAGTAGAAACTCCCAAGGCTGAGCGATCGGCACTTTTCCGACCAAAAAAGCGCTGGCAAATCGGTCTCAACGGTGAATTTCCTCACCGAAGAACCTATAGCAAGGTTGATCATCATCGCCTGAAAATTGCGATTGACCGGCGAGTCCAAACCTTTTCAGGCGAAGCGGAAGCTACCAGTTGGGAGTCTAAGTGCTAAGGAAAAGCTCCACGGTCGTCATTAGCCTCGGAAATTTCATTTGATCCCCCTACGAAGAAGGTAAAGTCCGATCATGGTCACAATCTAATAAAATTTCCATAATAGGTTTTAGCTTAATCATGTATTTTTCTTCACGATTTTGCCATGTTAGATGCTTAAAACATGTTCTAATCACATTTTCATTGTTGTTGCATTTTAAATGGTTGAATATGCATAAAACCGAGTTGGCCGCCATTGTTAAACCTTGCCGGAGCTTCTAAACTTCGCTGGAGAGCCTCCCTTTGCTGTAGGCCATCCAAGTTAGCTTTCCTTGATCTCTATTTGATGTTTTGAACATTGTTTTGAAGTCAATTTAAACGGCTAGGGCGATGGGTTTGTAGATTTGATATTGAGAAAATATAAGCTGGAATAGGTTATAGAGTAACTGCTTTTCAGTTGGTTTTTCGTTCGTCGACAGAGGTCCGACGAAGAGTTAGTAGGCTAAAGTTAATAGAGGATGATGAACATTAAACATTGAATCGATTAAAATGATCAAAGCATCATCGCAAGGTCGTCGGAACTCGATCCAAAGTGGCAGCCTCAAGAATAATCAAGCTGGTTTCATGCCCACCACCTGTTCGGGGAAATACCCCAAAGAACAGAGGGTCAAACGGCAGCATTTGGCGTTGTGCCCGTCGGAGCACCGGTCGATGTCAATGACATCTGGTTCGATTGAACCAAACCGGACTCAACCGACCGGCCCGGTTTGTTCCTTCAGCGGAAAACTTAAATAATAAAAATTTTAAGAAAATCCTAAAAAATAGAAAATTTAGAAAAATCCTAAAAAAATCATAATTTTTTTTGGAAAATCCTTAAAAATAGAAAATTTCTAAAAAAAATTCAATAATTCAATAAAAATTTGAGAAAATTCATTTTTTTTAGAAATTCTAAAGACTTAGTAAAAATTGGAAAATTTCTGGAAAATTCAAAAAATTTTAGAAAATCCACAAAAATATAAAAAAATTTAGGAAAATACAAAAAAAATGGAGAATCCGAAAATCCATAAAAAATTTTCAAATTTTCAAAATTAAAAAAATTAGAAAATAAAAATTAGCTCTCGGGAAAAGAAATTTTTAGAAATTTTTCCGAAAAAAATCAAAAAAATAAAAAATTTCAAAAATTCATAGAATGACTTAAAAACATTGTGGCCAATTTTCGCAAGTGAAATTAGAATTTTTAGAGGTGTCTAACTAGCATTTTTAGAAAATCCTTAGTTTAGGGGTTTTTACCTCTAAAAAACGCTAAACCCTAAAACAAAACATATTATCGCATGAATAAGCCTTTAGGACTTTACTAGAGTTTGAGTGTTTTGAGTTGGTTTTAATTTAAGAGACCCAAATTAGGATTGTTTTGCTTGATTGCAATTGATCGTGTTGCTTGTATTGATTGATTGATTGAGTTCACATGTTTAGAATTGTTAGTATTAATGGATAGACCTCGGAAACTCGTGTGGCACGTTAGACACATTATATCGTTTTAGGTACTGAAAGAGCATTAGGGATCTTGATTCGGGATCATTAGCGTAACCAAGTCCCTGTATTCAAACTTTCTGGTTCGCAGAATCGTGGTATTTCTCCCGTACTCCAATTAGGTTTCAGTCAACCTATCAATAATGACTAGTGGTGGCCCCAAATAAAAAACATAGATTGAATAAAAAGATAAAAAATTACAACCTGCTGTCACGTGAGGTATGATATTGGGGGAACCCCCATTTGTCCAGTGATGGGATATCTGTGGGACGTCTGGATGAAATATCCATATCAGACCTTAGTAGCCCATTCGGCAATAGTTTTCCCATTCGTGACAAATGGAAGTACCTTCTTAGTGTACCCAAAAAAGGCGCAGCGCAACACAATAATCGCCACCCGTAGAAATCCACCTAAGGGATAAGAGCAAAATAAGAAAACTTTCATGTTCACAAGCCAAAGACTCAAATAATTATGAATCAGTCAAGTCTTCTTCTATTATTCATCATCACATGCTTATATAGATAAGCATGGAACAGCCCTCTAAGTATGAGTAATTACCAAGAGTCATAGGAAAGATATAACAAGATTTACTAGAAAACAACCATAATCAAATAAGCACTCTAGAAACTTGAACGACATTTACTAGACCTTGAAAATATGAGAAATAAGTTTAGTTGGTTGTGGGTCTCCATGGTTTACTAGTTCCAAAGACTAAATTAATGGCCTTCAAGAAATGCGAACAAATCCCGGACACGTCGTGATCGATTAGACTTGGAATTCAACAATAGGCTTGCAAATCAGCAACTTGTTAGATCATCGTCGGCTTGTCCACTAGATCGGCAACTCTCTTGCATACTCGATGTTTTCAAGGAATGCTTCGGTGTCAGACGCTTTTATTGTGTATAAACTTGTCCCTGAGTTTTCTTGATTTTCTTTGTCATGGTTGGGAGAAAGATCCGCAACATTGAACGTTGCTGAAATAGTATACTCACTGGGGAGTTCAATCTTGTAGGCGTTGTCTCCAATCCTTTGGAGCACTTTGAAAGGTCCATTAGCCTTAGGTTTCAGCTTCCTGTGATGACCCCAAGGAAACTTTCCTTTCTAAGATGTAGCCAAACTAAATCTCATTCATTAAAAATTGCAGGTTTACAATGCCTGTTTGCTCTTTCTTGATACTTTGCATTGTGTTTTATTATCCTTTCCCGAATCTGTTTATGAAGCTTCTTTAGATAGTTGGCATGTTCCTCAGCATCCTCGCTAAAATGTTGAGAGATGGGAAGTGGAGCTAAGTTCAATGGACTAATGGGATTTTTCATGTGCACAATCTTGAAAGGACTCTTCCTGGTTGTTTGGCTTGAAGACCAGTTGTAAGCAAATTAAGCTTGAGCAAGAGTAAGGTCCCATTGACGCAAGTTATTTCCAATTAAACTCCTTAAAAGATTTCCCAAACTCTGATTAACAACTTTAGTTTGCACATCGATTTGGGGATAATGAGAAGAGCTAAATTGAAGTGTGGTGCCTAGCTTCTTACAATGTGTGTGCCAAAAATGACTGATAAACTTTGAATCTTGATCATATGTCATCGTCCTTGGAATACCATGTAGCTTCACGATCTCTTGAAAGTAAAGATTTGCCACATGAGTAGCATCCAAAGTCTTGTTACATGGTACAAAATGTGCCATTTTGGAGAACCAATCAACGACCACAATAATTGAGTCTTTACCCCTATGTGTCCGAGGTAAACCAACCACAAAATCTAGGCTCACATCTTCCCAAGGGGCCATTGGTACCGGTAATAGAGTATACAAGCCAGTATTTTGAGAATGGCTTTTGGCAATGTGACACATTCGGCACTGCTTCACATGTCTCATAACATCTTTCTCCATTTGAGGCCAATAAAATTTTTCTTTGACAAGAGAAAGTGTCTTGTCTCTTCCAAAATGACCGGCTAAACCTCCACCATGGGCTTCATTGATAATGGCTTCCCTTAAAGAACTTCTTGGTATGCACAAACAATTATTTCTAAAAAGAAATCCATCTTACAATAAAAATTGCTAAATTGGACCTCTTGAACAATCTTTCCAAATCTTCCCAAAATCTAGATCTTCTTCATAAAGCTCCTTGATCATGTCAAAGCCTAAGACCTTCACTTGCATTATGGATAGCAAGGAATGCCTACGGCTTAATGCATCCGCCACTCAATTAAGAGTTCTAGCTTTATGTTTAGTAAGAAAAGTGAAATCTTGAAGAAACTCTACCTACTTGGCATGCTGATTGTTGAGGTTATATTGAGTATTTACGTATTTCAAGGCTTCATGATCCGAATATAGAACAAACTCTTTGAACAATAGTTAATGTTGCCAATGATCCAAAACTAAAACAATAGGATAAAATTACTTATCATAAGTAGAGTGAGTCTTGCGGGAATTATTCAACTTCTCATTAAAGAATGCAATAGGCTTTCTCTCTTGGCTAAGAACCGCACTAATTCCCACATTAGAAGCATCACAATCAACTTCAAAAACTTTTTTAAAATCGGAAAGTGCAAGAATAGGAGCCAAGGTTACCTTCTTTTTAAGCAGTTTGAAACTTCGTTGTGCCTCTTTGGTCCACTTGAAACTCCCCCCCTCCCTTTAGGCATTTGGAGATAGGATAAATAATAGTGCTGAAATGCTTGATAAAACAATGATAAAATGAGGCCTAGCCATGGAAACTCCAAATGTCATGTATAGATGTCGGAACGGGCCAGCTTACAAATTGCATCCACCTTGCTAGAATCCATCTTGATGCCATCTCTAGAGACAATGTAGCCTAGAAAGGCATGGCTATTGGTAAAGAAGTGACACTTCTTCAAGTTGGCATATAACTTTTGCTCCAGTAGAATATTGAAATTTGGTGAAGATGCTCCAAGTGTTGCTGTTGAGTTGAATTATAAACAAGAATGTCATCAAAATAAACAACAATGAAGCTGCCAATAAATGGTTTGAAGATATGATTCATAAGGCGCATAAATGTACTAGGAGCATTAGAGAGACCGAAAGGCATGACCATCCATTTATAAAGGCCATCTCTTGTTTTGAAGGCAGTTTTCCACTCATCTCCAATTCTCATTCAAAGTTGATGATATCCACTTCGAAGATCAATCTTGGAAAAAAATAGTAGCACTATGGAGCTGATCGAAAAAATCATCAAGTTGAGGAATCGGAAAATGGTATTTGACAGTAATTTTGTTCACCGCTCTACTATCAAGTGTCGTCAGCTCTGTTGGAGTTACTCGCTTGGCTTGTAGGGATGGATATTGGATTCGGCCAAAGAAAACCTGCACATATAAAAGCTTAAACTAAAACAAATAACTGAATTAGTGGAGGTCTCGCGCATGACAGGGATGCTTGGAAAATCTGCAAGAAATTAGTCAAGTGTGGTTTGCATTGATCTCCAAGTGTTCCCAAATGGATTCCTTTGAGAACCTCCCAAAGTCTGATGACGGTGGACCTTCTTCCGAAGTAATCCAGCGAGGTCTTCTCCTGTGGGCAATAGGTATTGCTAAAGAGACGGTAAACCACCAATTTGTCAAGATAGCGGCTGCTCGTCAGGCCAACAGGGGTGTGTCGCGGCCGTGGACAGCGGTGAGTGAAGCAAAGTCGCAGCCGTACGAGTGGATGCTCGGCCACGACTCCTCTCCCTCTCTCTCTAGTATATCCTCACCTCTCACCTCTTTTTTTGTGTTTCTTTGAATGGCCATATATGTAAGTTGTGTGGCCTCCTCTCTATGCTCTCACTCACGATTTTTGGCCCCCCGAGAAGTGAAGCCCCACTTGTCCTTTTATATACTTTTTTTCACCGACAAATCCTAGGACGCATGCATATTTTCTTTCCTCTTTCTTTTCAATCAAATATTCCTTTTGTTAACTAAATCTTGCTCTCAATTATTTATTCCCTCAAATAGTTGATCTCACAAATATCACGGGGAGTTATGCCGATTGCTTCTTTCTTATTTGCTATGTGACCAAAATCTTGATAATATCAAGTTTTATCACTTCAAATTTTCATCAAATTTTTCTAACTTGATACACATGATTTCGGTCACTACAGGCTTAGTCCAGTTAAGGTCAAAATCATTCACTGAAGTCCACCCGCTACCGGTCCAATGCAAATACAACTACATAAGCCTAAATACTAATTCAAATGCTCCTAATCTATATGCAATTTAACTAATTTTTTGTCTAGAGACCGGGATCGATCCCTAATTTTTTATGCAATGAACGACTGACTGGATTGCCAAAATTTAGGTGTCAACATCTGTTCATTGGTTGACGATCTTAATGCCTAATGATTAGTAGCATAGAGAGAAAAGGGAGTATATGCATGCTATGGCTAGTTGGTGGATTGGTTTAGTTGTCTATCGGATTGATCTTGTTGATATGCTTGACATTATTTTTTTAGTATGGCATGATAGAATTTACTTTACTGAGCTTTCGCTCACTGTTTATTGTGGACACCTTTTTATAGATCTATAGCCATGCCGATACTTCCCACATTGACCTCCATTAGCTACGGAGTGCCCATTGATTTTGAGGGCCACTTGTCTGAGTTTGTGGACCCATACTTCCCGGGGATAGTCTTTATCAAGTGTATCTCCATCCTGACTATAGATATTGGGTCCCCAGTGGGACCCATACTTTTGGAGTTTGTCGCCGTCTATGTTCGTGCTAGAGGACGGCTGGTGAGACCTCTCCCACACCTAGGGAAGGATGGAGCGGACGATGGTGCTAGTAGCGGAGTTGAGTGAGGACGGTATCGAGGAGGGGGAAGGAGGAACTTTTGGAAGACACAAATGTGACATTTTGGGATAGAGTCGTGTGGTCGGGTGATCGCTTTTGTTTTTTTGAAGTGAGTGGTGGGTCCATGTGAATAATTCAAGTTGTAGTGGCGCCTATAGGCAATCTCCCTGAGTACGAACTCACCCTTATATCACCCCTGTTATTAAGTATGATGAATGGTAATTTCATATCTTGCGTGTCCTTGCATTTCTATATTTCTATGTTTCTATGTCACATTCATGTTATAAATGTTGACCTTAGAAAGAAGCATCTTCTGCTTGCAAAAAATTTGATGAATATTGAGAAATAGGAGGATTCCTCTTGAAAGGGGCGGGCTTGGGATGCTACATTTAGGACTGAATTGGCCAAAAAAAAGATTTAAGACTGAATTGGCACTATAGCAATAGGTTTATGACTATTTTGATCATTTTTCCATGTATAAAATGAGCCCAAATTGTGTTGTTTCAATCAAGTCCCACTGTATAGAATGAACTAGTGGTTAGCTTTACAGTTTGCATCTTAGATTTAATCCGTGGTTAGCTTCATGTCAATCATGCGTGTTATCTAACTTAAGATCGCATATATTGATATGTCATGCGTTTAGAAAACATACATTATTTATATATGTCATCTTGCATATAGGATTTGGAATGCATGTTAATTTAACATGTAGATTCCTAGGGTTAATTCGGTCTTTTGTTAATTAACAAAGAAAAAGAGCAAAAATTTGAATTAGAGAGTTTCATATCTATTGCATTAATTAGGTTAATTTATTTTGTATAATCCATAATGCATGACATTTAGTAAATTATGTCATATAGGATTAATTTTGATTGGTATCTCGTATAGATGACATTTCATATCAATGCATGTTCAATTTTATCGCATTTATGTTAGAACTCATCATGCGTGTCATATAGCCATGACATTCCTACACATCATTTAGTAATGTAATTAGTGCATTAAGTTAATTTCTATGACATAGAATTTTAGGGTTCATTAGTAAAGATTGCATGCTTGTTAGTCAATAATTCATACACATACATAACATTCATGCAAATTGTTCTAAAGTCATAGTTTGCAGAAACCTCGTGATGATGTATGGTGATATGCTTTGCTTAGCACGTCCAGGTTCTTTATAATTTCTATTTTTTATTTACTGCTTTGATTATTGGGTATTACTTTTCCGATTACGCACTCGCACGGTCATCCCTCACATGTTAGTGGCATAGTATGAAAATTGATAAATAATGCACGCAAAACATTTTTGAAATAAAGAGAAAATGTACCGAAAATGCGTTAGATTAATCTAGCATAACCAAGTTCTTCCATTAAATTTCTGATTCGCATAAGTAAAATATACTCTCACGTTTTACTTGGGTGTCTAATCGACCCGTAATTGATTAGTGGCTGCTCCAAAAGGTAAGATAGGTAAGATAAATTGCCTGATTGAATCGAGTACCAAGTTTTGATTGATAAGGCTTGGGAGAGCCTGTGCTAAGCACCATGCTTAGCAATCCATTGATTTTTCCTTGGTGTTTCACCTCCGGAAAGGTTGTGACATGTAATTGGCTCAGTCTGATAATATAATTGACGCCAATGAATACTTGCTCGTACTTTCTACTTTACACAATGTCTTGAATGGAGATCAACTAATAGAGGGAGAACAAAATAGGAGAGCACATTGAAAGCATATGAAAGGTGTGAATATGCTAATAGTGGGAGAACCAAATAGAGAAAGCATCTTGAACTGCTACCGCACAAATTGCCTTCTCTTTACAAAGGGAGATGCTGAAAATGAACTTGAACAGTGGCTAAAGGAAATGTGTAATTATTTATTTATTTAGTGTTTGCACGTACCACAAAGAGGGGCAATTCTGTGCTGGTGGGACAACTTCTAAGGACTCTTATTAGAAAGATGGATCGAGTAAGTACAGAGTTAGAAATTTACTTCGAGTACGTTTCTTAAGAAATTGGTAACTTTCATTCAAATATACTCAAAAACTGATTTTACGAAAGCTACATCTAGTAACGAAAATTTACTAGACTCTTAAGGAATTTCATTTGCTATACGATACAGATATTTTATTGTAACTTGGTAAGAACGTAAAACGCATAACTTCTGGCGGTGAATATAGCAAATGGATCATGTTAAACAGATCCTATCCAAAACGAAAACCTCATAAAAAGAGCGTGAGGCATAATTTTACGCAAGTCATCCCAGAGGGTATTGTATTGTGCGTTGCATGGTATCACAGATATGTCCATGCTTTATGTGAATCGAGATAAATCTAATTCAGTTTCTGGGAACATGAGCAGGGATGCCAAGAGGTTGAAAGCCGTGCTGTAGACTTGCTTGTCATGCTTTGTTGATGTCGGTGATCGTGTAGCCGCACTCATGTTCCTCCCACCCTTCTGCTGCGTGTAGAATCCCTGCGACGTGCCATGCGCTCGTCAATCTTCGTGGCAACCAGTTCTGCAGTATTACAACGAGAGTAAGAAGAAGATTTATACTAAGGTTGCTGCATGCATACAGATTCGTCCACACAAGGAATCTGCAAATCGAAACAGCTATATGGTGATGTAAGGATTGTGGTTCGGCCAAATTAAAAATGATACATGTGTCACTGGTCTTAACTACCTGGTGGAATCAATCTTTTTACACCATGCGTTTACTATGAATGTTAGTAAGGTAGGTTTTGTATTTGTATTTGTAATAAAAGCACACGTTTTGTTCCCTGCAAAAAATTATTAAAGCACACTCCCTTCCACAGAATAAAATAAAGATCAATTGCAATTTCAATTATAGGCCATATCATACCTCACAGGAATGCACATTCTCAAGCGACGGAGGAGTGACCATGGCCGGTGTGTGGTGGTAGAAGCAGTCGCCACGCAACTTTTTTGGAGGGAATTGCGTGAAGGGTATGAATAATGTCCCTCTTGATGCTTTTAATTGATCTTCTTCTGTTATGTCATCTCCAACTATCCATGCCTAAACATTGACCGATCGTTAGCAGTCATTCGCGAATGTTACCGTCATCAGCAGGTTGTGATAATAAGTTCTTATGGCATTATATACACAGATGTAATAGCAATTAGGGTTTCCAATTCTTACTAAGAATCCCAACAAAACCCAGAAACGAACACGCTGAATCCTTAAAAGTCTATGCATGTTGATATTTGAAGTCGTTGCGACAAGGGCAAGATTCATTTACCTTTGGAGCATGGCCGCTTGAGAGAAGCAAACTGCTGTCACACTCGTGATTGAGTGATTTCTTCAGCATCTTGTACTCATGCTCATGCAGTGTAGCCACCTAAATTAAGGTTTATATCATTATTGAAGAAGTGTAGTTGGAGGTAGCGAGCCAAATCAAAAGACAATAAGTAAATGATGCCAATAACAGCCCTCTTATCCTCTTTTTTTGTTTATGGGACTTGAATTTACAAAGATGTTGTAAGGTGGCCAGTTTCATGCTATCTCCAATGTAATGAAAATTGACAATGTTCACATGTAGATGGAAAAATCACACGTTTCGATCAAAAATTAATAAAACTTATCGCATGTGTGTTGTAACTAATGTTCATGCTTTATCTACTTTGCTATTGAAGATATATCTTTTCTCTGACTAGAAGGCAATACTTTGCTGCTGAGGGTCAAGTGGAATTTACTTTGCTACTGAGAATCGGGTGTCATCTTTTTAGTTAGGTTAGGATATGAATTCTTTCCTTTTTTTTTTTACTAAGAAGTCCTTTTTAAGAAGATAATATAAAAATATTTAAGTGTTAAACCACATCATAATTTAATAGTTTAAGATTTTAGAATAGTGAGCACAGATTCTACAAAGTTTCACAAAATTATCCTATTAGGAGGTTCCAAGTTTTAATCTTTTCAAAACCTATCTTTCATATAGGAATAGAACATGTATAATGTGCTTTCTAATTTCACCGGATGCAGCCTCGATTACTATAAAAATGAGAGAATTACTTTAAGCATTTTTTAGGGGAGCTGCATATAAGAATTACCATCCAAATTATTTTATTTACCTTGATTCCCCTTTGGCACAAAGCAAAAGCAATGGCATAGGCCACCTTAGTGAGCCTCCCTCTGAAGAGGACTCGGACAGTTCCTTTGGGAATGCTATTGACCACCACAGCCACTGCTAATCCACTCCCATCCACAACTCTCACTCTGAGCTGAGGGTGTCTCTCCACATACAAGCCACCACATCCGTTCAGCCCCTCTCCCTGCAAATACCAAGTTTTGGGTACTTGAGTGTGGTCATATTGCTTTGTTGGGCAATAACAGTAGAAGTCCTAAAACTTGTAATAATAGTACATTTAAGTCCTAAAACTTTCATTTCGTGCATTTAAGTCCTACAAGTCGCAATTTCATTGCATTTGAGTCCTTTCGTTCAACTCCATCAGTTTTAAGTGGACGGAAATGCAACATGATTTTTGTATTATTTTTTATTCTAATGTGAGCCTCTAATAAATAATGGCACATAGTTTTCTGTCCACTAAAACTTAACGGAGCCAACAAAAGGACTAAAAAATGGACCAATCTGACAAATTTTAGGATTTAAATTTACGAAAGAAATTTTTAGGACCTGCAAAAAGTGTATTATCGTGATAAGTTTTGAGACTTGCCTGTAGTTGTCCCTTCTTTCAATAATGTTTTGTTTTGTTATTTTTCACTTCTTGCAAAATTTCATGAGATCATCATCATTTAATATAATGTCAACCTTTTGAAACTACTCGTTGCCTAATATTATAGCAGAGTGTCGCGACCTGCCCCTCGAGGGCCGGGCTCGGATGAGGCGGGCTTAGAGATAAGTGTTCATGAGATGGTTCATATGGCACTTTTTAAAATGATTTTACTGAAGTGTAAATCTTTTGTTTAGCCATATAACTCATTGATCATGAACGTGGATTTTCCCTAAATCCATATCTCGCGTGACAGCAGATTGATTTTATTTTTTAGGAGTCGCCACTAGCCTAGGTCGGGGTTCGGCTAGAATACCCAACCGAAATGCGGGAATTTCGTTTCGGTTTCTACGAAAACCAGAGATCAAAGGTTCGGGGACTAGCTTACGTTAATATTTCTATTAACGCCCTTTCGGTACCGCTAAACTTAACATGGTTGTTATCTAAGTCGTCATGCATTCGTTTTTTACCATTTTCATGCCAAAGTCTTAGTCCACTAGGTGATCATGCATTTTGTTTTTGTATTTTCATTTGAGATTCTAAACTAATCCTATCTTAGTCTAGAAAAAAGAAAGAAACAATCAATTGTATTGAAAGACATTTCTTAAAGTAAACACTCGAAATATTGAAAGGACGAGCTAATTCTAAATGCGAGAAAGTAAAAAAAAGAACCCGCAACTCGTCAGGTGTTTATTACAACACGAATTGAAAACCCGAGACATGATCGGGGATGAATGAATTAAGTACAAATTGAAACCGGATTGGACATCGGTTTGGAACCATCGTCAAATGAGTACAAATTGAGACCGGATTGGACATCGGTCAATCACATTGGTCTTCTACTATTTCGGATTATTCTTCCTTGGACCGCCTCTCGGGTGTCGATGTTTACATCCATAACATTCATTCATAACAAATGACATATGAAAGAACAATGTTGCAATCAATCATTAATTAAGCACGGGCCTCGGGATCGGCCTTTGTTTTTCATGCGATTTGATTCATCACCCATCTAATCACCTAACATTGTTTGATTAATGGTTAATGATAATGAGCTACCATTTGCATTCACAAAACGGCAACTAATATCAATTAACCCCTAAAGTCGGGTTCTAATGACCAAGAATGGGCTACCCGCCGAACATGCACCGGGCCTAACATTCATCTAACAAACACATGCATAATCATAAAATGAACATGCATTCAAGCCCATGGGCCTTGTTTCGAAGCCAAACAAACCATGAGAAGTGGGCTTTATAAAAAAGACCACTTATTCAATTAATGCCTAATTCGGATTGAATCTGTTTGAATGTGATTAACTATCCTAATGATGTCCAAATGAAGTGATTCAGGTGTCCTTAGAAAGATTATGACATGAGGATCAAAAGTCAAGAAGACCATTTTTCCTAAATCCTAGCCAATTTTCCCGAAAATATCGAATTAATCTCAGTGACAGGCTGGACTCGGTTCAGTTATGAATTTCAAAATAATGGCGGGAAAAATAACAAACTTATCAAAACCGCGTGAAAACTTTTGTGCGGTTAGGATTCCCCATGTGCAACAACTTTCATGTTTTGAGTTTTTGCTAAAAAGGACTCCAAATTTTTATAAAATTCGATTTTCACGAAGGACTCAATTGTAAAAGAAATTTCAACCCGAAGAGACTTTTCAAGCAAATTGACCCTCCAAAAATTGCAATTAGGTCCTCAAAACTTTCAGTTGACATAATGAGACCCCACTGAGCAACTTTGTAGTTTTGATTTTTTGCAAAAACGGACTCTAACTTTATCAAATTCAGAGAAACATCTTTTGAACTCCAAAGGAATGAAAATCAGATCTGGACACAGATTCTGATCAAATTGTGATAATTCCTTTTGAAAATTCAAATGATCTTCGATTTTGATGAAATTAGTATCAATAGAAAGATCTCGATCTCAGGAAGAACTTTCGTGAAGAAAATTTTTTCATATCTCGAACACACGAATTTATGAAAA
Source organism: Syzygium grande (assembly GCA_024733475.1). Classification (NCBI taxonomy): domain Eukaryota; kingdom Viridiplantae; phylum Streptophyta; class Magnoliopsida; order Myrtales; family Myrtaceae; genus Syzygium; species Syzygium grande. The sequence continues at coordinate 10,360,652 of JAMXDD010000002.1, read as the reverse complement.
TCGAAGAACGCACGAAGGTTGACTGAAACTAGCATGTCACCAGATTTGCATGCATATGACGTTGCAAATCGTACTAGGCTAACATGCTTAAAATTTTGTAAAACTTTTATGGTGAACAGATCAGGATGTGTTTTACAACTCTCATGAAGGAAGTTTTTCCAGAAAATGATTGTAAAAAATCATAAAATTCATCAAACAACACAACGTCAGTCAGGGAATCATCAGAACAGACTTGAGCAACATATTCCAAATTCTGATCCTAACTTCTAAAAGTGTTTTGACATAGAAAATCAGGTCCGATTGAGGCATATGATATATCAAATCGAAGCTTAAGATGAGCTTTACCAGATTTCGACGTTAACAGGCTCAAATCAGCATCTCAAGCATGCAGGTTTTACTGGACACGAATTTACAGAATTGTGTTCAAGTGTTCTTATCTTGTCTCACAATACTTCAACGCTCAAACGAGCGATCCGACCTCCGTATTCTAATCTGAAATGGCACGGAGAAGCCTCGGAAAGCTCGGCCAACCTACGACAATGGATTGCACGAGACAATGTGAGATTCGACTCTTGTTCACACAAATAGACTAATCAGTAAAAGTTGAAGATAAGGATGTGATCCGGTGGGTACATTCGATGCAAAACCGCCACCACAAAGGACGTGAGGACACCGAGGAATGTAGTCGGAGGGTCTGGATCGCGGGAGGAGGTCGCCGGAAAGCCGGTTCAGCCGGTTGAACCGTTGGACAAATCACCGCCAGAAAGCCGGTGATGATCTTTGCCGAGGGAGAGATCGGCCTAACAAAGAGCTCCCGCCACCAGCAGGGTAGCTGGTCTTCTGCGACCAGGCCTCGCCCGCCGTGGGGACGTCGGAGGGGCGGCGGCTCACCGGAAAGCGGCCGGCAAGGAGCCGGAAGGCCGGCGGCCGAGAGGGAGCTCGATAGAGAGAGAGCTGATCGTGAGAGAGAGAGAGAGAGAGAGAGAGAGAGAGAGAGAGAGAGAGAGAGAGAGGAGAGAGAAAGTAGATCTGAAAAATGAACCCCCCATAATTTTTGGAGGGAAAAACACTATATACCTCTCCCCAACTTTGAATTTTAACCCTTAGATTGATCAAATGGTCTAAAATGAATCCTTAATGATTAAGAATATTCCTTAATAGCTAAGGATTGGTGACATGGCATCATGGATGGACATGATCAATTCTAAATGAATGGCCATGATTGATTTGCTAATCCCCTAATTAATTTGCTTAATCCTTGAAGAAGGGCATTTTTGTCATTTTTGATTAAGGGCATTTTTGTCATTTTTGCACTCAAGAGGATGTGACTGACCTTGGTTGGTCCGACCGGATTATCGATCATCGAAATTTTCGACCGGAAAATGGCTAGTCCGATCGGATTAGTTCAATTTAAATTAAACCGATTTGAGTCAATTAGCTCTGAATTTGGGTAATTGTATGACCGAGCTAGACTAACAAGTTTAATTGAAGTCTAATTAACCAAATTGAGTCCCAATTCATCAAATTGAATATTAGTCTAGAGTGGGTCAAGTTGAATTGCACTATTTAGACCAATTACTCTTAGACTTCCTAATCATTGGATCACTAAATTGATCAAATTGACCCAAATTCATGTGATTCTTCCAAAATTGATTTTGAATTTGGATTTCATATAAGAAATTAGGCTCATTCGTGTCTCAATTGCACACATCATGAAGAATCGATCAAAATCACTGATTAGGGCTAAAATTGGGGGTTTTTGTGTTTGGCTTGGAATCGCAAAATTGGTTCAAAAATTGGATATAAAATGACCTCTAGATCAAATGTCGTGAAGGAAACTAACCTAAAAAATGACTAGAAATGAAGTAATTTCATTTTTGGCCGATTTGAATCAAATTCCGCAATTAGGGAAAAAATTGATTCTAAATCGATTTTTGTAAAATTTCAAATGCCAAAAGTAAATTGAATGTAAAATAAGATGATTTTTGGATTTTTGAATTTTTGAATTTTTTTGGTCAAAGGTTTGACCAAAAGTCAAACCCTAGTTGACTTTTCACTAGGAGCTTGATTTTATGATCAAATCTTTGAATTTTTCTGAAATTTCCACTTCTAAAGTGAAATTGGACTTGAAAGGAATCTTTTTATGCGAAAAGCCCCAATTTGACTTGGGGTTGACTTTTGATCAAAGGGTTGACCAAAAAGTCAACGCCAAAGTCAACCATTTGACTTTTCGGGTTTTTGCATGAAATGAATAGAAAATTGTTTACAGAAGCTAGGCCAACAGACAGAATTAAAAAACGACACTTTTTGCTCAAGAAATGAGCTCTGTCGCGATCGGAAACCATAATCTTGAATTTTTTTATTTTTAATGACGAGTTGACTAAAAATTAGGTGTCAACAGCTGCCCCTCTTTGAGTGGGAGTTCGGAGAGGTTTTGCTCAAAGACCAATTGGCACCTGCAAATTTTTAGTCGATTCCAATTGGGAAATGAAAGAAAATAAAGACAGACATTTGATCAGAGTCTTACCTGAAGCACTTACCGTTGGATTGTCAGACCGTTCATGTGTTCTTCTCTCTCTCATGGGGTGGAATGAAGGAAGAAAAGACAAAGAAATGGTTTTGTGGGAAATCTATGGTTTAAGGAAAACCAAGAACCAAAGGACAAGGTTTAAGGATGACCTAGAACCTAAGGACAAGGTTTAAAGGATAACCAGGAACCTAAGACAAGGTTTAAGGATGACCTAGAACCTAAGGACAAGGTTTAAGGATAACCAGGAACCTAAGACAAGGTTTAAGGATGACCTACAACCTAAAGACAAGGTTTAAGGATAACTAGGAACCTAAGACAAGGTTTAAGGATGACCTAGAACCTAAGGACAAGGTTTAAGGATGACCTAGAATCTAGGGTAAGGTTTAAGGATAACCAGGAACCTAAGACAAGGTTTAAGGATGACCTAGAACCTAAGACAAGGGGTTATGGTTTAGGCTGACCAAAAACCGAAAATGAGGGTTATGGTTTAGGCTAACCAAAAACCGATCCACTGGGGAAAGATATTTTGAAAAAAAAGTTCCGAGATTGTTTAACAATAAACGGAATTTTTCATCTTTTGGTGAAAGGCAGAGATTATCAAAATCCTTAAGAGGAAATTTTAACAAAATAATCTTTGAATAACCACTTAAAGAGGTTAGTAAAAATGCCAAATTAGAAATAACCTAATCAAAAAGGTCTTTCACACTGGCTTTCATAAAAGGCTTTGATTCCCATCCATTGACATGGGAAAACTATTCAATTCTCACCGGTGATGTCTCACGAACCTATGTCAAAGGTTTTCGGAAACGTTCACATTGAATACAAATTGATTGATCAAAAAGGTCTTTCCAAAGGACCGTAATATAGGCTTGGTCATGGGCTTACACAAAGGGTATTTGCTTTGAGGCCAAGAAAAGAAACATACCATCAACATCTTCAGCGGGTTTACAAGTCAAGAACCTTGAAGATAAGACAAGATAGGATTACTTCCACTCCTTCTAGCGGTAGTTCCTTTGTGAAATCTTTACATTAACTCAAATTATCCCAATCGGAAGAGACTTCGGAGAGGGTTGTAATGTCGGTTCGGGTTAGGCTCAAAAGGCTTGAAATTTTGTATAAGGGGTTTGAAAGAGAAATGATGATTATCTTGGCATCATTACCAAATCATCTAAACTTGACATCATTTGACTCTTGAAAATCAAATTGTCTCGAGAGTCCATTTTTCTTGCAACATAAGAGCTTGCTCTTTCTAAATATCTTTTGCAATGAGAATTTTGTTTTCATCATAAGCATGTTGCTTTTTGTTTTTGACATTGATACATTTTTCCATGGGCATTGGCCTTACTTTTACCAGGCACACTGCTTTTTCATGCCCCCTAATATTTATCTTTTGAGCTCTTTGGACTCTCGAGACACTCTATACATATTCACCAATTTTTCTCAATTTTTCTTGGTAAATCATATGCATTGCCCCAATGTAGGGAGATAATCAACATTTTGGGCTTTGAAATGAATATGCTTAAGGCTCAATTTGGCTAATCAAAGGGTAATTGTGTTTGGGTAGAGGAATAAAATGCTCTTCTTCACTTTGGGATGCTTCGAGCTTCCATAAAGATCCACCTGAAATTACCACAAGAAGGTTGATGCAAGTGAAAGTAATAAAATCTTTCTTAGTCTTTTTGCTCCAAAAACGATTAACCATAACTTCTTAACTTGCCCCAATGTGGGGTGGTTCTTGACAAGGATATTTTGAGAATTCTCCTTATTTGGCTCAAAGTCGCTAGCAAAGGATAACATGAGTGTTTAGGATAGAGAAATGAAATGCCTTTTATCATTTCAATCCATGTATTCAATGTGAACGAACCCTACGTCCTACGACATGGTTTTTTCGCTCAATTCTCTCAAAATGAGTATAGGGACGTGTTTAGTCAGGAGTTTTCCTTTTATCATCCTAGGCGTTTTCATTTGGCATTTTTAAGAAATCCCTTTTTTTGTTTTTTCAAATGATCATTTGGTTAAATCCCTCGTTTGTGGGGAATTTTGATAAATCAAAACATTTGATTTTTTTGATTTTTTTTTTTGACTTCTATGGGGATAAAATTTCAAACTTGAAAAACATTTTGGACAGAAAAGGTCCTTACAAAAAAGGATCTACTTCCTAAACTATAGGAAGAAGATTGATTTTATGTAGCTACTTCCTCGAGCTTGACTCCTTGAGATTTGGAATAGTTTCCTTGGGGAACAATTGAGCACCTACAAAATGAACAAATATGCAAAAATGCCATGTATGCATGAGATGCATGATCCAAATGTCCTTAAGTGACGTGGATTCAATCCAAAAGCAGCTCAAAACTTTTATTCAAGGAAAATATTTCTTCACAGCATCTGCATTTACAGGTTTTGGCAACTCTCGGCCATCCATTTCTACAAGAATCAATGCTCCGCCAGGTAACACTTTCTTGATGACATACGGTCCTTCATAAATTGGGGAAACTTCCCACGATCTGGAATAACGGGTAGTACTTTTCTCAAAATCAGGTCATTGACTTCAAAATGCTTGGGTCGAACCCTACGGTTGAATGACTTAGCCACTCGCTTTTGGTAGCTTTGTCCATGGCATAGGGCTTTTACCCTTTTCTCATCAATCATGTTAAGTTGTTCAAATCTTTATTGAATCCATTCTGCTTCAGAAAGCTTTATTTGAGAAAGTACCCTTAATGAAGGAATTTCCACTTCCACAGGTAAAACTGCTTCCATTCCATACACTAATGAGAATGGTGTTGCTCCAGTCGAAGTGCGAATGGAAGTTCGATAAGCCATTAACGCGTAAGGCAACCGATCATGCCAATCTCGGTAATTCTCTGCCGTCTTGGACAGAATCTTCTTTATATTCTTGTTTGCCGCCTCAACAGCTCCATTCATTTGTGGGCGGTAAGGAGAAGAATTCGAGTGACGAATGTGAAACTTATTGAGTAGCTCATCCACTACTTTGTTATTCAAGTTTGACCCATTATCCGTGATAATTGCTTCTGGAACCCCATATCAAGCAATAATGTCTCGACGAATAAATTTTGCCACATTTCTCGCAGTGACGTGAGCATAAGAATTGGCTTCGATCCATTTGGCGAAGTAATCAATAGCCACTAGAATGAAACGGTGCCCATTTGACGCCTTAGGATTAATTGGTCCGATAATGTCAATCCCCACATTGAAAAAGGCCATGCCTCGGACATTTGATGTAATTCATTTGGGGGAGCATTGATTTTGTTCCCATAAATTTGACATTGATAACAACATCTAACATGTTGAATGCAGTCGGCTTCCATGGTTAACCAATAATAACCTAGCCTCATTATCTTTCTTGCTAGAAGATGGCCATTCATATGAGGACCACATTCTCCTTCATATATCTCCTTCATTAATAAATTGGCCTCTTTAGTGTCTACGCACTTCAGCAGGACTGAATCGAAAGATCTCTTGTACAAAGCACCTCCACTAAGAAAGAATTTGGAAGCTAACTTAGCCAAGTATTTTCGATCCGTAGCTTGACTTCCTTAGGAGAATTTTCCTTCTCGAAGGTAATTCATGATGTCATAGTACTATGGTTGACCATCGAGTTCTTCTTCTATAACCATGCAATATCCAGGCTTTTTTAAAACGTCGATTTGCAAAGGATCAATGTTCAATCGATCAGTTACTTGTAACATTAAGGATAATGTTGCTTAAGCATCAGCAAATTGATTCTGAGATCTTGGCAAATAATCAAATGAGATCTCTTCGAATTCTTCCACCAAATCTTTAAGATACTCATGATAAGGAATCAGTTTTGAATCACGAGTTTGCCATTCACCTCCTGTTTGGAGGATGATAAGTGCGGAATCACCATAAACTTGTAATCTCTTAACCTTCATATCGATGGCTAATTGGAGACCGAGGATGCAAGCTTCATATTCTGAAATGTTATTGGTACAAGGAAATACCAACTTTGCAGTTACTGGATAATGTTAACCAGCTGGGGATATCAGGACTGCTCCAGTACCTGAACCGGATAGGTTAACGGCTCCATCAAAATACATAACCCACTTATCTTGTGACACCAAATGGATTCTTTCATCAATTTCATCCCAATCATCTGACTTTAAGGGATTTTCAGCCAACATATCAGCTATGGCTCGACCTTTGATGGACTTCTCAGACATGCTCTGGATATCAAACTCAGAGAGCAATATTTTCCATTTGGCAAGCCTTCCAACCAATGCAGGCTTTTCCAAGAGATACTTGATAGGATCATTTTCATTCACAAGTAGGATTCGATGGTGAAGAGTGTATTGCCGTAATTTGTGTAATACCCAAACTAATGCTACACATGTTTTTTCAACTTCTGGATATTGAGCTTCACCAGAAGTGAATTTTTTGCTGAGGTAGTAAATAGCGCATTCCATTCCATCCTCTGATCTCTTCTGTGCTAACATAGCTCCTAAAGACTCATCATGAATGGTGAGATACAAAATCAAAGGTATACCCGGAGTAGGCGGTACCAAAACTGGTACCTGTGAAAGATATTGCTTCAATTGTTGAAAGGATTTCTGACAATCTTCGTTCCATTCAACCTTGGCATTCTTTTACAACAGCTTGAAGAATGGTTTAGCTGTTTCCGATAACTGGAAAATGAATCTTACAACATAATTCAATCTTCCCAACAAGCTTCGGACTTCCTTAACAGTAGAAGGAGGTTTTAAATCGCAAATAGCCTTCACCTTCGAGGGATCAATCTCGATGCCCTTGTTACTAACCATAAATCCAAGGAGTTTTCCAGACTTTGCCCCAAAAACGCACTTAGCGGGGTTAAGCCTTAGCTTGAATTTTCTAAGTCGATCAAACAGTTTCTTCAAGACTTCAATGTGGTCTTCACCTCTTCGCGATTTAGCGATCATGTCATCGACGTAAACTTCAATCTCTTTATGCATCATGTCATGGAATAGTGTCACCATAGCTCTTTGGTAAGTTGCCCCTGCGTTCTTCAAGCCGAAGGGTATAACCTTGTAACAGAATGTCCCCCATGGGGCGATGAAAGATGTTTTAGTCTTATCTTCTTCCTTCATTCGGATTTGGTTATAGCCAGAGAAACCATCCATGAAAGAAAATAATTCGAATCCTGCGGTGCTGTCGACCAAGACGTCAATATGTGGTAATGGGAAATCATCTTTGGGACTTGCTTTGTTCAAGTCGCGGTAATCGACACATACCCGAACTCGCCCATCTTTCTTCATGACTGGGACAACATTAGCAATCCAGTCAGCATAATGAGTAACTTCAATGAAATCAACTTTTAGCAGTTTCATGACTTCTTCCTCAATTTTCTTGGATAATTCTGGCTTCGTCCTCCTAAGCTTCTGTTTCTTAGGTGGAATGGCAGGATCAAGAGGCAATGTGTGTTCTACAATGTTGGGGTCCAGACCCGGCATGTCAGCATAAGACCAAGCAAAAACATCCTGATACTCTTTCAATAGTTCGATCAGTCGATCAGCATCTGCTTGAGAGAGACTTGTTCCAATTTTTGTTTCTTTGGGATTTTCTGAATCGCCCAAATTTATAACGACAGTTCTTTCTTCTGTAGGAGGTGCGGATTCTTCATGTAGGATCCATTCTCTTTTAATAACCTGGGAATCTTCTTCATTTTCGAGATCAGAATAATCAGATTCGTATGAGTTTTTCGAACGTGAATCCAAGCCATGCATATGACTATTATGGTTATGCAAGGTGTCATGCCTGAGATGTAACAAAAAAAATGGTCAGTATATGAGAATAAGAAATGCAATGCATGAAGATGTGATGAAAAACTTTTCAAATTCCAGATTTTCGAAAATTTCTTGGGGAACTCATCCTCATATCATTGGACATTCTTGTTCCGAAAAAATATTTTGAAAACTATAGATCGTGCAAAAGCCCAGGCCTCAAAGCATCATCATAGGGCTGGTTTGGTATACTTTCGCACGTCTATTAACAAAACATGAGAATGCTTTTATTGATATGCAGCAAATGTCATATAACGTTTTGGATCCGGAGCTCGTGATCCGAATTATTACAACATATGAAATGAACGAAACAAATGAATAAATGGAATTCCCTCGCAGGGGAGAATTAGATGGATTACAATTGAAAACAACTGAAGACAAAGTAGAACACGGAAACATCCCTTACACAGCGGGATCGGTAGGTGGATCATCTTCGAAGCTCTCGGAAATGGCACCCACGGAACTCTCTTCAAATAAGTCGACGATGCCATAGATATCTATTTCTTCATCTTGGAGGAACTTTGGCGGTCCAGAGAAGAAATCTTTCAACGGAGGGGGGAGTGAACGTCGATAACTCTTTTCTTTGATGCTCGGGCTTTTCTGATTACCTTGATCTTGTTGATCGCCTTGGTAACCTAAGCCTTCTCGTTTCTTTCTCTTAGTCACCTCAATGGGCGTGAGAATGCCTTGGGACAGTTTTCCCAATCCTTTACCAATAGCGAATCCATACTCAATCAACACTTTGCTAGACATAAGGGCCGCCTTTGAATAATGAGGCTTTCTCACAACAGTGCCCGCGGGCACATGAGATACTGACACTAGCTCAAATGAGTAGTAACTTGATTCTCCTTTTACTTTTGGCTCCACATAAGGAATTGCAGTATTGTTGAAAGTTTCGGTATCCTTCTCGCAATGGACAGTTATAATTTTGCCACACGCGACGAAGCGGATCATCTGATGTAAGCTTGAGGGTATAACCCCCGCAGCGTGAATCCAAGGTCGTCCCATCAACAAACTGAAGTTACTTGGGATATCGAGCACTTGAAATTTCTGAGTGAACATAACTGGACCAATCATCAGTTGTAAGTCAATTTCACCAAGAGCTTCCTTTTTCATGCAATCAAAGGCCCTGACTGGAGTCTTAGAAGGATGAACATTATCCATACCCACACCCAGACGACGCAAAGTTGATAACGGACAGATATTGAGAGCTGAACCATTATCAATAAGTACTCTTGATATCCTTGTATCAAAGTGCTGAACAGAGATGTATAATACTTTAGAGTGTGCTCGCCCTTCCGGCGGCAAATCTTTTTCGGAGAAAGAAATTTGATCCTACCTACAAACTCTTCCAACTGTACCTCTCCAATTGTCTCGGGTACATGTACTTCATTAAGAACTTTTAAAAGAGCATTTCTATGTTTCTCGGAAGACTTGAATAGTTCAAGTAACGAGATTTGAGCCGGCATTTTCCTTAACTGCTCGATCACTTCTGATTCACTCGTTTTGAGAGTTTTGAGAAGTTGTTCCGCCTCTTCTTCGGTTACAGTCTTTTTCTCGACACCTTTACGAGATGGAAAACATCGGCCTGACCGAGTAACAGCGTTTATTTCATGAGACTCATAATTCCATGGAACTGCCTTGGAATCATAAACAGGAGGTATTCTTGCTTTCAAATTCTCATCTTTCTTCGGTGGCAACTCGATCACAATAGGCTCAATATCTTCATTAGAGATCTCTATATTTCCGAAGCCATCAGCCATTAGATCTATAACCACAGGTTCCACAATATGCGCTTGGATTTCACAAGTAGCATTCAATTCAATCACAACAGGATCAATCACAGCCACTAGGCCATCATCTTCAAATTCGGACCCCCATCCACTCGGGACGATAGTCTTAGGGTCAATAAAAGCGCTTGGAGGAGGAGAGTATTTTACCATGAAATCGTATTTTTCACTTGGCTGCCCGAGTGTCAACAATTTCGCCCTTTTCAATGGCTTTCCTAACGAACTCTCGATCCCAGTGGGAGGTATGGCATTCGAATTCCGAATCAGCATTGGAAAGAACTTCTCTATTATCTTCGCCATCGCCCATCCAAATGGAACAATGTCTTTCAAATCAATAAAGAAACTTGGCGGAGGCAAACATTTGACAAAAGTGTCATATTTCCTACTTGATTGTCTTAGAGTATCAACCACTTCATCACATTCACGAGCGATCATTATAAATTCGCGATCCCAATGAGTCTTACTAGCACCAAGATCAGAATCCGTGTCAGAGAAGTATACTCTTTGTCTTCATTGGCGGGTATGCTTTTATCATCCATGCCTCCCCATCCATCGGTAACGATATCCCTTGGGTCGACGAAGAAACTTGGAGGTGTCGTGCATTTGACTATGAAGTCATATTTACCACTCGGTTGTCCGAGGGTATCAACAATTTCACCTTTTTCGATAGCCTTCTTCATGAATTCACGATCTCGACGGGCATTCTTACTCTCACATTCCAAATTACTATCAGAATGCGTGTCAATCCAAGGTTCATCAACGTCTGGCTCGTATCCATCATCTTTTGGCTTAGAGCATGAGGCTTCACCTGCGAACTTGAATAAGAATTTTTCGGACGATAAATCAATTACAGCAGTCTCGGTGGACCCTTCGGGCTTCCTTCCTTGAAGAGGCTGAATTATGCCTAAAGCAACCATCTTGGCTAAACAATACATTTTCTCCTCCTGGGATACACTTTCTTCTTTCGGTTGATCTCTAGCTATAGTCAATAGCTCTTCCAACTTCGACACATCGAACAAGAAAGATTTCTCATTCTCATCTCCAAATATCACATTAACGGCTTCGGTATGATTAGGGAGCGGATTTTGTTGAACATTCGGCGTGGCATCTTTAAACGACAAAATCTTCTTATCCAACAGGTTCTGAATCTTGACCTTGAGAGTGTAATAATTGTTCACATCATGACCCTTCTCACCCATGTGATACACACAAGATTTTGCCAAATCAAACCCAACGAAACTTTGGTGGGTTGTCTCTCGGGATTTCTTTTGCTACGAGTCTTTGTTCAATCAACATCGGCAGCAACTCGAGACATAGGTCTTGGTAAAGGAGTGAATTGCCTTTGCGGAGCTTTTCCTTTTCGATCAAAATTCGGGAAGAACCCCTGTTTCCCAACGGACCTTTGAACCGGTGAATTTAATGGCTTTTGAACATTAGGATTTTGGATATAGGCAACCTCCACCATTGGCTCCTTATCCTTCTTTAAGGTAAATCTGCGAGTCGTTGTCTCGGTCAATCGACCCTCTCGCATGATTCCTTCGATCGTTCTCCCAATTCTACCATTGCGGGAAAATTGATGCAAGTGTTATTGAACATCTTATCAAGTATTCTGAGGTAAAGCTCAAGAAACAACTGCATGATTTCTTTCTCGGACAACGGAGGTTTGACTTGAGACGCCATAGTCCTCCACCTTTGGGCATATGCTCTAAAAGTTTCATTCCTCCTTTTGTCAACCCGGACCAGCTCTTCACGGGTTGGAGCAATTTCGGTATTAAACTTGTATTGCTGAAGGAATTCATCTGCAAGATCTTCCCAAGTACAAATTTTCTCCAAATCCAATTCGATGAACCAAGTTAAGGCGGAATCAGCCAAGCTATCTTGAAAATTGTTGATCAACAGCTGGGGTGTTATCGGAATAACGAGCCATCTTGCTCAAATAATATTTCAAGTGGATTTTAGGGCACCCAGTTCCATCATACTTCCTTGAAAATTCGGGCTCCTTGTAAAAATCAGGAACTTTCACCTTTGTAAAAGGCGACAACTTATCAAAGCCTTGGATTTGATAACCTTGCAACATGCATAGGCGTTCCTCCAATTTTGCAAGACGTCTCGCACTCTCTTCATCCATGTGAACGACATGCGACTCCTTAGATGGAGCTTCCAAATCGATGACGGTGGGAATGGCATTAACGGGGACCTCTTCAGCAGGTCCTTTGTCAACAGGATCTATCACCGGCGCATTAGTGGGCGCATTAGGAGTAGAAGCCGCAGCAGCAGAAGCCACAGGCGGGAAGTTCTTTACTTGATTTGCAAGATCAGTTAAGAGCGCCATCATTTGCGCCATTTGATTCTCGATGGTAATAACACGAATACGAGTGTCTTCGTTTTTCATCCTTACTTGGCGACGGGTGCGTATAATAAAGCGCGATTCAGCCGTATTTTAATACTCTCTGTAAAAAACAGAAATCAAATTAGTATACGGAAAATGAATTGAGACGAAAATATAAAAACCCTTCAATTTTATATTTTCTTTAGATGAAATAGAGATAAGAAATATTCTCATGATCCCAATATCACGTGAATAATCTCTTATCATAATTTCCTCACAAGAAATTATACAATTAAAGGGGTAACATGTGATGATTAATCAAGATGCCCCATCTATATTCCATTGGAATCTCGGAAAAGAAAGTACACACAAGGGAAATTTCACTATTAACAACAAAATTTGTGAAATACAATCCCTTAAAGACAAGAAGAGAATCCTATTACATCATTACTAAAATGAGTAAAAAGGAAACCCTATACATCAAATCTATAAAATGAAAATTACATGAAAGGAGATTTCCTCATGGAATATAGCCAAACTCCTAATGGATCTTCTTTAGACGCGAGGCGAATTCGTTTGTTTTCTTGGGTCAAACGTTCAACCTCGGCTAAAGCTTCATTCTTTTCCTTAAGAGCTCTGACGGCTATAGCTTGCTGTTGAGTTGGCTTCTCGGGAACATTAGGGAGATCTATTTTAAGCTCGGGCTCGAGGCGACGGTGTATGTACTCCGGCAATGCGTGATGGATCTTCATTTCCCCTTCCAATTCTGATTCATCGGTAATGAGAATTGACTCTGGGCAACATTTGTACCACATATCAATGATAGACTTGACCATTTCCTTCACATCCGTCATTTGGTCCTTTTGGATGACATCTTTGCGATAGTCAAAATGATATAACCCCAGCTTGAGGAATGGTGGAATCTTTTGAAGCGCGCGATATTGACGGATCACCCTAAAAGGGTAATATGACGTAGACCCCGTAAGACCCAAGAGTGGGATTGGGTTGTCGGATCCGTTATTAAGGCGCACCTCGGGATTTCCAAGCCAACGAACATGCCATTGGATTTGATTTGGAATAAGGTTCTTGAAAAAAAATAAACCAAGTTGAGAATGACCAAAAGGGAAAGATTTTTTCCTTTTTCTCGGAAGAGCGAGATAAGATGACAATCTTTGGATACATCTATGATTTTCAAGCTCAGACCGAAATCTTTAAGGTGAGAGACCAACCAAATTTGGAGTAAACCTATTGGGGCTCTAAAAATACCATTTTGTTTTGTTTGAACCTATTAAGTGACACGAAGGTCTCACCTAAGATCATATTGGGGAATCTTTTGAACATACACACTTGATTGACAATGTGAACTACCAAAGGATCCATGGTCTTTTTGGTGAATGGGAAAACCACAAAACCAAAGAAGGTTAAGAGAAAAACTCGAGGAATTTGATTACCCGATTCTTTTGGCAAGCTAGAAAAATGTCGTTCTAAGAATGTGAAAGAAAGTGCATTGGAATTTCCTCTAAGAACGCCTTTGATTTGGAGAATATCGATTCCTAAGAATTGGCTCAAAAGAGTTATAGGATCTATATCTATCGGAGGACTGACTAGACCAAAAGACCCGACTCTACCAATGGCAATATCGTACTCCTCAATTGTAGGGGTCAACTCATTTCGACCAAACACAAAAGTGGATGTCTTTGAGTTCCAAAAATGGGACAATGCTTTGATCATGGCGTTACGAGGCTCAATGTACAAGAGTGCGGGAAGATATCCGATCCTCTTTTCCACGTAATCCTTATGCTTTGACTCGAGACTTTCCCACATGGTCACGAGAGCTCTTGGAACGGGGATAATTCGAATCTCCGACATATCCATTTTGACTAACCCTAATTTGGGGCATCGAGATTAATCACCACGCATTATAGAAAAGAGTATAACGTGGAATTGAAATGGTGTAATTTGAAATTGTAGAATGATACAATCAACCTTACCATGAAGATAAAATGGCAAGCACATCGACACATCGCATGAGGACATGTGAGTTTTGACACCTAAGGGTAGGATTCTAAAGATTTAAGGTCCCCATCTTAATTAGATAAGAAGAGTTTACCCACCGCTACTAACGTCGGCCGGTGCACTTCTTACTAATCAAGATGAGCGGTATTGAAGAATGGATTACCACATGGATTCACATGCGGATTCCACTCTTAATACCTCCTAAAGGTGCCCTAAAGCGATCCGGGGTTTTAGACCGCGGGATGTGGGTGCATTGTGTCGTGCTAACGCAAGTAAACATGCATTTAAATCTAAAGCAAACAACACTTCAATATAATCTCATACATTCGACATTCACTCGAACACCACCTACAAAACAAAGGGTTTGCATTCGCTCCACCCCTTATGGCTCCCACCTATAAAACCATTTAACACATGGTTAGTGGACTAACCTCATTTTCCACGTGACTTTGACATGCAGTCGATGCTACAAAATGTAGACGAGTGAGATAACAACCAACAAGTTTATTACGGCTTTAATCCACTTAGGTTTGTAACCTAGTCCCTAGCGGAGTTGCCAAGCCTGTCACGACCTGCCCCTCGAGGGCCGAGCTCGGATGAGGCGGGCTTAGAGATAAGTGTTCATGAGATGGTTCATATGGCACTTTTTAAAATAATTTTACTGAAGTGTAAATCTTTTGTTTAGCCATATAACTCATTGATCATGAACGTGGATTTTCCCTAAATCCATATCTCGCGTGACAGCAGATTGATTTTATTTTTTAGGAGTCGCCACTAGCCTAGGTCGGGGGGTCGGCTAGAATACCCAACCAAAACGCGGGAATTTCGTTTCGGTTTCTACGAAAACTAGATATCAAAGGTTCGGGGACTAGCTTACGTTAATATTTCTATTAACGCCCTTTCGGTACCGCTAAACTTAACATGGTTGTTATCTAAGTCGTCATGCATTCGTTTTTTACCATTTTCATGCCAAAGTCTTAGTCCACTAGGTGATCATGCATTTTGTTTTTGTATTTTCATTTGAGATTCTAAACTAATCCTATCTTAGTCTAGAAAAAGAAAGAAACAATCAATTGTATTGAAAGACATTTCTTAAAGTAAACACTCGAAGTATTGAAAGGACGAGCTAATTCTAAGTGCGAGAAAGTAAAAAAAAGAACCCGCAACTCATCGAGTGTTTATTACAACACGAATTGAAAACCCGAGACATGATCGGGGATGAATGAATTAAGTACAAATTGAAACCGGATTGGACATCGGTTTGGAACCATCGTCAAATGAGTACAAATTGAGACCGGATTGGACATCGGTCAATCACATTGGTCTTCTACTATTTCGGATTATTCTTCCTTGGACCGCCTCTCGGGCGTCGATGTTTACATCCATAACATTCATTCATAACAAATGACATATGAAAGAACAATATTGCAATCAATCATTAATTAAGCACGGGCCTCGGGATCGGCCTTTGTTTTTCATGCGATTTGATTCATCACCCATCTAATCACCTAACATTGTTTGATTAATGGTTAATGATAATGAGCTACCATTTGCATTCACAAAACGGCAACTAATATCAATTAACCCCTAAAGTCGGGTTCTAATGACCAAGAATGGGCTACCCGCCGAACATGCACCGGGCCTAACATTCATCTAACAAACACATGCATAATCATAAAATGAACATGCATTCAAGCCCATGGGCCTTGTTTCGAAGCCAAACAAACCATGAGAAGTGGGCTTTATAAAAAAGACCACTTATTCAATTAATGCCTAATTCGGATTGAATCTGTTTGAATGTGATTAACTATCCTAATGACGTCCAAATGAAGTGATTCAGGTGTCCTTAGAAAGCTTATGACATGAGGATCAAAAGTCAAGAAGACCATTTTTCCTAAATCCTAGCCAATTTTCTCGAAAATATCGAATTAATCTCAGTGACAGGCTGGACTCGGTTCAGTTATGAATTTCAAAATAATGGCGGGAAAAATAACAAACCTTATCAAAACCGCGTGAACATTTTTGTGCGGTTAGGATTCCCCATGTGCAACAACTTTCATGTTTTGAGTTTTTGCTAAAAAGGACTCCAAATTTTTATAAAATTCGATTTTCACGAAGGACTCAATTGTAAATGAAATTTCAACCCGAAGAGACTTTTCAAACAAATTGACCCTCCAAAAATTGCAATTAGGTCCTCAAAATTTCCAGTTGACATAATGAGACCCCAATGAGCAACTTTGTAGTTTTGATTTTTCGCAAAAAAGGACTCTAACTTTATCAAATTCGGAGAAACATCTTTTGAACTCCAAAGGAATGAAAATCAGATCTGGACACAGATTCTGATCAAATTGTGATAATTCCTTTTGAAAATTCAAATGATCTTCGATTTTGATGAAATTAGTATCAATAGAAAGATCTCGATCTCAGGAAGAACTTTCGTGAAGAGAATTGTTTCATATCTCGAACACACGAATTTATGAAAATCGAAGAACGCACCAAGGTTGACTGAAACTAGCATGTCAACAGATTTGCATGCATATGACGTTGCAAATCGTACTAGGCTAACATGCTCAAAATTTTGTGAAAATTTTATGGTGAACAAATCAGGATGTGTTTTACAACTCTCATGAAGGAAGTTTTTCCAGAAAATGATTGTAAAAAATCATAAAATTCATCAAACAACACAACGTCAGTCAGGGAATCATCAGAACAGACTTGAGCAACATATTCCAAATTCTGATCCTAACTTCTAAAGTGTTTTGACATAGCAAATCAGGTCCGATTGAGGCATATGATATATCAAATCGAAGCTTAAGATGAGCTTTACGACTCTCTAGTTTATCACTTCACCAGATTTTGACGTTAATAGGCTCAAATCAGCATCTCAAGCATGCAGGTTTTACTGGACACGAATTTACAGAATTGTGTTCAAGTGTTCTTACCTTGTCTCACAATACTTCAACGCTCAAACGAGCGATCCCACCTCCGTATTCTGATCTGAAATGGCACGGAGAAGCCTCGGAAAGCTCGGCCAACCTACGACAATGGATTGCACGAGATAATGTGAGATTCGACTCTTGTTCACACAAATAGACTAATCAGTAAAAGTTGAAGATAAGGATGTGATCCGGTGGCTGTTCGATGCAAAACCGGCCACCACAGTGACGTGAGGACACCGAGGAATGTAGTCGGAGGGTCTGGATCGCCGGAGGAGGTCGCCGGAAAGCCGGTTCAGCCGGTTGAACCGGCTGGACAAATCACCGGCGGTAAAGCCGGTGATGCTGCCGAGGGGAGATCAGGCCGGAACAGTGAGCTCCGGCCACCAGCGAGGGTAGCTGGTCTTGCGACCAGCCTCAGGCCGCCGTGGGGGACGTCGGAGGGGCGGCGGCTCACCGGAAAGCGGCCGGCAAGGAGCCGGAAGGCCGGCGGCCGAGAGGGAGCTCGATAGAGAGAGAGATGATCGAGAGAGAGAGAGAGAGAGAGAGAGAGAGAGAGAGAGAGAGAGAGAGAGAGAGAGAGTAGATCTGAAAATTTTGGAGGAAAAACACTATATACCCCTCCCCAACTTTGAATTTTAACCCTTAGATTGATCAAATGGTCTAAAATGAATCCTTAATGATTAAGAATATTCCTTAATAGCTAAGGATTGGTGACATGGCATCATGGATGGACATGATCAATTCTAAATGAATGGCCATGATTGATTTGCTAATCCCCTAATTAATTTGCTTAATCCTTGAAGAAGGGCATTTTTGTCATTCTCAATTAAGGGCATTTTTGTCATTTTTGATTAAGGGCATTTTTGTCATTTTTGCACTCAAGAGGATGTGACTGACCTTGGTTGGTCCGACCGGATTATCGATCATCGAAATTTTCGACCGGAAAATGGCTAGTCCGATCGGATTAGTTCAATTTGAATTAAACCGATTTGAGTCAATTAGCTCTGAATTTGGGTAATTGTATGACCGAGCTAGACTAACAAGTTTAATTGAAGTCTAATTAACCAAATTGAGTCCCAATTCATCAAATTGAATATTAGTCTAGAGTGGGTCAAGTTGAATTGCACTATTTAGACCAATTACTCTTAGACTTCCTAATCATTTGATCACTAAATTGATCAAATTGACCCAAATTCATGTGATTCTTCCAAAATTGATTTTGAATTTGGATTTCATATAAGAAATTAGGCTCATTCGTGTCTCAATTGCACACATCATGAAGAATCGATCAAAATCACTAATTAGGACTAAAATTGGGGGTTTTTGTGTTTGGCTTGGAATCGCAAAATTGGTTCAAAAATTGGATATAAAATGACCTCTAGATCAAATGTCGTGAAGGAAATTAACCTAAAAAATGACTAGAAATGAAGTAATTTCATTTTTGGCCAATTTGAATCAAATTCCGCAATTAGGGAAAAAATTGATTCTAAATCGATTTTTGTAAAATTTCAAATGCCAAAAGTAAATTGAATGTAAAATAAGATGATTTTTGGATTTTTGAATTTTTGAATTTTTTTGGTCAAAGGTTTGACCAAAAGTCAAACCCTAGTTGACTTTTCACTAGGAGCTTGATTTTATGATCAAATCTTTGAATTTTTCTGAAATTTCCACTTCTAAAGTGAAATTGGACTTGAAAGGAATCTTTTTATGGCGAAAAGCCCCAATTTGACCTGGGGTTGACTTTTGGTCAAAGGGTTGACCAAAAAGTCAACGCCAAAGTCAACCATTTGACTTTTCGGGTTTTTGCATGAAATGAATAGAAAATTGTTTACAGAAGCTAGGCCAACAGACAGAATTAAAAAACGACACTTTTTGCTCAAGAAATGAGCTCTGTCGCGATCGGAAACCATAATCTTGAATTTTTTTATTTTTAATGACGAGTTGGCTAAAAATTAGGTGTCAACACAAAGTATAAGCTAAGCCTCCGGATGCTCCCACTCCCTCTTTTAAGTGTTAGAGAATGACTTTGTTTACATTATAGTAAAGTCTAACACATTTAATAATTGAAAATGTTGAACCCTAGGCAAGTTACATGACCATAAAACTTTGTCTTGCAAAATTGTCCACCATGAACCTATCATGATTCATATTATAATGTCATGAGATGGAAATTATAATGTCACGAGATGCTTGCCTGGTTCAAGAGACCCAAGCACAAAACCTTGGTCCCCTTTTCCTCTGCCTCCAAGATAGCTTTCTCAATCAGACCATTGATCGGCTCCTTTTGCCATTGCATGAAGTACTAGAAAGATAGCAATAAATCTGAACAAATCTGGAATCTTTTTATAGTAAGGGCTGCCCTCAAATCCTCAAAAGAAATATGGCGGATGAACTAAGAGTTCCAATTATGGAGAAAACCGGGGAAATATCTTGGTATTCCATCAGATTGGGGACAAATAAAAAAACAATTGTTCGCGTGGATACTGGCAAGGGTAAATATGAAGTTGGAAGGCTGGAAGGAAAAGCTACTCTCAAAGGCGGGTAAGGAGATTCTAATCAAAACAGTGGTACAATCACTTCCCCAATACGCAATGTCTATTTTCAAAATCCCCATCTCTGTGTGCAAAGCGATTGAACAGAAAATAGCTTCCTTCTGGTGGAAACAGAATTCTTCAAAATCGGGCATCCACTGGAAAAAATGGGAACTCCTTAAAGAAAGGAAAATAGACGGGGGATTGGGCTTCAAGGACTTAGTTACCTTCAACAAGGCTGTGCTAGGAAAGCAAGCGTGGAGACTGGCGCAAAATCCAACTGCGTTGTGGTGCCAAATACTAGAAGGCATTTATTTCCCAAACAGAAGTTTTTGGAAAGCAACTAAGGGCTCCCGACCCTCGTGGGGGTGGCAAAGTATATTAATGGGAAGGGATTCCATAGGCCCTAATGTGAGATGGCAAGTCGGCAATGGTGAGAGCATCAACATAAGAGAGGACAAATGGCTGGAAAGGAGAGTCATAGGAGGTCCAGCAAACCGGGAGGACCCACAGAGAGTCGTAGAACTCATAGATCAAGAGACAAAAACGTGGGATGTTAATCGGCTAACAAGACTGTTTCCGGAGGAGATTGTGTCCGAAATTAAGGCCATAAGGATCAAGCCTATCCAGGACACCGATAGACAAATATGGAACGGAGCTACAACAGGATAATATTTGGTAAAACACGGTTACTCCAGATTTCGAGCAGTTCCTTCCAAGCAAAACATAGAAATAGCGTCATCCTCTTACCAGCAACCCCGCTCACTTTGGACAAAGATTTGGAAATTGCGCATAGAACCAAAAATTCAGTTTTTCATATGGAGTGTGTGTAGTAATGCTCTGCCAACGTCGGAAAATCTATATAAAAGAAGGGCCTTACCTGACCCACTTTGTCCAGTCTGTCGTAAACATCCTAAGATGATGAAGCATATCTTCACCCTCTGTGACTGGACCAACAACATATGGTCAGACCCGAGAATCCAGATGGACGTATCACCGATAAATCTAACAAGGATGGACAAATGGATTGACGAAGCACTCACCAAATGCTCAGTACAATCTGGTCCGGAAATACTTGCAGGAGTCCTCTGGCAAATATGGAAGGCAAGGAACGCCTGGGTTTTCAATCAAATTAATCCAAGCTCCGGAATAATTGTGGAAGAAGCTATTTATCTAAACAGAAACTATCAGGAGCAAAACTTACCTGAATTGAGGAGCTGGAAGGCTAAAGCTAAGACAGAGTTCTGGAGACCCCCAGAACCTGGAATTCTGAAATTCAACGTTGATGGGTCTTGGATCGAAGGTAAAACAGAGGGATCGGTGGCTGGGATATGTAGAGATTACAGGGGAATGATCATTATGGGGTTCGCCAAATCTGTGTCTGCTTCTTCCTCGCTGGAAACTGAAGGCAATGCTGTAAAAGAAGCACTTCTCTATCTGCGGGCAGAGATAGCGAAGAAGAAGGAATTAGCAGCAGAGGAGATTAGCTTACAGTTAGACAATGAAGCCTCTGTATTTTTGCTTATAATCCGACAGAAAGCCCATGGGCCTTGAGAAGCCTTTTTGTTGATTGTAATGTACTGCTCTCCCAATTAAAGGCGGTTTCCGGTCCACTTTCCCACAAAACAACAATCAAGCGTGCACCGGATAGCCAAAAATCATCAGAAAGGATTTCTACCATCCAACTGGATGTCTAGACCACACCTACCTCTATGGGAATTATTTTGTATTGACTCTGGTCATCTTCTCTCTTGTAATACGTTTCCTAGTGTTTGAATGGAAAGTAATACTTCGATAAAAAAAAAAGAAGAAGTACTAGAAAGAAGATCAGAGAAATGATTGATACAAATGAGAAAATGACCAAACTAAAAGCACAAAAACTTCAGTAATATAAAATGAAAACCAATCAGGTGGATAGATAAAAGAAAATCTTACTTGAATGCTATACTTTGGAATGACCCAAGTTTGTAATTTGAGTTTATTGAAGCGATGCCGCTCAACCACAAAAGTGCGCCCATAAAGCGAAGTAACCATCACGGACCATAGAGTCACAGGCCAAATCAACCAGAGATACCACCTTGATGATCGGTCGGGCCGGGACGCAAGAGAGGCGAATCCTACCCGCAAATGATAGATCGACCCGGGAGTTGTAAGGTGGGTCAGATGCACGACATCGGACACTTCTATGCCTCGCTCGAGCGAAGTCTCGTAGAGTTTATCGGAGGACTTGTCCATCGTTCCGTAGATGTAGTCGTTAAAACGGCATGATCAAGGAGTAGTTTGTCCGGAATTGTGTGTGATGTAATGAATGAAACCTGCAACATTGGAATGATGTGACGTAATAATATCATCAATTAGCCAAAAGATTAATCGTATAAAGTCTTTTGACGTATAGACAGAGCTAATCCCAATGTGAAAAATTTTATGTCCATATATTTCTCAATAAGATCCAATTATACAACAAATGTGATTGGTCTCAAGTAGCCAAAAGCATGGCTTGACGACAATCAAAAAGCATGGCTTGGGCTCCGATTTGCACTCAAAAATATTTTCCAGAAGTTTATGTTTTCGATTTGGTTTGAAGTACAAATAAGTACTAGCGACCGTGCATCGGCGGCGGCGACCCGCAAGCGTGGGGCGGCCGCGGGCGGGCGATCGGCGGCGGCGGCGGCGGCGGGCGACTAGCGGCCAGGCGGTTGATTTGACCGGTGGCTGGCGACCGTGACGGGCGACCGGCGGTGGGCGACCCGGTGGCCGATCGGGGCGGCGATCAAGCGGCGGGCGATGGTCCTCTCCGCGGGCTTAGTCGACGCCGCCGGGCGGCAAAACTACCGGGCCCTCCCATGGTCGGCATCATTTTGCCATTTTCATAGGCAATTTTGCCTTCACTTTGGGGGAAAATGATTTCCTCTTTGTGAAAAGAGGAAATCATTTTCCTCAAAACAAATAAAGGATTTGGGGGTGGGGAAGGAAAATGTTTTCCCACGGAAAATATTTTCCGCCCCCGAACACCGGAAAACGCGAAAAATGTTTTCCGGAAAAATATTTTTCCGCAAACGAACGGAGCCTAGGTGTTTATAGTTAATCCCCCTTACAAAACATGTTCATTTCAATGAAAGTAAAAGCAAAAAGTACCTCCTGCCAAAAATTATAAAGCTATTTAAATTATGAGAAAGCAATATTTAAACTTACGGGCCAAATTTTTTCATTTTACGAAAGTTCGAAGTAATTCGAATTGTGAAATTGTCAAAATGCGTGCACAAGAGTTTATCATATAGTAAATAAGAGAAGTTCAATATAGACGGGCCTTGACACTCTAGTTTAAACGAAAAAAAAAATGAGAGATGAGAAATGTACCGTGAGAATAGAATTGTTGAAGAAAGTAATTCGAATTATGAAATTGTCAAAATGCATGCGCACAAGAGTTTATCACATAGTAAATAAGAAAAGTTCAATACATATGGGCCTTGACACTCTAGTTTAAACGAAAAAAATTGAGAGGTGATAAATGTGCTATGAGAATAAAATCGTAGAAGAAAATGATTCCATGGAGTTGTTTAGAGCATAAGTTATTGACTCTTTGTTGATTAAAATTTTTTGATCGAATTTTGATATTCTGTAAAGGGTTCCATATTTAGGGTATTGATATGAGTGATGAGGAAGAAGATAAAAAAAAAAGGTTAATGCCACGAAAAATCCCAAATTGGTATACATGTGATAAATTTACCTAAAACTAATTTTTTGACCAGCAAAAATCCCAAATCGGTACAGCTATGACAAATATATCCTTCATTAAAATGGATTAATACCATTAAAATCATAAATTGATAAATCTGTGACAAACAGAGGGCTAAAACTCTAAACTAGTACACTTGTCCATAATTACATGTTATCCAACTCAGCAATTTCACCGTAAAATTTAATGGAAACTAACGGAAGATAAATTTGTCATAAGTGTATTAGTTTGGAGATTTTTCGTGATCAAAAAATTAATTTGTGGTAAAATTTATCGCAAGTGAACCGATTTAAGATTTTTTTGTGGTATTAACAAAAAAAAATGTAAATTTTGGGATATGATGAAAGTACTTTTGGAACTGAACAAAAATGGTGGGGGCTGAAGGACGATGGTGGGATCATTTCTTTTCACACCCCCAAATTTTTCCTTGGGCCCCTCCATAACAAGATTATTGAATTCTTCACCTACTGTTTCTTCCTTTATGCAATCTCCCTCCCCCACGTCTCCATAAAACAAGAATTCAAGTAACCCAAGAACGTCGATCTGTGCTTCAAAGCAACATGACTTTCTGTTGCACCAGACACAAACATAAATCGCCAACCTACCATGGCAACTCCTGTTGATCCTAAGGCCTAAACCCATTTATTGCAGGCCCCTGTCAAAGTTTTTTGGTCCCCAGCATTCATTCGTTCACACCCGATCACGCCCATGTTTCCTTCCTCACACTCGTCAAAACAATGTTTTAATTTTCAACGTATCGATGATCCACTTTGCGACAACAGTTACTGCATTGGAAATTACGATATTTCTTGAATTAGTTACTTAAAAAAAGTGTCTTGACACATTTGCGTTCGCAAATTTCTTTTGCTCGTAGCACAATGATAAAATCTGACTTTTAAATGAAAAACTTACTTGTTGAAGTACGTAGCGAGAACATATTGAACATTTAAACAGCGGGAATTTAAGGTACGAGTTCACTTCTGAGAAGTCATAATATCGGATTGCGTAATACGATCTAGGTAATGACCGGTATACAAAATTAGTGTATAAAATAATGTGATTGACTGTCAATGAGGTTATATTCGACACTCAATAACGGTTTTTGTCTTATAAATTTGTGTACTAATTTTGTAAATCAATCTTAATAGACTCATCAATAATCGATTACTGTGGTTTAGAGAGAGAGAGACTTACGAGGGGGTGTACATGAGGTACTTGAGTGGGGGGAAGTATGAGAAGATCCACTTAGGAATGAGCTCGAAGTTGCAGTGCCCCATGTTGTTCATTAGGTCGATGTACGTCACGTAGCCAGCAAATGACATGATCGACGCCGTTCCCATCTGCACCATTGTGAACAGAGGTATGGCGAACAGCAAGAAGTACGCCACGTGCTCCGCAAATGGATGAATCACAGCTGCAAACCAACCAAAATTTTAGCGTCTCGTTAATCTGCACAATTGAACTTGAAGAAGATAAATGCAAGTTCGGTCTGATTATGATGCAAGATGGTAAGACTTCTTACCAAAAACATTTACAGCAAAGGGTGTGTCGAAGTTATTAGATTGGTTGTTTGAACAAGTCGGATCATTCAATGGACGGATCGCGCTAATTTAGATTACCAATCAAAATTTGACGCATCATTTAATGAAAACGTTTTGGTAAAAGAATTTGGTGCATCTATCATCATTTATATCTTATGAAGTTTGAATGTATTTGGAAAAATATCACCAGTAAGTCCCTCTATTATTACCGGATTTTCGAAATCCCCCAATTAGTTGTTTCTTGTTTATGTTCATAATAGTTCTTGGACTATTGAAATGTGCTACCGATCGCCCTTGAGGCGATCCTATGGTGGATTCTACTGACATGACTTAGCGCTATTAAAAATTGTCGAGGGGAACTATTTTAGAGAAAGATAATGTGGAGTGCATGTGTGAACTATTTTTTTTATGGCATTTCAAAATGCCCCACATCACCATGCAACATTTTGGCTAAAACCAATGGAGCTTTCATCCTCTTTACTTGTCAAGGACTTCTTCA
This sequence comes from Syzygium grande, assembly GCA_024733475.1. Lineage (NCBI taxonomy): Eukaryota > Viridiplantae > Streptophyta > Magnoliopsida > Myrtales > Myrtaceae > Syzygium > Syzygium grande. Next base: position 10,334,946 of record JAMXDD010000002.1, on the reverse strand, counting down.
ACTTCAAAACCTCTAGTTGACCCTTGCACAAGCTTAATCTCCTCTAGTTCGTAGCCTCAAACCCGCGACTGTGGTCACTCAAGCTTCAACCTTGCAGCTATGGCCACTCGATCCAGAGTCTTACGGCCACCACGGCCGCTCAACCTTCAAGTGCAAAGCCAGAGCAGCCATGTCTTGAGTTCAAGGCCACATGTGCTCGAGCTTTGACATCTTGCAGCCATGGACGATCGAGCTCATGGCAGCATCATGGGCCATTGGCGAGGTGTCCTCAGTATCGTCGAGGCTAGGATGTTTTAAAAAGTTTTGAATTTTCCTATTTGCCAATTATTGTGTATTTTTTTGAATTTTTTTCTCCAATCATTTAATTTACGTCTGTTTTTTGGATTGCCAACTTAGCTTTCTGATGATCAAAGTCAACAAATTAGTGGGAAAAAATAAGAGATAACCAGAAAGATGGATGGTGTAACTTTTTAAAAAGTACAAGGATGATTTTGTATCCACAAAAAGTGAAGGGATAGTCTTTTTATTTCGAGTAAAGGTAGAGAGAGAACATGCGACTATAGCTACACTCCATCTTAGGCCAAATACCCAAAAAAACCCCGAACTTTGCACTTTGTCCTAATTATATCTTAAACTTTTTTTTATCTCAAGAAAAATCTCAAACTTTTATCTAAGTTCCAAATCTGCCCTCCCGTTATAAATCCGTCCGATTAACCTCACAAAAAAAAAAAAAAAAAAAAAGAGAACCGGGTAGCTGGCAAGGTAATAGTTTACCGGTGGTCAGCTGACATAGTTGCCGGAAGGAACGGCGACCCCTCGCCTGGGCTCCGGTCGGGCGACCGCCAGCCTTCCCGCCGCGACCTCGCCTCGGGTTTTCCTGGCTGGTGCCGGGAGTGACCGCCGGTCCCGTGAGTCACGGCGAGGGCGCACCGATCCGGTGAGGGTCGCGCCTCCCCAGATAGGGGCTGCAATGCCCGCCGCCGCAACCGCCCGGGGCCGGGCGAGGCTGCCGGCCTGGGAAGGCCCAGCGAGGGTCGCAGCACTTACCGCCCAGGCGAAGGGGCATGCAACCTGATCAATAGGCCTTGACTTTCCCCCGGATCGGCTGCACGCCGGACTTCAAGAAGGCCCAAGCGAGGCCGACGAGGGACACCGGGCTCGGAAAGCTTCCAGTAAGGGTCACCGCCCTTCCGCATGACCAGAAGCGGGCGGCCACCCCGCATAAGGCTTGGCCACCGGGCACCGGGTTTCTTTTTTTTCTGATATTAATTGGACGGATTTATAACGGGAGGGCAGATTTGAGACTTGGATAAAAGTTTGAGGTTTTTCTGAGACAAAAAAAAAGTTTAGGATATAATTGGGACAAAGTGTAAAGTTCGAGATATTTTTTGGAATTAGGCCCTCCATCTTATGAAGATCTACTCCAATTAGGGCCCTCATTACCTGTTCTCGCTCGGTGGAGGCTAACACATGTCAACCTTGTTTGCCTCTTACACTCCAATTCATTCCCAAATTGGGAAAATTATCGAAGACGTCATAAACCTATTATAATTTTATTAATTCAGTTCTAAATCTTTTTTTTTTGTCAATTGGGTCCTAAACCTTTTACATTTGTGCCAATTTAGTCCATTTGGTCAATTTTGTTCGGCCAGCGTTGATGTGGATGCCAATGTCCTACGTGGGGCGACCGACGTTGACAGAGATAATTTTTAATAATATTTTAATATTTGTTTCGAATTTATTTATTTATTTATTCTTTTTCTCATTTTCTTTTCTTTCTCTTTTCCTTTCCTTCTTCTTCTGGCCGGCGAGGGCGAGCCTCACCATGATTGAGTGAGCTCGACCTTGTCGTTGCTAGGCGGAATCGCCAACCACTTGCGAGGGTGAGCCTCGACAGGGGCAGGCAAAGCTCACCCGCACCAGTGGTCGGCAAGGTTGACCTCGCTGACTAGAGGAAGAAGAAAAGGAAAGAAAAAGAGAGAAAAGAAAATAAGGGAAAAGAAAAAAAGAAATAAATAATTCAAAAAATATTATTAAATATTGTTCATGTCAATGTCAGTCGCGCCACATAGGACAGTCGACGTCAACGTCAAAGCCGGCAGGCCAAAATTGGCTAGATGGACTAAATTAGTATAAATGTAAAATGTTTATGATTCAATTGGTAAAAAAAAGGTTTGTAACTAAATTGGCATAATTATAATAAGTTTAGGACTTTTTTAGTAATTTTCCCATCCCAAACTGGAACCATCCAACCACCCACTTAGTACCTCTCTCTTCCCCCAACTTTAGTCTCCCACTATGTTGATATGCCTGTTATCGTCGCCCTCTATCACTGCCATCATTGATGACTAGCTCTACCTCCAATTGCGGAGGCACCTCTTTCACATTGCATTGTCGACAGTGACAATGCGGCGCTCGGCATGCGGGTTTGAGCTCCATCATAGACAACAAGCTTAATATTGCACCAATTCGGTCATGTGCATGTGTACAGAGAGAGGCTCAATTGTCAATTCTTGTTGCCTGTCAATGGCAATACCGAAGTCGTCATTCTAGAAAATGGTGGCCAGAGGCGGCAGAGAGTAGAGTTAGATGATGGGCAGCCGAGGAGAAGAAAGAGAGAGAAGAGGTGGCGGAGAGCAAGGTCAATTGATGGGCAACCGAAGAGAAGAAAGAGAGAGGAGGGAGTAATTAAGATTTGCAAGAGAGGTTTATCTTAAGGTGTGGTTGAATAGAGTGTAAAATGCACATTATCATGATCTGAAGATTAGGGTTAGGCCACGAGGATACATGCACATTGTGATCGAGATCCTCATACCACTTGGACAAGAACAAAGAGTACTATAGGGATGGCATTCCCTTCATGTAAAAGCAAAGATTAATCTCTATATTTAACCTATAAAAGTATGAGGGTCTCACTTTAGGAATGAGTTCTTTGTAATTTGATATCTTCGTGCATGCAGAATTAGTTGTGACAAGATAAAGCTAGGTGAACTGCTCAATCACATGGCTCCTGCAAGAGCGTGGTCCACGTTCAACTACAATGCCCGATACTCACAAGAAAAGAAGCACTTGCATATATATCACATGAGCATCATAAACACCCAAAAAGGTCAAATCGACACTAAAGTAAAAATGCATGACATGGACATTTCCTACTTTCTATCATTCACTTCGTGCATGCTTTTTGAGATTAAGATGCTCATATTCAACTAAAGAGGAGAGAGAGAGAGAATACAGGTGAAGAGTTCCTACAGGTGATAGGCTCAGTGACGATGGAGGAGTGATGGTGAGAATGATAACGGGAGTAGAGATAGTGATGGTGAAGTGACCTATGAAGCTAGTAGTATAGGAACTCCACCGGCCTGACGTGAAGCAAAATCATGGTTATCACACCGTCTGATCTCCACACCGGCAAGCAAGAAGCTCCGGCAAGTGTCATCGCCCCAATGATTGAACAGTATTTGGTCATCCCTGCACAATAATTTTAACAAATTAAACAAAAAAAAAGGAAATGTTTAACAATTACTTCATTAGTTCATTCCATGAAATAACCAGGCTTGTTTGAAGAAAAACACACGGATAGGCCGTAATATTTTTTTTAATGTGTACGGTCGACTCTGTTCCTTAATTATAGGATCTTGCTATTAGCTGTTTGATGATATGATTGCGAGATATTAATTATGCTCCTTATTTACGACTGGTCTACTAAATTCATATGTCCAATGATGCGAAAAATTTTAACTTATCCTATAGATGAGTGGTTAATTATATTCAACATCCACCACAACCTATAATTTACCAGTCTATGAAAAGCAAAAAAAAAGAAGAAGATATTTTACGGTCCCACCAAAATTTAAATAGGGAAACAGCCATGTTGATATCTATAAATTTACAAAATCACGTAAAAATTACACTAGAATCTACATGTTGATAGCTATAAATCGGGAATGTTTTAGGTGCTTAAAAAAAAAAAAGAGAGTTAAATGCTGCAAGATTTGAATAAAAAAAGTAAACCAGTGAAAAAATATGGAAACAGCTACAAAAAAATCCAAAATTATGCCCACTATGACACATTTACTCTAAAATTTTTTTTATGATATCCAAAACTCTACACTATGCTAACCGTAACATATTTTCCCTAAACTTTTTCTTCTGACATAAAAAACTCTAAACGTGTACCTATGTGACACATGTATCCTCTGTCAGGGTTCTGTTAGATGACTTTTTTGCCAAAACAACGTCAATTTAATTCACTTCAAACCACACGGGCACCATGTCAACGCAATTTGCTTTCTAGTGCCCATGTATAAAGATTTTTTAACTATTCTCATTGACAAAACTTTGACGGAGGGTAAATGTATCACACATGTACAAATTTAGGATTTTTGGTTTCATGAAAAAAAATTTATGATAAATGTGTCACAGTACACATAATTTAGGATTTTTGGGGGCCTTTGTCCAAAAAAATAAAAGCCACAAACCCTAAATGAATAAGTGCCACCAAATTTTTTAGGATGAGACAAAACTTTTCTATCCATCTATTAAAGTTAAGATCCTTTTCATTCTTCATTTTTCAGTCGATATCATCAACTTGATAAGCCCTTGTTATGATCCCCTTCTTATGGTTGAAGAAAGTCGAGTAAAAGATGATCATGAGGACCTGATCTTTCTGATCCCCGTCAAGACAAAAGAAGATGATGATGAGGAGGGATGGACTCACCAGTCCCTTTCTCGGTCGACCTGCTCAAATTCAATGCCCTTGTCGACGATCCTGCCATTCCCTCTGGCGTTGCGGTACCGAGACAGAGTTATCCAAATTTGGTTGTGGAGTATCCTCCACAGCATAAACGGAAATATCAGGAAGGTGGACATGTCCCTCTCCATCCCATTGCTGTTGGCAAAGACGTAAGTGCTGCGGACCACCCAAGGAGCCAGCACCACGTACTACACACAGATAAAACGATGAAAAGAGCTGTCTTTTAGGACAGTTGATAAGCCTCGTTGATTAAGAATTAAAAGCGAGACACGACTGCTTCGACGGTAAAGAGACATCAACGAATGATCCTGGCAAATTGCCTTGTGTTTTCAAGAAAGTTGCCCTATGAGAAGATTTTGCTGTCCTATCTTTTGAATATATGCCTCGCACATAGCTTGTAATAGAGCTTTGCTAGTATAACAATTTTTGCGCCACAGTGAGAGTAATGATATGTTGTGAGCCAGAAATTCTTGAATGAGTGAATCCCATAACAATATATAATTATTTATTTTTATTTTTTTGTGACTTAAAACATATTATTAATCTCACAGTAAATTAAAGACCGTCACTTAAGTTTTTCTACTTGCAATATCGATCATTGCTCATTGCTTATCTATCATAGCATCCTAGAGATGCGTGCTACATTGCCTATTTTCTCAGCCAACAGACGAGCATGGGCGATATAGACTTGAGTACATGGTTGTTGATAACCACGACCCATGTTCTCTTCTTACCTCACATTTTCAACCACGTGGAGCACATGTATTACTATGTTCGGCCACAAGGCGAGTGAAAATTCTTGCCTGGACCGGGATCCATGAACCATAGACAATCATAGCCATCGATCATAGATGAGATCGAGCTACATATGGTTCATATGGGATCTCAAGGTCGGAATCTATAAGGTTAGTGATCGTGGCTGGCTCGATTCTTATCAACTCGGGTCTAGGTCAAAGTATTCCCATGAGGTGACACGGGCGTAAATACATATCTCTAGGTGCTGGCCAGTGAAGAAAAATAACATTTAGGAGAAAAAATGATATCGTTGACAATATCTATACTATGATAATGAGTCTTAGCCTCTTGATAACGAGGAGCTAGCGAAGCATCGGAACATGATCTTGATGCACTTTGTTTGCAGAAACCTTGACGATAAGCCCATGTAACTACACAAACGGTTGCCAAAGTGCGCAAGTTTTTCTTCTGCGTGCATGTATGAGAGAGAGAGAGAGAGAGAGAGAGAGAGAGAGAGAGAGAGAGAGAGAGAGAGAGAGAGAGAGAGAGAGAGAGAGAGAGTTGATACCTTCAAGCTTCCAAGAGGCTTCCATGGCCAATCAGTGAGTGGTCCTGGTTTAGAAGCCATGATTCACTTCGACACCACCACTCCTCTCTCTCTCTCTCTCGGCACAGGCAATGCTCTAGTAGCGTTGGACCTTATATAATGCTTCTCTGCTGTTCTCAGCGCGGGTATTGCATTAAAGAAAAAGGGGGAGGTCATGCTGTCCCGGTACGGGGCCACCCACTTTTGATGGCTCGTAAATAATATTATCGTTCTGACCAAAATAATAATAATAATAATAATAATAATAATAATAATAATAATAATAATAATAATAATAATAATAATAATATCGTAATGGAAAACGTTGTAAGAGTTTGCTTAGGATTATAAGGAAACTAAGGAAAAACGGCGGAATAAAAGGGGGCGTGGAAATTATTGGAATATTTTCAAATTATAGGATTGTGTTTGCACAACAAGTTGATTCTGATTTGCTCTAGAAAATCATTGCTTTTGCATGTGTGCAACGTTCAAAGAATCAAATCTAATGATATTATCGAAGGAGGAGATATCCATAGGGTAATCGATTGCGGAATATTGATTTACAATAAAATCGATGCTATTCAACAATTGATAGATAAAGAAATATATGATATCTAATACGCAAATAATATCGATAAATTGGACTTTCAACTTTTTTGAAATTTTTTTTATTCGTTGAGATACATAGGACACAAGCTCTCTTATTTGCACACTAAAACCCAGGTTAGGAATTGAATTATTATCACATCTCAAGTGTAACGAGTAGCTTTCGAAATACACGAGTTTGTGCTCTTGAATGCGATAGCAAAAAAAGTTGCAAGGTCGGATGTTCCAGCCATGCTCAAAACGGTGTTCACAACTGTGATAGTATATGGAATTTTATCTTTGGCACTCGAGAAAAATTGCGAGCTTAGCGCTTGCCGGAGGTGTTGATGATATATCTCGAGAGACGAATCCATTTTCAAAATGAGTCGTGCATTAATATACTTTGTCCTACCTTCAACCCGAAATATCGTACCTCGCAAACATTTCAAAGATTTTCAGTAAATAGCCAACATCTGTTCACATGGTTAGTTGGGCCTCCCCTCAAGGACTTGGTAGATAGGAAATTTACTCCTCTCATTTGTTGCTGGATCTGCTTCCGCCTCTTCCATTAATGAGTTTTGTAGCAATTACGGGCGTAAGGTAAACGCGACGAATGCCTTTTCTTTTCATTTGAAGTGCCGATACCTTTCAATGGTATACCGGGAGAGGGAAATCTCCGTCCTTACATGGTTAAGGGGGGAAGAACAGCATTGGTGCCAAAATTTATGTACGGAGGCCACTTTGATGCCAAAAGTTTCAATCGGATAACTTAAGTGCTAAAAGTTGTGAAAAACGATCACTTAAGTGCCCTTAAACCGGAACCGACGTGGCATTTTTTTATTAATTTCTTAAGCTGATGTGGCTCGCCAGAGGCTGATGTGGCATTTTTTTTCCTTTTCTTTCTTTTTTCCTTTCTTTTCTTTTTTTTTTTCCTTTTCTTTCTTTTTTCCTTTCTTTTCTTTTTTTTTCTTTTCTTTCTTCGTATTTCCGATGGCCGGCGTCCGGCCACCGGCCACTGGCCATGGATGGCCTCGCCGAGCGTCACCTTCCTCCGGGCGAGGCCCGGCGAGGCCACGGCTACCTCGCCAGGCCTCGCCCAGAGGAAGGCGACACCCGGTGAGGCAGCTGTGGCCTCGGCGAGGGCCGGCCTCGCCGGATCTGGCGAGGCGAGCCCTCGCCAGGGCTCGCCCTGACTAGACGACCTCGACCCTCGCCTGGGCAAGGCGAGCCCCGGCGAGGCTGGCCCTCGCCGAGGCCACGGCTGCCTCGCCCGGAGGAAGGTGACGCTCTGCGAGGCCGGCCATGGCCGATGGCTAGCCTCCGGCCACCGGCCATGGTAGAAGAAGAAGAAGATAGAAATGAAAAAAGAAAGAAAAGAAAAAAAAAGAAAAGAAATAAAAAAATCAGAAAAAAATATTTAAAAAATTGAATTATACACATGGAAATGCCATGTGTCATTAAAATTTAAATATAAAAGTCAAGTATTAAATTTGCTCGGAATTTCTCGCCATTGGCACTTAAGTGATCGTTTTTTTTCTGATTTGGCACTTAAGTGATCGCCGGCGTAAACTTTTGGCACTTAAGTGATCCAAATGAAACTTTTGGCACCAAAGTGGCCTCCGTACACAAGTTTTGGCACCAATGTTGTTCTTCTCCCCATGGTTAAGCATTTTCGAAATAGCCAAAAATAGTTGATTGTACCAATGAAAAGGTCCGAAACTTAATTTCATTACGCACATAAGACTTATGACTTTCGGTCTTATTCTACCATCTGTATGCATGATGATGATGGAGCATTCCTTGAAGACATCGACTATGCAAGAGAGTTGCCGATCTAATGGACAAGCTAACAATGATCTAACAAGTTGCCAATTTGCAAGCCTATTGTTGAATTCCAGGTCTAATCGATTACGATGGGTCCGGAATTTGTTCGCATTTCTCTTAAGCCATTAATTCAGTCATTGGAACCAGTAAACCATGGAGACCCACAACCAACTAAACTTATTTCCCATATTTTCAAGGTATAGTAAATGTTGTTCAAGTTTCTAGAGTGCTTATTATGGTTGTTTTCTGGTAAATCTTGTTATATCTTTTCTATAAGTCTTTTGTCTTTCCAATGAGTCTTTAGTAATTACTCATACCAGAGGGTTGTTCCATGCTCATCTATATAAGCATGCTATGATGAATAATAGAAGAAGACTTGATTGATTCATAATTATTTGAGCCTTTGGCTTGAGAACAAGAAATTTTTATTGTTTTGCTGTTACTTCTTAGATGGATTCCTACAGGTGGCAAGTATTGATCTTATCTCTTAGGTTAATTACCTATGAGTGGTGAGCGACATGTCTATTTAAGTTCTCACTCGTGTTACCTCCTACTTTTGTACACTCTCTCCGACGATAAATTGGTATCACAGCCTGGTTCAATGGCCAGTTGTCATCGACATGGACTAAACATTGAGTCTTCTACAGTAAGGGTGAGCACTGTTCTTGGATAGAACTGGGAACTGGAGAGCTGGGCTGGTGGGTCCGATTAGGTTCTCGGTCCTAAGGAGGAAGGTTCCAATTCCTGGTTCCACTTTTTAGGAACCAACGATTCTTGGTTCAGTTCCTAAACCGAGGCTCGGAATTAGAACCAAGAACCAGAACCGAAAACTAGAGAACCAAAATCGAGAACCGGGAAGAGAATTGAGAATCGAAACAGGAAACGAGAACCCTAAATAAATAAATAAAACCCTAATTTTCTTACTACTTCTCACTTCTCAATTCTCAAATTCTCATCTACTTAGATTAGCGGTTGGAAGGCTTTTTTGTCTCTCCAAAGAGTTGGACCATTACCATGTGAAACAAAGGACAAATATCTTCTTTAAATGATCGACTCTAAGAGTTCTAGCAGAAAAATTGTAGCCCATCACTACACGTGCATGGTTTGCTCAAACGTCTTTCTCATCCATTGGAGAAGAATGATTTACCGATTCACTTAGATGTTGATATTCAATTTTGTTTCTTGTGAAGACTTGCGATTAGGAATGTAGCTATATGCTTCAAAGGGGCATGTAGAACATTTCCCAAAGTTTGTTTAGACCTTTGGTTTATTGTGGTTTTGGAGTACCCACCATTCGCATGCTAATTATTTTGCTTAACTTGTCATGTTTGGGTATTCAATGTCATGTATCCATGCCAAGTTTTTGTTCTGTAGTGAGGTCTGATTGTTTCCGTCATTCACTCTTTCAAGAAATATCTTAAGCTCAATGGTTGCATAGTTAGAACTATTGTAATAATGAATGGTGGAAGGAAAAAAAAGTTATAGTTTCAGTTGCCGTTGCAAATAAATTGATACACAACACTTCAATTTTAAATTTAAAACTATTATTAAGTTATTAACTATGATTATTGTTTCTTTTAATTTTAGGTGGTTAAAATTTGGAACAAAGTTTGATGGATGTTTGGGGACCAAGAGCTCATCTTTCTTTCCTTTTTCATGCTTCCCATTTTGTTTGTGGTCCTAGATATTGTCTTAATCGACATGTTAGTCCCTCGTGAATTCTGTTGCGTATCAATTCATCCAATGAATTCTTATTTTAATTGTATTTATTTGAACCGCAATAGTAGGAAAACTAGCCTTTTGTATTCTTTTTGTTGAATGACAAGCTTGTTCAGTATTGTTGCGCTTATTTTTATTTTGTTTAACTAAAAATAAACAAAAAAATGAACCTATTAGACCTTGGAACCTGTGATAGAATAAGTTCCAGGTTTTTAGGTTCCGACGAGTAGGTTACAGGTTTCAAAAAATGAGGAACTTGTACCCTAGGATAGGTTCCAAGTGCCAGGTGAAACCTATAAGGAACTTGGAACCGCTCACATCTATTCTACAGCTCAAGAAAGAGACCTATGAGACGTGAAGGTGGATGATTTAAGGAGACAAGTGCAACAACTGCAGGAGCGTTGGCAACACTTCGAACTTCTGGGACATGATGATTTGCATCACAATTCAGAAGATGCTATCTTTGATGAAGAGGACATCAACCCCTTTGCTAGCACTCGAAGTCATGCTTTAAGTGAGGAAGGACTTCCTCGACGTCAATATCGAAGGTTCCATGAAAGCCAGTAAGATTCCTTTGTGAAGGTCGAAACTCCTGAATTTGAAGGGAAGATGCAACTAGAAGAATTCATGGATTGGCTACACGCTATAGAAAGAGTCTTTGACTACAAAGAAATTCTAACTGATCGGAAGGTGAAGCTAGTCGCCATCAAGCTCAAAAAACATGCATCTATTTCGTGGAAGCACTTGAAGAAACAAAGAGCTCATGAAGGAAGAAGTCGTATCTTAACTTAGGAGAAGATGAAGAAAGAATTGAAGAAGAAGTTCTTATCGACGAACTACCATCAGGATGCTTTCCTCTAGTTTCAAAATCTCAAACAAAAGGAGTTGTATGTGGAACAATATATAGCAGAGTTTGATAACCTCTTGATGCTATGTGATATTTTTTAGCCTGAGGAGCAAATGTTGCCCGCTACCTAAGTGGACTTCGCTTAGAAATTGGTAATATTGTCCAACTTCAACCTTACTGGACTTACAATGATGTTTGTTAACTTGCTTTAAAGGTGGAATGACAACTTAAAGAAGCTCGTGGTAGTAGCTCTCAGTATCAAAATAAAGAAGGCTATTCCAAAGGTGGGAGTATTTCTTCTAAGACTAAAACAGCCGCTTCAAAGTCCACTCCTAAGAATGAAGGAGCATCAAGTTCAAAGTGCCCTAACTTTGTCAGGTGTTTCAAGTGCCAAGGGTTTGGACACATTGCCTCTGTATGTTCAAATCGTAAGATTGTCTCTCCAGTAGAAGAAGAGCATGAAGAAGACAATCATGAAAACTTCCCTAGTTCCATTGAAGGATCGGAGGAGGGAGATGAAGTTATCTATGGAGATCAAGGAAAGTCTCTAATCCTTCGTCGGGTCTTGAATGCTACTCTTAGTAAAGATGGTATGTGGCTTCGCAACAACATTTTTCACACTATATGTATTTCTCATGGGAAGGTGTGTGATGTTATCATTGATGGAGAAAGCTGCAAGAATGTAGTGGCTACAACAACGGTGGATAAATTGCACCTCAAGTCGGAGAAGCACCCACAACCATACAAGCTCTTTTGGCATCGCAAAAGGAATGAGGTAAGGATTGATAAATGATGCCTTATTCAATTCTCCATTGGAAAAAAAATATAATGATGAAGTATGGTGCGGTGTTGTTTCCATGAAAGTTTGCCATTTGCTTCTTGGGAGGCCTTAGCAATTCGATAGAAAAACTAAGCATGATGGGGTCAAGAATACTTACACTTTTAAGAAGGATGGATCACCTTGGGTCCTTCCAAAATAGAGAGCACTCCTAAACCATCTAATGGGGAGTAATATAATTTACTCTCTAAATTTAAAGTTGATAAGGCTTTGGAAGAATCTTTGGAGGCATATGCTCTTGTGGTGTTAGAAGAGAATGAAGAACATTATGTTGTCCCTTCTCAAGTAGCACCTGTTCTCCAAGAATTTACAGATGTTATTCCGAAAGAGATTCCACCCGGCCTTCCACCCGTAAGAGATATTTAGCATTGCATTGATTTTGTTTCGAGAGCTATCATTCCAAACAAAGCAGCCTATCGGATGAGTCCTAAAAAGCATGAAGAGCTTCAACAACAAGTGGATGAACTCCTAGCTAAAGGAATGGTGAGAGAAAGCATGAGTCCATGTGTTGTCCCTACTCTTCTCGTGCCAAAGAAGGATGGATCTTGATGTATGTATATTGCTACTCTGGATCGAGAAGACGATGCTACTGCCTCTCCTCACCGATCTGTGACTTTCGGTCTGAGTAAACGAGGCCACCGTGACACCATCTCCGTCACCGAGTCAAGCCGCGTCGTTCGTGATCTGCGAGCCACCGTTTGTCGGTCCAAACTTGGAAAGCAAATATTCAAATTAGGTAAAAATTTCATCTAATTTGATTTTCGAGTATATTGTTTCCTTGTTTGAAATATTGCAATTTTGTTTAAATCCTTGAGTGATGTTATCGTATCTATTAAGTTCCCGAATTACTTTTAAATTAGGAATTATTTCCTAATTTCGTATCGTGCTGTAGTCATCAATCCAATCTCCTGCCTGAGAAATGATTCGCGATCGTATGGAAAATCGTCAATCCGATCTCCTGCTCGAGATATGATTTGCGATTGTATGGAAAAATTGGCCAATCCGATCTCATGCCCGGGATATGATTTGTCAATCTATCGTTTTTAAATTTAAATGGATATCAATAATATTTTGCAATATGGTGTCGTGTTGATTTGATTGTTGTTTCTTTCTATCTTTGTTCGATTTGAATTGATTTTTTTTTATAAAAAAAATCCAAAAAAATATAGAGAGATTATTTTTAGGATAGATTGCATGTTAATATTAGGGAATTTAATTAATTTCGAATTTCATAAAAAAATATAAAATAAAAATAAAAATAAACATGTGCATGTCATATAGTTTAGATTGCATCATGCTTGCATGTCATCTTATCACATCATTTATAACTTGCCACATCATTCCTAGCTTGCCATGTCATCATGTATGACATGTCATTGCTTGCATATCATTTAGTGATTGTATGTTACGATCATGACATTGCATGTCACGTTAGAATAGGCATTCTTTGTACGTCATCACATTAGAGCAGTTGCATATTGATTAATTCTTGTCATTAGAAATCTCATGTCTAGGTTCATTTGTGTGCCACATTTGAGATAGTGCATTTAATTGTTGTTAGAATTAGGACATTTAAATAAATCGTGTGTCGCATGTCATAGTAGACGTAGAATGCATTGCATAAAGTTTAGTTTTCGTTAAATCAGAGAAAACCCTAAAACAAATTTGAGTAAAATTGCGTATTAATTAGAAATCATATTAGGATTGTAAATGTGATTTTCTAACTAACATTGCAGATGTCTTCGTTGCTTTGAGATAAGTCCCTATCTTGCAATTTATTTATTGCTTTGCATTATTGAGTGTTATATTATTGGTTGCGCACCCGCATGATCACATCGCATGTTAGTGGATAAGTTTAAAATCAATACAAGTTGCCTGAAAATATTTTTGAAATAATAGAGAAAAGGTACCAAAAGGGCATTAGAGTAATTTAGTGTAACCAAGTCCCTGAATCCATAATCTCTGGTTCATAGAAGTAAAGTAATTCTCCCCGATACTTTACTTGGGTTTGTAATTGTCTCACTAAAAAATAGATTAGTGGCGACTCCTAATTGTAATGATTTGCATGTTAAGAACTTAAACCCTAAGTCGTGAATTGATAGGGCTTGGGAGGGCCCGAGTTAGGCTTAGACTTAATAATCCATTAGCCAAACCCCTATATGGTGTATCGCGGGAGGTTAGGTCGCAACAACAGACAATCACACGAGCATACATCGCATGTGTTGCATGACATTATTCAAACTTTAATCTCCACTCCAAGGCACAAGTCCGGTGCACTCGCCGGCAACGCATGGAGGAACATCCCGTCTAGCAGGGTACAGTGCACCATCCGGTCCGCCGTAATATACGCCAGAATTCTCATCAACCTGCATGGGCTTTGTAGACCACTAACCATGTCATCCCAATCAAACTCCCAGGTCATCTAGGGCATCGTACCTCTTAGGCATCGTAGTCCACCGGACACGGCATCCCGCTTTCCCTTCGACTCTTCGGGCATTGTCGTCCGTAGACCGACGGGTCAATCATCTCTTAGTCACACATTCACACACACAAACAATCTTTTTGTTTATCACATGCACAGCTCACAATGAACTTACCACTTACCGTGTACCCCTTGGACTCCAAACCAATTCATGAGTATCAACTTTGCCTCATCATATCAAGACCATTAATGCCTCATTGGAAAGCTAATTGAGTGTGGTTACTATCTCTAGTAGACAAGAAATTAAGAATCCATCATCTTCCAATAAAAATTCGAGATTTTCTAACAATAGGTAAAATAAGTCAGTTTTGAGCATTTTGAGAAATCAAGACCAATAATATAATAAATGATCTCGAAAAATTATGAAATTTGAATATGTCATATAAAATACCTTAAGTGACAATTTTTATGAATAGTGTAAAACCCAGATCATTCTGTATACCTGAGAATGAGCCACTTAAAATCTAACCAAAACTGGCCCGCTAGAGCAGAATGATTGAACCAAAAGAAATACTCGTTTCGCAAATCAAATCTTCTCAAAATACTTCGAAATTTTTATACGTTGTAGACATGGATTTCTTTAACAACTTTCGTGAAGGAAATATGTCCAATTTCGAACTGAAAATTTTTATAAAAATTCGAGAAGACAAAAAGGTCACTGATTCTACTGTACTGAACAGATTTAATATGGTAAGAAATAGGGGCTTCGTGCAATCCATTTGAACTCAGAAAAATCTTAATTTAAAGTATGTTATAGTCCAAGATTTTCTAAACAATTTTATGAAGAAAGTTTTCAATATTCATATCACAAAAAGCTCTATAAAAATGGAAAACCGTAAAAGTCCAATAGTGTTCTGGAAAACAAAGCCGAAGTTCAAGAAAACGACTCTAACTTGAAACCCACGAATTTTCATCCAGGAAACTCAAAACCAGAAGTCCAAACCATCATGCAACATCCATTTCCAACCTGGTTCAGCAACCTATACCCACAAAACTCATTGCAAAAGGTCTAAACCAACATACTTGGGCAAATACACAATCAAACCATTCTCCCCCACAACATCAAGCCACCACATTGTCTAGTCCAAGACCCAAACTCAACATACAAACACTTAAATGGTTAGTATGGAGTGAGCGAGGACACTTGCCTCGACGGCGAGTGTGGCGGCAAGGCGTGCGGGTCTTGGTTGGGAGAGAGAGCACGGTGCGGCAATTTTCGACTCGCGGTGGTTGCTGCTGTTGACATGAGGAGATGGGATGACGGAGGGAGCAGTGTCGTGTGGATGGACGGTTGCCGCAGATGGGTTGAGCAGCTGCTGGTTGGCTGGGTTGGCGGCTAGTGAGTTATGAGTAGAGAGAGAGAGAAGAGAGAGAGTGAGAGAGAGAGCTGAGCTGGCGAGGAAGAGAGTTGGCAGAAGAGAGGGGGAAATGTGAGGAAGGAAAGAGAGTGGAATGACTCTTCCCCTTCCTTTGCATGCATGGCCATTGGCCGGATGGGACGATTGAGAAGACAGGCGCCACATGGCGCTTCTCCTCCGCCAAGTGGTGGAGGGTAAAGAAGAAAAAGAGAAAAAAAGAAGAAAAGGGAAGAGAAAAGGCGGGCAGTGATGATCCGATAAGAAGGAAAAAGGGGGCAGTGACGGTGGTGTTCCCGACGGCATGGCGGCAGGAAAAGGCCAAGGAAAGTGAACATGAGGGTGGAGCGATAGAAAGTTCGGGGTCGCGTGATGATGTGGCATCGGAAACAGTCGACGCGGTGGCAATTGGCATCAAGAAACACAGCACACTTCTTCATAGACGACAATGGTGACGGTTTCCAAATTCTCCATCGATGAATGCCCTAATCATTTAGGATCCCTACCTTCCTTTGATTCATATAGAGGTTCAGGATGTCACACTAGACCTTTTGTATTTGTGCCAACTCAATTCATTCGGCCAATTTTGCTGGCGTGGCCGACATAGACGCCGATCGGCCTTGGGCCCCCCTCCTCCAACAACCCGACATGGCAATTTTTAATTTTTAATTTTATTTTTTCAAATTTTTTATTTTTTTTCCTTTTCTTCTTCCCCCTGGCCGGTCCAGTGACCAGAGACTAGCTAAGGGCTAGGGCCGACAAAACTGGTCGCTGGCCACCGGTGAGGCTCGCCCTCACTAGCACTAGCAAGGGCGAGCCTCGACCTCGCCCACGGTGAGGGCCACAGTGGCGACGGCAAGGTCGGCCAAGCAGTGGCCATGGTGAGGCCACAGTGTTGCTGGCCCTAGCCCCTGGCTAGTCGCCGATCACTAGACCTGTCAAAATAGGTCATAAACTCATTTCTTAACCCATATATTAATAAATATGTCATAAATAGGTTAGTTATATATAGTAAATTAATCATAAATGGGTAGAAGTCTTATATTGGTGTTAAATGGGTCGTAAATGGGTCGCAAATGAGTTTACAACTAATTTAAACTCAACGAATTTCTCTCGCTCTCACTCAATCTTGCACTCACTCATTCCGCACTCTCATTTCAGCTTGGGTATGAATTTTCCTATATTTAATTAAATATGGAAGTATTTTAGCAATGGGTCTAATCGGGTATGGGTTGGGTATGGGTTGGGTCGGGTATGGGTCAAGAAAATTGCATTGCGCATAAATGGGTCATAAACGGGTTAATGGGTCAATTTGGGTAGGACCATTTATAACCCGATCCAAACTCGACCCGACCCACCCATTTGACAAGTCTATCGGTCACTGGACCGGCTAGGGGAAGAAGAAAAGTAAAAAATAAAAATAAAAAAATTCAAAAAAAAATATTTTAAAATATTTTAAAATTACTACGTAAGTGTCGATTGACGTTCATGTAAAGCGTCGGTTGACCAAAATTAGCCGGATGGACTAAATTGGCATAAATACAAAAAGTTTAGGACTGAATTGGCACAATTACAATAGGTTTAGGACTGTTTTGATAATTTTCCCTTTTGTATATTGATGGGCATTAAATATCATGCATCAAAGTAAGTCCGCATCTCACGTATGCATCAACTTAGATAGTAAAGTTGACGAGATAGCTCTGCTTGAGATTATTAAAGATGTGTAAGCACAAAAATTCGAAAAAAAAAGAGGATATTGTTGTACTTCCAAATGATTCCGCCAATAAGCCCACTTACTAAAATTACTAAATTCTATAGAAAATTACTGAAATTCGAAAAAGTGAGGAGCCAAAACTTGACGGGTGTCACTGTAGTATTCAACCATATATTCATACAAAATGGTTTCAAGTTACACAACTACCTCCACAACTCCTCTTGCATGGAGTTGGGTGGAACCTATAAATGTTGAAGTGGGCCGTGTTCCATCATAAACCTAGGACGAGCAAACACTTGGCTTCTAGCGAGGTCTTGTGGCCACATGCTAGGCTGGCGAGGGACCTCGCCAGCCACTAGCAAAGGCCACGAGGTCACGACCATCCTTGCCAACAGACGGCAAGCTCGACAGCCCTAGCCTCCAGCGGGTCGCCGAACTGGAGACCGGCTAGAGGAAGAAGAAATAAAAAGAAAACTAAAAGAAACAGAAAAAATATTAAAAAAATTCGAAAAATACTAAAATATTATTAAAAGTTGTCCACGTCGGCGCCACGTAAGCCGGCTGTGTCCACGTTAGCAAAATCCGATCAAAATTACCGGAAGGACTGAATTGGCGTAAAAAATAAAAGGTTTAGGAGGACTAAATTGATACCTAAAAAAGGTTTATGACTAAATTGGCATCAATGCAAAAGGTTTGGGACTTATCTGGCACTTTTTCCGCTGTTTTTCAGAAGTAAATGTCAAGGAAAAAGGGCCAAAAAAAGACCGACACATGTCAGTATCTTGAAATATGAGTAGTACATGTACGATTTTGAAGTCCAATAAGATTCGCGCATAGTTATTACAAGGGCGATGCTAACTATGCATAACACTAGAGCAATTTGTACACTCGCAATTGCACAATTTCCTTAGTTGTAGTTTCGTATTAATGCCCTTGATGCAATTATCAACAATATCATTCATATAATACCCACAACGTTCCTGCGAACTGCACTGTAGATTAATCTGCTCAACCACATTAGTTGTTGCGACACTTACATTAGATTTCACAAAGTAAAAATCACAAGTTTTTTTTTTTTTTGTAAAGTAAAAATCACAAGTTCCTTTGTGCATTATGAACAATGAGGGACTTGAGTTTAACTTGAGCAAGCAAACTAATCCACCAAACATAATCTCCAAGATGATGATAGATGCAGACTGTATATGAACGGCGGGTTCCTTTTAGTTGTATGATCCAAGGCGAATCTGAGCCTCGCAATCTTCCAACACTATTTCTCCTAATTTCCTTTTTCTTTTCCTTCCTTTTTTCCAGATATCATCTCTGACAAGTTCTTGCGTTTTACCGTGACAAAACGCAAGTTGCAGTGGGTCCCACTTGCCAAATAAAAATTAATGAGTTGGCCTTGTGCACGTGTCAAACGATAAGTGGACTGATCAATAAACTAACGTGGAGGGATGGCTCTACCTGATATTTTTCCGCTGCGAGCAATGATGATCAGCCAAATAGAGGCCAATAGGAGTTGGCCAAAGTCAGCACTTGGAACGCCGGTTGGCGGAACACAATGTGCACGAGGTGGGTGGGAGGCAGTTAATGCAAGCGAAAAAAGTCCTATGAAAGATGTCGTGCATGTGTGACTAGAGCACAAGCCTTTGAAGCATATAGCTACATTCCTAAACGCAAGTCTTCGCAAGAAACAAAATTGAATATAAACATCTCAGTGGATCGGTAAATCATTCTTCTCCGATGGATGAGAAAGACATCCGAGCAAACCATGCGCATGCAGTGATGAGCTACAATTTTTCTGCTAGAACTCTTAGAGTTGATCATTTAAAGAAGATATTTGCCCTTTGTTTCACATGGTAATGGTCCAACTCTTTGGAGAGACAAAAAAGCCTTCCAACCGCTAATCAAAGTAGATGAGAACTTGAGAATTGAGAAGTAGTAAGAAAATTAGGGTTTTATTTATTTATTTAGGGTTCCCGTTTTCCGTTTCGGTTCTCAATTCTCTTCTCGGTTCCCGATTTTAGTTCCCCAGTTCTCGGTTATGGTTCTTGGTTCCGATTCTAGGCCTCGGTTTAGGAACTGAACCAAGAATTGGGAACTGACGGTTCCTAAAAAGTGGAACCGAGAACTGGAACCTTCCTCCCTAGGATCGAGAACCTAACTGGACCCACCAGTCCAGCTCTCCGGTTCCCAATTCTATCTTAGAACTGTGCTCACCCCTATTATAGAAGACTCAACGTTTGGTCGACGTCGATGACAATCATTGAACTAGGCTTTGATACCAATTTTTCGTCGGAGAGAGTGTAAAGAAGTAGGAGGTAACACGAGTGAAAACTCAAATGGATAGGTTGCTCACCACACATAGGTAAGTAACCTAAAAGATAAGAGCAATACTTACCACATGTGGGAATCCATCTAAGAAGTAACAGCAAAACAATAAAAATTTCTTCTTCTCAAGCCAAAGGCTCAAATAATTATGAATCAATCAAGTCTTCTTCTATTATGTGCGCGAGGTGGATGGAAGGCACTTAATGCAAGCGAAAAAGTCCTATGAAGGATGTCGTGCATGTGTGACCAGAGCACAAGCCTACTCAAACACATAGGGCATAAAAAAAAGAACAAATGGTCTTGGATTCACTAAAAGAATAGTCCGGTGAAAAGCAGAAGAAGAAATAAATATTATAGAGAAAATGTCAAGAGTAGTTATTTCCGTGGCTAAAGATGTGATTAATTAGCCACAAATTTAACCATGGAAATAAATATTGTAGGGAAAATGCCAAGATTAGCCACGGATTTAGCCACGGAAATAAATATAGTAGGGAAAATGCCAAGAATAATTATTTCCGTGGCTAAATCCGTGGCTGAAATAAATATAGTAGGAAAAATGCCAAGAGTAGTTATTTCCGTGGCTAAATCCGTGGCTAATTAGCCACAGATTTAGCCACGGAAATAAATATTGTAGGGAAAATGCCAAGAGTAGTTATTTCCGTGGCTAATCCGTGGCTAATTAGCCACAGATTTAGCCACGGAAATAAATATAGTAGGGAAAATGCCTAGAGTAGTTATTTCCGTGGCTAAATCTGTGCTTCTAAACCAGGACCACTCACTGATTGGCCATGGAAGCCTCTTGGAAGCTTGAAGGTATCAACTCTCTCTCTCTCTCTCTCTCTCTCTCTCATACATGCACGCAGAAGAAAAACTTGCGCACTTTGGCAACCGTTTGCGTAGTTACATGGGCTTATCGTCAAGGTTTCTGCAAACAAAGTGCATCAAGATCATGTTCCAATGCTTCGCTATCTCCTCGTTATCAAGAGGCTAAGACTCATCATCATAGTATAGATATCATTAACGATATCATTTTTTCTCCCAAATGTTATTTTTCTTCACTAGCCAGCCCCTATAGATATGTATTTACCCCCGTGTCACCTCATGGGAATACTTTGACCTAGATCCGAGTTGATAAGAATCGAGCCAGCCACGATCACTAACCATGTAGATTCCGATCTTGAGATCCCACGTGAACCATATGTAGCTCGATCTCATGTACGATCGACGGTTATGCTCATATACGGTTCATGGATCCCAGTCCAGGCAAGAATTTTCACTCGCCTCGTGGCCGAACATAGTAATACATGTGCTCCACGTGGTTGAAAATGTGAGGTAAGAAGAGAACATGGGTCGTGGTTGTCAACAACCATGTACTCAAGTCTATATCGCCCATGCTCATCTGTTGGCTGAGAAAATAGGCAATGTAGCACGCATCTCTAGGATGCTATGATAGATAAGCAATGAGCAATGATCGATATTGCAAGTAGAAAAACTTAAGTGACGGTCTTTAATTTACTGTGATATTAACAATATGTTCTAGATCACAAAAAATAAATAACAAATAATTATATATTGTTATGGGATTTTTCTCATTCAAGTATTTCCTACCACAACACGTATCATTACTCTCTCACCGCAAAAAAAATTGTTATACTAGCAAAAGCTCTATTACAAGCTATGTGCGAGGCATATATTCAAAATATAGGACAGTAAAATCTTCTCATAAGGCAACTTTCTTGAAAACACAAGGCAATTTGCCAGGATCATTCGTTGATATCACTTTACCGCCAAAGCAGTCGTGTCTCGCTTTTAATTCTTAATCAACGAGGCTTATCAAGTGTCCTAAAAGACAGCTCTTTTCATCGTTTTATCTGTGTGCAGTACGTGGTGCTGGCTCCTTGGGTGGTCTGCAGCACTTACGTCTTCGTCAACAGCAATTGGATGGAGAGGACGTTAAGACTTTGGTAACGGTAAACACAAAAGCACTTGGTCTCTGTTACAAAGCCGAACTATATTGTATAAAGGCGTGTGTACACACAGACGAACCAGAAGCAAGCAAAAGCAAAGCAACTCTTACTGCACCACACATCAAACTCTTCTTAAGCTCAGTGCACATCAGCACGGCGTCGAGATGCGCTGCGCCAGATACACCAGATGCCAGGTGAGGGCCATTAGCGTCGCGATGTTGAGGAGCGACGAATACGAGTTCAGCTTCCTCAGCGTCTCGTTCAATCTCACGGCCCGGGCTCTGAGGGCGTCTCCTTCCCTGTCCTCTTGTGTCGGCGCCGGCGTTGGAGTCTCACCTGGTGGAGGCCTCGTCTCCTTCCTGATATTTCCGTTTATGCTGTGGAGGATGCTCCACAACCAAATTTGGATAACTTGGTCTCGGTACCGCAACGCCAGAGGGAATGGCAGGATCGTCGACAAGGGCATTGAATTTGAGCAGGTCGGCCGAGAAAGGGACTGGTGAGTCCATCCCTCCTCATCATTATCTTCTTTTGTCTCGACGGGGATCAGAAAGATCAGGTCCTCATCATCATCTTTTCCTCGACTTTCTCCAACCACAAGAAGGGGATCATAACAAGGGCTTATCAAGTTGATGATATCGAGTGAAAAATGAAAAATGACAAGGATCTTAAATTTAATAGATGGATAGAAAAGTTTTGTCTCATCGTAAAAAATTTGGTGGCACTTATTCATTAAGGGTTTGTGGCTTTTATTTTTTTGGACAAAGGTCCCCAAAAATCCTAAATTATGCATATTGTGACACATTTATCATAAACTTTTTTTCGTGACACCAAAAATCCTAAATTTGTACACGTGTGACACATTTATCCTCGGTCAAAGTTTTGTCAATGAGAATAGTTAAAAATCTTTATACATGGGCGTTAGAAAGTAAATTGCGTTGACATGGTGCCCGTGTGGTTTGAAGTGAATTAAATTGACGTTGTTTTGGCAAAAAAGTCATCTAACAAAACCCTGATAGAGGATAAATGTATCACATAAGTACACGCTTGTAGTTTTTATGTCAGAAGAAAAAGTTTAGGGAAAATATGTCACAGTTAGTATAGTTTAGAGTTTTGGATATCACAATAAAAATTTTAGCGTAAATGTATCAGAGTGGGCATAATTTTGGATTTTTTTGTAGCTGTTTCCGTATTTTTTTCACTGGTTTACTTTTTTTATTCAAATCTTGTGGCATTTAACTCTCTTTTTTTATTTTTATTTTAAGCACCTAAAACATTCCCGATTTATAGATATCAACAAGTAGATTCTAGTGTAATTTTTACATGATTTTTGTAAATTTATAGATATCAACATGGCTGTTTCCCTTAGACTACAGAGGAGTTGGGGGCTTTCTCCTTCCATCTTTTCTCAGTTCGGTTGTGTTAGGCCTCTTTTGTATAGTGTTTTCTTTTCTTTTCCTTCTTATTTCTAAGGTGACTGTGTTCCCTTGGTTTCTAGTCCTTCTGGGACGTGGCTACTCTCTTGTTTTTCCATTGTATTTGGTGATTTGAAAGTAATATATACCTTACCCTTACCAAAAAAAAAAAGCATGGCTGTTTCCCTATTTAAATTTTGGTGGGACCGTAAAATATCTTCTTCTTTTTTTTTTTGCTTTTCATAGACCGGTAAATTAAAGGTTGTGGTGGATGTTGAATATAATTAACCACTCATCTATAGGATAAGTTAAAAATTTTCGCATCATTTGACATATGAATTTAGCAGACTAGTCGTAATATAAGGAGCATAATTAATATCTCGCAATCATATAATCAAACAGCTAATAGCAAGATCCTTTAATTAAGGAACGGAGTCGACCGTACACATTAAAAAAAATATTACAGCCTATCCGTGTGTTTTTCTTCAAACAAGCCTCGTTATTTCGTGGAATGAACTAATGAAGTAATTGATAAACATTTCTTTTTTTTTCTTTGTTTAATTTGTTAAAATTATTGTGCAGGGATGACCAAATACTGTTCAATGGATTGACCTTCTACATTGGGGCGATGACGCTCGCCGAAGCTTCTTGCTTGCCGGTGTGGAGATCAGACGGTGTGATAACCACGATTTTGCTTCACGTCAGGCCGGTGGAGTTCCTCTACTATTGGCTTCACAGGGCGCTTCACCATCATTATCTCTACTCCCGTTATCATTCTCACCATCACTCCTCCATCATCACCGAGCCTATCACCTGTACTTTGCTCTCTCTCTCTCTCTCTCTCTCTCTCTTTAGTTAAATCTGAGCATCTCAATCTCAAAAAGCTCCCTCCTGTTTAGTTAAATATGAGCATCTTAATCTCAAAAAGCATGCACAAAGTGAACGATAGAAAGTAGGCAATGTCCTTGTCATGCATTTACTTTAGTGTCGATCTGACCTTTTTGGGTCTTTATGATGCTCATGTGATATATATGCAATTGCTTCTTTTCTTGTGAGTATCGGACATTGTAGTTGAACGTGGACCACACTCTTGCACGAGCCATGTGATTGAGCAGTTCACCTAGCTTTATCTTGTCACAACTAATTCCGCATGCACGAAGATATCAAATTACAAAGAACTCATTCCTAAAGTGAGACCCTCATACTTTTATAGGTTAAATATAGAGATTAATCTTTGCTTTTACATGAAGGGAATGCCATCCCTATAGTACTCTTTGTTCTTGTCCAAGTGGTATGAGGATCTCGGTCACAATCTGCATGTATCCTCGTGGCCTAACCCTAATCTTCAGATCATGATAATGTGCATTTTACACCGTATTCAACCATACCTTAAGATAAACCTCTCTTGCAAATCTTAATTACTCCCTCTTCTCTCTCGTTCTTCTCTTCGGCTGCCCATCAACTAACCCTGCTCTCCGCCACCTCTTCTCTCTCTTTCTTCTCCTCGGCTGCCCACCATCTGAGCCAGCTCTCCGCCGCCTCTGGTCACCATTGTCTAAAATTATAATAGGTCTATGACTTCTTCGATAATTTTCCCGATTTGAGATTAAATTGGAGTGTAAGAGGCAAACAAGGTTGACATGTGTTAGCCTCCAACGAGCGAGAATAGGTAATGAGGGCACCAATTGGAGTAGATTTTCATAAGATGGAGTGTAGCTATAGTCACATGTTCTCTATCTACTTTTACTCAAAATAAAAAAAACTATCCCTTCACTTTTTTGTGGATGCAAAATCATCCATGTACTTTTTAAAAAGTTACACCATCTGTCTTTTTGATTATCTCTTTTTTTTTCCCACTAATTTGCTGACATTGATCATCACAAAGCTAAGTTGGCAATCGAAAAAGCGGACGTAAATTAAATGATTGGAGAAAAAAATTCAAAAAAATACATAAAATAATTGGGAAATAGGAATATTCAAAACTTTTTAAAAAATCCTAGCCTTGACGCTACTGAGGACAACTCGCCAACGGCCCATGATACTGCCTTGAGCTCGATCGTCCATGGCTGCAATATGTCAAAGCTCGAGCACCCCTGGCCTTGAGCTCAAGACATGGCGGCCGTGGCTATGCGCTTGAAGGTTGAGCGGCCGTGGTCGC
Organism: Syzygium grande; assembly: GCA_024733475.1. Taxonomy (NCBI): domain Eukaryota; kingdom Viridiplantae; phylum Streptophyta; class Magnoliopsida; order Myrtales; family Myrtaceae; genus Syzygium; species Syzygium grande. The sequence goes on along the minus strand of JAMXDD010000002.1, from coordinate 10,309,634 downwards.
CGTAAGACTCTGGATTGAGTGGCCATAGCTACAAGGTTGAAGCTTGAGTGACCATAGCCGCGGGTTTGAGGCTACGAACTAGAGGAGATTAAGCTTTTGCAAGGGTCAACTAGGGGTTTTGAAGTTGAAGAAGTCCTTGACAAGTAAAGAGGATGAACGCTCCATTGGTTTTAGCCAAAATGTTGCATGGTGATGTGGGGCATTTTGAAAAATGCCAAAAAAAAAATAGTTCACACATGCACTCCACGTTATCTTTCTCTAAAATAGTTCCCGTAGACAATTTTTAATAGCGCTAAGTCATGTCAATAGAATCCACCATAGGATTGGCTCAAGGGCGATCGGTAGCACATTTCAATAGTACAAGAACTATTATGAACATAAACAAGAAACAACTAGATGGGCAATTTCGAATTTCTGGTAATAATAGAGGGACTTACTGGTGATATTTTTCTAAATACATTCAAACTTCATAAGATATAAATGATGATAGATGCACCAAATTCTTTTACCAAAACGTTTTCGTTAAATGATGCATCAAATTTTGATTGGTAATCTAAATTAGTGCAATCCATCCATTGAATGATCCGACTTGTTCGAACAACCAATCCAAATAACTTCGACACACCCTTTGCTATAAATGTTTTCAGTAAGAAGACTTACCATCTTGCATCATAATCAGACCGAACTTGCATTTATCTTCTTCAAGTTCAATTGTGCAGATTAACGAGACACTAAAATTTCGATTGGTTTGCAGCTGTAATTCATCCATTTGCGGAGCACGTGGTGTACTTCTTGCTGTTTGCCATACCTCTGCTCATAACAGTGCAGATGGGGACGGCATCGATCATGTCATTTGTCGGCTACGTGACGTACATCGACCTAATGAACAACATGGGGCACTGCAATTTCGAGCTCATTCCTAAGTGGATCTTTTCATACTTCCCCCCTCTCAAGTACCTCATGTACACCCCCTCATAAGTCTCTCTCTCTCTCTCTCTCTCTCTCTCTAAATCACAGTAATCAATTACGATGAGTGTATTAAGATTGGCTAACAAAATTAGTATACAAATTTATAAGACAGAAACCGTTATTGAGTGTCGACTATGACCTCATTGACAGTCAATCACATCATTATATACACTAATTTTGTATATCAGTCATTACTCAAATCGTATTACACAATTCCATATGATGACTTCTCAGAAGTGAGCTCGTAACTTAAATTCCCATTGTTTAAATGTTCAATATGTTCACGCTACATACTTCAACAAGCAAGTTTTTGATTTAAGAGTCGATTCTATCATTATCCTACGAGCAAGAGAAATTTACAAACGCAAATGTGTCAAGACACTTATTTTAAGTAACTAAATCAAGAAATATCGTAATTTCCAATGCAATAACTGTTGTCGCAAAGTGGAACATCGATACTTTGAAAATTAAAACATTGTTTTGACGAGTGTGGGGAAGGAAACTTGGGCGTGATCGGATCTGAACGAATGAATGCGAGGGAACAAAAAAACTAGGAGAGGGGCCTGCAATAAATGGGTCTTGGCCTTGGGATCAACAGGAGTTGTCATGGTAGGTTGGCGATTTATGTTTGTGTCTGGGGCGACCAAAAGTCATGTTGCTTTGAAGTACAGATCGACGTTCTTGGGTTACGTGAATTCTTGTTTTATGGACACGTGGGCGAGGGGGATTGCAAAAGGGAGGAAACACTAGGTGAAGAATAAAATAATCCTGTTATGGGGGGGCCCAAGGACAAATTAAGGGGTGTGAAAAAGAAATGATCCCACCATCATCCTTCACCCCTCCACCATTTTTGTTCAGTTCCAAACGTACTTTCATCATATTCCAAAATTTACATTTTTTTTTGTTAATGCCACGAAACAATCCTAAATCAGTCAACCTATAATAAATTTTACTATAAACTAATTTTTTGATCACGAAAAATCCTCAAATTGGTATATCTGTGATAAATTTATCTTCCGTAAGTTTCCATTGAATGTTACAGTCAAATTGCTGAGTTGGATGACTTGTGGCTGTTGACAAGTGTACTAATTTAGGGTTTTACCCACCTGTTTATCACAAATTTACCAATTTATGATTTTAATGGTATTAATCCAATTTAACGGAGGGTATATTTGTCATAGGTGTACCGATTTTGGATTTTTGGTGATATTAACTCTTTGTTTTTTATCTTCCTCCTCATCACTCATATCAATATACTAAATATGGAACCCTTTACAAAATATCAAAATTCGATCAAAAAAATTAAATCAACAAAGAGTCAATAACTTATGCTCTAAACAGCTCCATGGAATCATTTTCTTCAACGATTTTATTCTCACAGCACATTTCTCACCTCTCAATTTTTTTCGTTTAAACTAGAATATCAAGGCCCATCTGTATTGAACTTTTCTTATTTACTATATGATAAACTCTTGTGCACATGCATTTTGACAATTTCGTAATTTGGATTACTTTTGTTGATACCTATTTTTAATTTGCACAAAATTTAAGAGTTAATTTTCTTTAATTCCTAAAACAAAAAATGTTTCTATTTAAATGCATTGCATATAGAAATTAGGCACATTTGCATTAATAGGGTCTATTAGAGAAAATTTCTTAAAAAAAATTCAAAATTTTAAAAAAAAATTCGAGTTGGGCCGGGTTGGGGCCCGGTCGACTTGGCCCTTTTTCTTTTCTTCCTTTCTCCTCTGCGCGGCCCGACCCTTTTCTTCCTTTTCTTCCCCTCACGCGAGCCGGGCCCAGCCCAGCTCTCTTCCTTCTTCCTTCTTCCCCCCACTGGCCTGTCGCTCTCCTTCCCCTGTTCTCCTCTGCTTCTGACGTCGACTCAACAAGCGGTCGAGCACGGCCGGGCTGTCCCCATCGACACAGAGGATGGTCAACGAAGCACACAAGGGGACTGGCATTGATGGCCATTCCCCTCCTTCCCCATTTCCCGGGCTCTCTCTTTCCTTCTTCCTCTGCCACTCCTCACAGAATCGACCCCTCCCAGACGCCTACCGGGCTATGAAAGCCAAAGGGGCTGCAGGAGTTTGGCAAAGCCGCTGGGCGGATGGAACGGCGCAGGGGCACGTCATTACTATAAAGATCGGAGAGAGAGAGAAGGGGTCGGCCATAGAGAGAGAAACAGGGAGAGAGAGAATAGAGAGAATATAGAGAGAGAGAGCGCGCAAACAGAGGCCATGCCGGAGCCAAAAGAGAACCAGCAGCGGTCGTCGACGTCTCCAGACCAGCCATAAGCCCCTCAGAAGCGTCACCAACCGGTGAGCTCCTGGTGAGATCCTTCTCCTTTTTCCCTTGTTTTCCCATGGTTGAATAAGACTGCAGCGCAGCCATTTCCTTTAAAATCCTGCCCATACTGACGTCGGTCCTGGCCCTCACTCGCTGTTGAGCCCGTGGTTTCATCGTAAGTCCGCGACCAAAATCCTGGATTTTCTATACCCCCCACCCGTTTGAAGAAATACCCCAATGAGGCCGGATAGTTGTTGCTCATTGGTCGGCGAGTGAGTGCGGTCGGACAGTGATCTCGGTCATCAGAAAAGGTATGTGGGGGCTTATGGGGTGAAGACCCAGGCCACGGGTGGCCGGGGTCGTCCGGCGAGATCGCCAAATTTCGCCGGCGAAGCTCCCACGTACCTAGACACTCGGGAGCCGTCCCTAGACCAGATCGATCTGCAGATCGGTTCAACCGGTCTGCAAGCAAATAGGGCCGGTTCGACCTGGTCAAACCGGCCCTATTTCGTCTCTTTCCACTAGACCGCGACCCAACCGAGCCCGATCCGGTCTAGACCCAGGTCAATGACCCGGTTGACCCTTTGACCGGGTCCGATCCGGAGATCGGACTTTGAACCAACGATAGGTCGGGTCTGTTGACCCGGGTCAGATTCGACCGACCCGGATCCGCCAACCCGACCTGGTTTTAATATTATATTATTATATTATTTTTTAAAATTTTAAAAATTTTAAAAAAAAATTTAATTTTTTTTCCATATTTACTTCTTATTTTTTAAAAAAAATTCAAAAATTTTTTAATTTTTTATTTTTCCGTATCATTATTATTATTATTATTATTTTAAAAAAATTTCAAATTTTTTTCTTTTCTCTTTTCTTCCATATTTTCTTTATATATATATTTTAAAAAAAACTCTCAAAATTTTTTTTTCTCTCTCTCTTTTCTTTTTTTCTCTTCTTTAAATTATGTGGAATATATGAATGTTTTAATTTATTGTTGTATGATTCTGCATGTTTTTAATTAAAATACAATTACATGAATTGTTGTGTTTTGAGTGTCATCTGACTTAGTTAGGATTAGAACCTAAGGCTGCATATCTATTTTGACTACTGATCGTTTATGATTATGCACTCGTTTGATCACCTCACATATTAGGAGAAAGGTCCTAAAATCAATTCAAATTGCCTGACAAATGTTTTCAGAAATGAATAGGATAAAAAAGATACCGAAAGAGCATTAGTTATTCAACTAGTGTAACCAAGTCCTCGAATTCAGTTAATCTTTGGTTCGCAAGAATAGGATGATTCTCCCATCACCTTATTTGGGTTTCTAATCGACTCACCCAAAATCGATTAGTGGCGATTCCTTGGTATAAACCACTTGCATGTTAAACACTTAAATCCTAAGTCGCGATATGGTATGGGCTTGGGAGAGCCCGAGTTAAGTCCTTAACCTAGACTTAGCACGTACTAGGCGAAACCCCCTTTTTTTACATGTCAATAAAAAAGAGCAGGAGGTTGGTTGCGACAGACTGGCGACTCCACTGAGGATTTGCATTTTTTTTAAAAAGTGGACTTAAGCCAAAATTTTTATCCTGTTCAAAAATAATCTTGTTTGGCAACGAGGATTCCAGGTATGATCCTGACATTAAGTTGTTATTTATTCTTGCAAGTTCGAATTTATTGTTTATAAATTGTTGCGCATACTCTAATGATTTAGCACTACACTATTGTACACACAACCACGCTGCCGGACCTGGGTCGCAATAAGGCATTTTAGGATGGTGTTAAGAAAAATACGACCTCGAACGCAAGCCCACGATATATTGGTTGCCTTTCTTTTCCCCTAAATTTATTTCTAAAAAATCGTAAAGAAATATCTTTAGTCGCTATTCGCGTGACTATAAGATATTCCTTTCGATTTGGCTGAGATTAAAAGGGCTTGACACCAACGCGAGACTACGATAGTCAGGCACCCTTTTAATTTCATTTCGCGAGCCAGTCTAGATAGAAATCAAACCTCACTCCTCATGTGCATGTTGTTGTGATTGTCATGGTTCAAGGAAAGGTATATATTCTATCCCTTCTCATTTTTTATACAGCCTACTTATTTAATTGATTTATTACTGTTAGGCCACCCGTTGATTACATTCTATATACGATGGGAAGAGCTGATATCCAATTCGTCCCCACTCCTAAGAAAGAGTTTCTGGTATAGTGGGATCGATGAGACGAGGGATACGCTTATTGTGGAGCTTGTCTGTGAAAATAAGCAGCTCCGAGAGACTGTAGCTTTCCCATCGTTTATAGGATGAGTATTCGGGAAGGGCACCTTATTGTTAAAAGCTCCTGTCTTTTATTTTTTCTAGTATTTATGTTTAGGGGTTTCGGTTTTCTTCTTTAAAAGTATTTATGGGTTATACTAATGTTAATATAACTCGGACCGCTTTTTATTCTACAAATAAATTTTTTTGCGCTTTAATGAAACCAACGTGGCCTTCGGCTCAATGGTATCCGGGGATATCGCGTAACGGTCCGAGGCAACCGCGGTTCGAACCCCGGGGACGCCGTCTGTAATGTTGATATTAATAAAAACCTTTTTTCTCATTTCTTCTCTGCAAATAAAGAAAGTATGTAATAATAATATGACTAGGTCATAGAATAATTCTTTATTGGGCATTATACTCATTCATATCAACGTTTTCACAGGTAGTTAAGAAAAATGGCCGAAGAAAACGTCCGTCTCAATAACATGGAGGACGAGATGAAGCTGGTCCTCAATGCGATCCAAAATCTCACAGAGCAAGTTGAATCCATTCAGGGCAAGATCACGCCCACGCCTGTAGCAATTGAGGTGGTGTTATCACCACCGTATACTGGAAAAGACAAAGCCTCCGCCAGCGACAGCAAAATGCTCATGCTAGAGGACAATCCGCTTTCCCTTGCCGTCAGGAAGCCTGAATCTGAAGCTGTACCGATGACAGAACATGATAAACGCCTTACAAAGGTCGAAGAGATGCTGAAACAGCTACAAGGCCCACAACATGTTGTCCCACTTGACCTATCTATATACAAACGGGTCAAAGTACCAGAAAAGTTCAAGATGCCGAAATTCGAGAAGCATGATGGTACCTCATGCCCCAGACACCACTTACACATGTATCATGTGCTGATGACTCAGTACGTTGATAATGAGCCCCTCATGATTCAAACCTTTCAAGCGAGTTTGATGGGGCTAGCCTTGACATGGTATATATCGAAAGACGTGGATGCTTTTAAGTCTTGGGATGATGCCACTGGTGCATTCCTCAAGCAATATCAATTCAATCTCGACGTCACCTTTACTTGTGACGATCTGGAACGCACTGAAAAGAAAAAGACTGAGTCCTTCAAAGAGTATGCCATCAGATGGAGAAACTTAGCTGCCCAGGTTACCTCACAACTCACTGATCATGAACAAGTGAAGTTGTTCATAAAGTCTCTTCCATATGAATATAGACACCGCCTGGTTGGTGCCACTGCTAAATCCCTTAATTGTCTTGTTCTTGTAGGTGAATGAATTGAAACGGGATTGCGTGAGGGGTGGTTTATAGACCCCACTTCCAAGAAACTTGGCATGAAGAAAGAGAAAGAACCCCTGACAGATGCGAATGTTGCATACACCTAAACCGTTCGTCCTTCCCCAATGATTCAGATGAGTAGTGGACAGCAACCGGCCTCAGGCCGCCAACCACCCCAAAGGCGAAATAACAAAAAGCAATTCACGTGACTCCCTTGGCCTATGTCTCAGATCCTGTCTATTCTCCTGGAAAAGAGGTTGTTTGCTAAAGAGCCAAAGCGTGAAAATCCCGAGCGTTTCCCCAACTACAATCCCTCCAAGGCATGCGACTATCATTTGGGTGAAATGGGACATTTCGTCAATGACTGTATTGTCTTGAAAAATAAGGTCCAGAAATTATTGGATGCAAAGATGCTTTCATTCCGCAACACACCACCCAATCAAGTAGGAGGCGCGGATGTCGTCATTGAGTAAACTGAAGACTCAATTTTCCTCCCTTAGGATAGAGGCATATTTAATAGTTTGAATCCTCCTCTATGTGGGAACTTTTCTTGCTTTCTAAAGTCTCAGCTGTTTTCTAAGATTCCCAGTTTTTTGAATTTGTAATTATGCTTGGAATTTTAGTATTGCAATTTCCATTCTAACAAATGTAATTTGCCTGAATTATTCAAAAGAATTGCAAATGCTTTGTTTTGAGGGCCTGAAGAAGTCTCCTAAACCGCCCGTTGATTATATCTAGCCATGTAAAGGAAGGTGTTCTGAGACCCGGGTTTCCTCGTGCTTCCTTGTTTCTAAGCTTTTGAAAATAAAACAAACGTTTTATCATTTTTCGAAAGAGGCAAAAAAGAACGGTGGTGGAAAAGCATGCATGCTCATAGCCCTGTTTGTTTTTCTAACTTGCTCACTTCGTGTCTTAGAACATATCCTTTTTTCATTTGTTATTACAAGGGGGACATTTGGAAATGACACAAACTGAAGCGCACATCAGACCCTAGTGATGCTAGCATACCAACTCATCTGATAAGGGCAGTCCGAGCGAAGATCATCCAACTTTCAAATGAAACATGGGGCAAATCTCATTACTACCAGTGGGTGATATCAGCCCCAGAGAGGCAAAGAGAATGCTGAGCATTCTTTGACTCCATGATGAGCAAAACATCATTTCATACAAAAGTTGGGGGCAGATCAAGAAAAGATTGCCCCTTTTGAAAGAAAAAGGTATGTCTTATTCCTTAACAAATTTTGAAAATGACATTCCATCCCTTTTCTTTTGCAAATAATGAATAGGGGAACATATTAGACTCTGACGTGCTAGCGAGCCGGATAGAGCACCAAGATTGGGACCTCTCAAATGAAACATGACGAAGAAGTGCTTAATTTGAAGAGTAGACTAGGGGGCATGCGATCTCCCAGTCCATCAAAAAGGGTGTATTTTGTTCCTAAAGTTCACCCACTTTAGCATAAAAATAATACATTCTTTCCTTTTATATAGGACAAATTTGAGTAAAGAGCTTGTGCAAGCAGCTGGAAAGGACTTTGCATATGACAAGATAGAGCCAATCCTAATCCCACCAATCATGGAAGTCTCGATGTTAGCCATGCCCACATCAGTCAAAGACATTTAAAGTAGAAATTAGCTTTGCTACGAAGATTCCCATGCAAGCAATTGCACATGCCCTGTGTAGTGAAGAATTAGAGCATTTACGAGAAAATCCTCCGACATACCGGAGCCATGTTGACATAACATGTGTCAAGAATAGGACTTTCTAATTAAGAGTACCCTTAGCTATAGAGGATTTCATTCGAGCTTCGAGACCAAGAGTATGGAGGAGCATACTGAGACAGAGAAGGCTGAATAAAGTAAAGAGGAGAAAAGACTATGCTAGCTTTGAAGATAAAATGGAAGAAGGGTAATTTGTATCGTTCTTAATTTACCCTCGATCCTCTCATTTCTAACATAAGCTCCTGATTTTTATCAGAAGGGAATTATCGACATCCGAGAGAACTCAAGGAGCTGTCAATCTAATCTCAAATGAAAGGAATTACGAAGGGTAATGTTGTATTGTTCCCAATTCCTGTTTTTCAAAGAACCGTTCATTAACATGGTCTTTCCTATTTTCTTGCAGGTTTGCCTCACTGTTACAACACAAGTAAGTATTTCTTTCCCTTAAAAACTTTAAGAGTTGAAAGAATCAAAAGAAAGAGGAAACATGTTAAAGCAAATGAATGCTTAACCCTCCCCCAAGTGCATCGCATATCTTTTGGAAAGGAATTTTGCATAGTAATTTTATTTGTTTAATTCACCAATTCCTTGTGAAAATCTTGACAATTCGATGAATAGTGTCAAACTGCTTCGATATATTGAACGAGAGGTGTCAGGATGATGAGAGGTAGTCCTTAGTCTATACACATTCTCACGTACCAAACTCTTGCAAGATGAGCGAAAAGGTTTCATTTCTATAAGGTAAAGGGATTTCTCGCATAAGGTATGGTAGCTAAAATGACGAGAGGCAGTTCATTTCTTTGCCCCATACACTACCCCTGATCCTTTGCTTAACCATTTTTGAACCCATATAGTCAGAGGTTCCTTTTAAATCACCCCTGTCAAGAACCACCCTACATTTGGGTAGCTTGAGGTAAATCGGCATCACGGGGAGGATTCAAATTCAGAGGGAGCAAGAAGAGCATCCCTCTCTTTCGATCACCACCCCCGTGGCTTCGGCCTCATCGTCTTCACGGATTCGGTGGTCCTCAACAGAGTCCTCTAAGACAAGCACACCATCGACGGCAGGACGGTCAAGGCTAAGAAAGCTTTATCAAGAGAGGAGCAGCAAACTAAAGCCTGTCCAAAATGCCAACATGTCATTGATAACAATGATGCTTTCACCTAGAAACTGAGCAAGACAAGAAGGATGAGGAGTTTGTAATATCTAAAATTTACTATGATCATTAGCCGCAATAGCTCGCACAAGGTGAAAAGATATATAGAAATTTTCTTGCTCTCACTTGCATTAATCTTTGAGTGTTATTATTGCAGATGAATTCTCACGATAATTTAAGTGCCCTGGAGTGACGAAGAACAATTCTTCTTATATCTTATACACTTATATCCCTTGCTAGCTCAATTGAGCCAGCGATTTCATTTCATACGAACCCAATTAGTGATCATCCTCCACACCGGGGCAAGGCAAAAGTCACTACAGTTTGAGCAACATGGTCCAAAGTATCAAATGAAGACGAAGACTCCAAGAGCCTAATAACATTGTTTTATTCAAACTTGTTGAGGCTAGTCCTGACAACACCAAAAGTGCAGCAAAAAAAAAAAAATGTTGAAAACTAGGGGCATGAAAAAGCAGTGTGCCTAGTAAAAGCAAGGCTAATGCCCATGAATAAAAAAACAAAGAAAAAGAAAAATGAGAAGAAGAAAAATGATGAAAATGATGAAAAGAAAGGAGTCTCTAATTTATGGGTAGCTGCTATGAAAAACAATGAAGTTTTAGCTGAGGAGATGTCTGTACGTGATGAAGACGCTCTCAAATATCTCAAAGATATCAAGTGGTATAGAATAGACGACCCCAAAGGGTTTAAATTTGAGTTCTTCTTTGATATAAATTCCTACTTTAAGAACTCTATCTTGGCAAAGATCTGCCGCATGATAGATAAAGACGAACCTATTTTTGAGAAAGCAACTGGGACAGAGATTGAACGGTATCCACGAAAATGCTTGACGCAGAAGCTCCTCAAGAAAAAGCTGTCCAAGAAGCTAAAGCACAGGATTACTCAATGAGTTTTCCAAAAAGATCCCGACGATGAAAAAGACTGGTGACAATGCCAAGATGATCACCAATTCTCACCCTCACACACATTTTTTAGCCCACCATCATTTCATTTCTCAACCTGTAAACCAAGCTCACGTTACATCCCTCATAAAGTCTCTTCTAATTAGGGCACTTGAATTAACGTAGAATTTCAAATGTTTATAAACAACGCTCGAGGAAGTGTGAGCAAGATTACTTCTATCTCTTTTGCATGGTTCTTGACTTGTAAACCTGGAGATGATTGCAGAATATTTTCTTTCAAGACTTTGACTCGGACAGTCTCCTTTGTTAAGCCATTGACCAAGCTAGCATTACGACCCTGAAGAAGACCTCTCAGATTGGCAGTGTCGTACCACTTGCGAGAAAACTCAGACCCTTATTGATGTGATAACGGTTAGTTTGAGTGTTTTTTATGTTCCCACATTAATGAACAGGACAAATAACCCTTTTCAATGAGAGCAAGTGAAAAGTCTTTTCTAAATGAAGGTCTCTCGTTCAGTATCTTGAGAAGTCTACCTCCCGAGCGAAAATTGTCTTGATTGACCCTCGGTGAATGTTTGGTGATGCAAACATGGTAAAATCATCATGCATGAACTTTCAAATACACATTCTGTGGAATAACCTAGCTTGTCTATCCCTGATGAATGCACACATGTTTGCGCTAATCGTCTTTAACAGCTCAGAGTTTTGATCCCCAGTGATTGAATACGAAAATTCGAGCGCTGGAGAAGCCTTCATTATCATCCTAAGAGAGATATCCTGAAAAAGGTTAGGTATTCAACAGATGATGCATCAAACCTCCGAGTAAGAAATTCTAGGTATTTCTTCAGTATTCTTTTCAAACTACCAAGGGGATAAATCAAGTGTTTCTTTGAAAAGGAAAAGCATCTTGACCTGCAGTCAAGATAATTCTTATGATATTCTAGAATAGCCTAAGTTATTTATTTCTCTAATGAATACGTATGTGTTTGCACAAAAAAACTTGTCTGACAAAAGACATGCCCTTAAGAGGTAGGAACGTGCCCAGGTAAGTATATTCTACCTATGCCCGGTTACAAAAATTCATGTACCTACAATTGTTATGGTACCCTTTGAACATTGGACTGACCCCTCTGTTCATCAACCGAACATTGGCTGACCCCTCTGTTCATCAACCGAACATTGGATTGACCCCTCTGTTCACCAACTGAACATTGGATTGACACCTCTGTTCACCATGTATCTACGATTGTTATGGTACCCCTCTTGAGCATGAGACTGACCCCCCTCTGGTCACATCAAATCCTCGGGCGAGAACCCCCAGGTGCTCATCGTTTGAGTCTTTTCAAGACCTATTGGCGAGGACCCACCAGGCAAACCAACAAATCCTCGAGCGAGGACCCCCATGTGCTTATTGTTTCAATCTTTTCAAGACCTGCTAGTGAGGACCCACCAGGCAAAAAATCAAATTCTCGGGCGAGGACTCCCAGGTGCTCATCGTTTGAGCCTTTTCAAGACCTGCTGGCGAAGACTCACCAGGCAAACCATCAAATCCTTGAGCGAGGACCCCCAGGTGCTCATCGTTTGAGTCTTTTCAAGACCTGTTGGCGAGGACCCACCAGGCAAACCATTAAATCCTCAAGTGAGGACCCCTAGGTATTTTGGCAAAGCAATCCCCAGTCAAAACGATCGAAGATAGGTTCGGGTCTGAGACAAACGAAATCCAGTCAAGGCAACCGAAGATAGGTTCGGGTCCTAGGCAAATGATTTCCCTAGTTAAGGTGACCAAAGATAGGTTTGGGTCCTAGACAAACCATTTCCCCCGTCAAAGGCGACCGAAGACGAGGTTCGGTTCCTTGACACACAATATCAACTATCTGGAACTACTCTACCTTTCGGTAAGGTAAGTAACCCCATGTATATTTTTATTTGCTTTAGCACGCATCATCTTATCGCATCATAAATAAAAATGGGACTCCGATCTCACTAAAAATAATATTTATTAAACATGCATGGGCCAAATTTAGGTGTCATTTTATCTTTGAACATAACCTATGTGAGCTCAATCTCTACGAGCTCACCTTCAAAGAGGGGCAACTGTTGACAACTATTTTTAATTTGCCCAAAATTAATTGCACAAAATTTAGGAGTTAATTTTCTTTAATTCCTAAAACAAAAAATATTTCTATTTAAATGCATTGCATATAGAAATTAGGCACATTTGCATTAATAGGGTTTATTAGAGAAAATTTCTATAAAAAAAATTCAAAATTTTAAAAAAAAATTCGAGTTAAATTGGGTTGAAATGGGTCGACCCGGCCCTTTTTCTTTCTTCCTTTCTCCTCTGCTTGCCCCCAAATTTCTTTTCTTCCTTTTCTTCCCCTTCCCTCATGAAATGGGCCCGACCCGGCCCAGCTCTCTTCCTTCTTCCTTCTTCCCCCCGCCGGCTTGTCGCTCTCCTTCCCCTGTTCTCCTCTGCTTCTGACGTCGACTCGACGAGAGGCCGAGCGCGGCCGCGCTATCTATATCGACACAGAGGATGGTCGACGAAGCACGCCAAGGGGACTGGCATTGATGGCGAGTCCCCTCCTTCTCCCATTCCCGGCTCTCTCTCCTTCTTCCGCTACCTCTCACAATCTTCCCCCTCGCACCAGCTTAAATGGCCACGAAAGTCGTGGGCTGGGGAGTAAGGTGCGAGGCCGTCAAATCATCTGCAGGCGTAACTAGCGAGCGTGGCACGGCCGCGTCACTATAAAGGCAGGAGAGAGAGAAGGGGTCGCCCTTGGGGAAGAGCAGGGAGAGAATAGAGAGAATAGAGAGAGAGAGAGAGCGCAAACAGAGGTCTGTAGAAGCCAAAGAGAACCAGCGGAATGATTAAAACCGACATCCCCAGACCAGCCATAAGCCCCTCGGAAGCGTCGCCAACCGGTGAGCTCCTCGGCCAAGATCCGCCTCTGTTTTCCCCCGTTTTCCAGCATGGTTGGGCCGGGACTCGCGCCGGCCATTTTGCGCAAATCTCGGCCCATACTGACGTCGGTCTTGGCCCTCACTCGCTGTTGGAGACGCGCCGTGGTTGTCGAAGTTGACCGAGTCGCCGGAAGAGGCCAAAATCCTGGATTTTTTCTATTCCCCCCATCCGTTTGATGAAATACCCCAATGAGGCCGGATAGTTGTTGCTCACTGGCGAGTGAGTGAGTGGTCGGACGGTGATCCCGGTCGTCGGAAAAGGTATGTGGGGGCTTATGGGGTGAAGACCGAGGCCATGGGTGACCTGGGTCATCCGGTAAGATCGCCGGATTTCGCCGGCGAAGCTTCCGAATTCCTAGATACACGGGCCGTCCCTAGATCGGACCGATCTGCAAGCAAATAGGACCGGTTCGACCCGGTTGAACCCACAGTATTTTGTCTCTTTCCACTGGATCGAGACCCAACCGGGTCCGATCCGGTCAGACCTGGGTTGACCCTTTGACCTGGGTCGGATCCGAAGATCCGACCTAAGTCAACGCGATGGGTCGGGTCTGTTGACTTGGGTCAGATCCGACTGACCTGGATCCGCCGACCCAACCCTGTTTTAATATTATATTATTATATTATTTTTTTAAAATTTAAAATTTTTTAAATTTTTTTAAATTTTTTTTCCGTATTTACTTCTTAATTTTTTTAAAAAAATTTCAAAAAATTTAATTTTTTTCTTCTTCCGTATTATTATTATTATTTTAAAAAAAATTCAAAACTTTTTTTTCTTTTCTCTTTTCTTCCGTATTTTCTTTATATATATATTTTTAAAAAATTTCAAATTTTTCTTTCTCTCACTCTTTTCTTTTTTTCTCTTCTTTAAATTATGTGGAATATCTTAATGTTTTAATTTATTATTGTATGATTATGCATGTTTTTAATTAAAATACAATTGCATGAATTGTTGTGTTTTGAATGTCATCTGACTTAGTTAGGATTAGAAGCTGCATATCTATTTTGACTTCTGATCGTTTATGATTATACACTCGTTTGATCACCTCACATGTTAAGAGAAAAGTCCTAAAATCAATTCAAATTGCCTGATAAATATTTTCAGAAATGAACAGGGTAAAAAAGGTACCGAAAGGGCATTAATTATCCAACTAGTGTAACAAAGTCTCCGAATTCAGTTAATCTCTGGTTCGTAGGAATAAGGTGATTCTCCCATCACCTTATTTGAGTTTCTAATCGACCTACCCGAAATCGATTAGTAGCGACTCCTTGGTATAAACCACTTGCATGTTAAACACTTAAACCCTAAGTCGCGATATGGTATGAACTTGAGAGAGCCCGAGTTAAGTCCCTAACCTAGACTTAGCACGTATCAGGCGAAACTCCCTTTTTTTACATGTCAGTAAAAAAGAGTGGGAGGTTAGTCGCGACAACTTTCTTCAACAATTCTATTCTCACGGTACATTTCTCACCTCTCAAATTTTTTTTTTTTCGTTTAAACTAGAGTGTCAAGGCCCGTCTATATTGAACTTTTCTTATTTACTATATGATAAACTCTTGTGCACGCATTTTGACAATTTCACAATTCGAATTACTTCGAACTTTCGTAAAATGCAAAAATTTGATCCGTAAGTTTAAATATTGCTTTCTCATAATTTAAATAGCTTTATAATTTTTGGCAGGAGGTACTCCTTTCTTTTACTTTCACTGAAATGAACATGTTTTGTAAGGGGGATTAACTATAAACACCTAGTACTTATTTGTACTTCAATCCAAATCGTATAAACTAATTGGTGGACTGATCAAGCCAAGCTTTTGATCGTCGTGTGGCTACTTGAGACCAATCACATTTGTTGTATAATTGGATCTTATTGATAAATATATGGACATAAAATTTTTCACATTGGGATTAGCTCTGTCTATACGTCAAAAGACTTAATACGATTAATCTTTTGGCTAATTGATGATATTATTACGTCACATCATTCCAATGTTGCAGGTTTCATTCATTACATCACACACAATTCCGGACTAACTACTCCCTGTTCATGCCGTTTATGACTACATCTATGGAACGATGGACAAGTCCTCCGATAAACTCTACGAGACTTCACTCGAGCGAGGCGCAGAAGCATCCGATGTCGTGCATCTGACCTACCTTACGACTCCCGGGTCGATCTATCATCTAGGGTAGGATTCGCCTCTCTTGCGTCCCGGCCCAACCGATCATCGAGGTGGTATCTCTG
Organism: Syzygium grande; assembly: GCA_024733475.1. Classification (NCBI taxonomy): domain Eukaryota; kingdom Viridiplantae; phylum Streptophyta; class Magnoliopsida; order Myrtales; family Myrtaceae; genus Syzygium; species Syzygium grande. Next base: position 10,293,807 of record JAMXDD010000002.1, on the reverse strand, counting down.
ATTGATTTGGCCTGTGACTCTATGGTCCGTGATGGTTACTTCGCTTTATGGGCACACTTTTGTAGTTGAGCGGCATCGCTTCAATAAACTCAAATTACAAACTTTGGTCATTCCAATGTATAGCATTCAAGTAAGATTTTCTTTTATCTATCCACTCGATTGGTTTTCATTTTATATTATTGAAGTTTTTGTGCTCTTAGTTTGGTCATTTTCTCATTTGTATCAATCATTTCTCTGATCTTCGTTCTAGTACTTCATGCAATGGCAAAAGGAGCCGATCAATGGTCTGATTGAGAAAGCTATCTTGGAGGCAGAGGAAAAGGGGACCAACGTTTTTGTGCTTGGGTCTCTTGAACTAGGCAAGCATCTTGTCACATTATAATTTCCATCTCATGACATTATAATATGAATCATGATAGGTTCATGGTGGACAATTTTGCAAGACAAAGTTTTATGGTCATGTAACTTGCTTAGGGTTCAACATTTTTAATTATTAAATGTGTTAGACTTTACTATAATGTAAACAAAATCATTCTCTAACACTTAAAAGAGGGAGTGGGAGCATCCGGAAGCTTAGCTTATACTCTGCTATAATATTAGGCAACGAGTAGTTTCAAAAGGTTGACATTATATTAAATGATGATGATCTCACGAAATTTTGCAAGAAGTGAAAAATAACAAAACAAAACATTATTAAAAGAAGGGACAACTACAGGCAAGTCTCAAAACTTATCACGATAATACACTTTTTTCAAGTCCTAAAAATTTCTTTTGAAAATTTAAATTCTAAAACTTGTCAGATTGGTCCATTTTTAGTCTGTCACGCCTCGCGCCCTACGGCGCACCACATCCCTACCGAGGTCGATATAATGCGACGTCCCTGGACGTGTCGCCGACCCAACGTCCCAAACAACATAGAACAAAGCATAGCGGAAACATTATAACACCCATACAAATTCAACACATGACCAAGGGTAGAATAAACAACGGAATCACAAATATACATTTGCATTGATATGGAGAACCTATACAATAATCATTTATAGCCCACGCTAAAAAAAAAAAACAAAAGCAGGTCAATGGCCACTACTAACAAAAAGAGGTAAGTGACCAGGTGATCGGGGGTACTAGAACTAGGTGGGGCTCCGGTCGAAAATGTATTGGCCCGACCTAACTAAGGTCTAATATATACTCTAGGGCTCCCGATCAGAGCTCAATGAGTCAGAAAAACTCTCGAACGACTCCGACTCGGACTCCATGGACTCCAACTCGGTATCGATCCCAGATGACTCCTCGTCTAAACTGTCCTCCTCATGTACTGCCTCCAGTTCGAGGTCTAGCTCTATCGGCTCTGGCTCATCCTCCGAATCCATCGGCTCCGGGTCTGGGTCCCCATCCTCCGGCTCCTCCTCCATCTGCTCCGATTCGTCCATCTCCCAAACATCCGGCCCGTGCCCTAAGTCAGCACTAGAGCTCCCCTCAGACACATGGGTAGGGCTCACCAAATCCCCATCGGGACACTGATGGTTAACATCCCCTGACTCGCTAAACGGAACCTCAAAAGATCGAAGGGGCCCGTAAGTCCCTGTAAGGTCCCGGATACACCACCCTATATATCTGTGGGCCTGGTCTAGCTGCTCGCCCGCATCAATCCAAACTGTAGATAGATATCTAACGTAGAAATCCCCGTTCCCTGCGGGGTACACCGTCTCCTCCTGATCTATCCGGTAAGGGATCCCAAAACGAACAAGTACTGCAGACGTCTCAAGGCCGGGGTTTGAAAAAAATTGGGTTTATACAACAATGAGAATAAATCTCAGCGAGTAGGTTCCCTAAACTTAAACTAGGCTAACATGCACCTCCTGACAAGCACTAAGCAACACGCAATTCAAAATATAAATGACTTAGGCCCTCGGGCCCAAATCCAATACTCCATTGACCCTGCAGGTTAGGCACTTATAATTCACAATGATAACACAGAACCCAATCGCGGCACATGCACACGTCACTTGGTCACAACGCATGTCATGCATATGCTTGTGCCCACACCCATGCTCATGTCTCATCAATGCACCTTCGCACACTTGCACTCTTGCACACTTGCAATTTATCAATTCTCCTCTGACCCGCGTAAAACGCATCAGGTCTATCACTTTGAGATCGACCTCCGGCCTGCGTAAAACGCATCAGGCCCATGACACAAAACCCACGTAAAACACATCAAGTTGGTCATCTTCCGGTAGTCCGGGTATCGTCCCGCGTAACACGCCTCAGAACGGGTTCAATACCCGCGTAAAACGCATCAAGGGGCTTTATGCGATCACACATTCACATGCTCCAGTTATTATCTAAACCTCGTGTAAAACGCATCAAGGTGATTAGGTGATCACATGCTCATGCCTTTCGTGCGCACGCATAATGTACATGATATGCCAATACTCAATATGCACGCACAAGGCCACAATATCAACATTTGGCATTCGTGAAATTCACACGAGGCACTCAATATCAATTGGCTATTTATTCCCATAATGTCACAACAAGCTCAATAGACCAATCAGACCAAATCAATCGCGACAAGTAATCTGGCACCCCAATTTCACGCAATTCAAACACCAAAACTACACATGTTAATAGTCTACCAAGCAATTCATGAATTGGCCACACCAAGCACATCATAGAGCATGATACAATCACAAACAAGCCATGTTTAATCTAGTCTCCTCATGGGCCGATCACCATTCCCTTAACAATTCACACTTAAACCTCAATTAACCAATTATGGTCCAAATCGACCCATCGCCAATTCAGCCATGAACAGTCCCCGTTGGGCCATTAATTCACTTCCAAAACATCATATTAGGCCACAAGAATCACCATGAAAACAGCCGCCACTTGGCTTACACATTTCACCCACCAAATCCACAATTTTTGTCCGAATCACGACTCCCATGATCAGCCACCACGCAGCATATTATGGACCACTAAACCTCGGTTGAATTATCACTCTAGGTCACCAAATGCGCCACAAAATCAGCCCCTAACAGCTTCCACAAGCTAACCCCTAAATTACCTTAATTAACCCCTAAAACTCATCTAGAAATACACATTAGCCTAATTAGGGTTTAGGGTTGTACTCACTTGGATTCCTAAGCTTCAAACAAAGCTGAACAATTGGCAAGGGCGGCTGGACAGTGGCGGTCCCGCTCCGGAACAGTGGCGGCGAGCGGCGGCTCTGGTGAGGCTCTTGAGCGGCCGAGAGAGGGAGAACGGGAGAGAGAGAGAGAGACACGGCGAGAAGGAGAGGAGAGGGGGATGGAATGGTGATGGTGGGGTGAGGCTGGCTAGGATGGGCGGCCTCGGCGAGCAGCACCGGCAGCGGAGTTCCGGCGGCGATGGCGCGCGCGTGGTCGGGAGAGAAGGAAGGGGAGAGCTCGCGGGAGAGGGGGAGAGAGGGGATGGCTGGTGATGGTGATGGTGATGGTGGAGTGAGGAGGAGAGAGAGAGACTAGAGTGTATATGGCTTGGGCTAAGTGGGGGTTGTTGACCAACTTTACAATAATGACAATCTTGCCCCTAATCCAAGGGCTAAAGTCAAGTCAAGGCTTGCCAAAAATCTTGGGGGCATTATGGTCCAAAATTTCAGCATTATCAGGCTACTACAATTCAATATAAAACCCTAAAATAATCTCTAAATAAACCCAAAATTCGGAATACAAGGCTAGGGCACAAGGGCAAAACGGTAATTTTCCGGTCCCGGGTCAAATTTTCAATTTTTGACTCTATTGATCCCAAATATGAGTGGCCACATAAAAATGACGTCGTCCTTACAAAAATAGTCACGTAACGCTCACGAAATTCGACACCGAAGTCCGGACTCAATTCCACGATCGATTTCGCTCCAGTTGCGATTTTAGCGTCTTTCACTAATAAGCGGCTGTTTAGGGGTTATACGTATCGACCTAGGGCTACCCGAATTGTGTCGGTCTCAATTTTCTAGAGAACACGAAGATTTATCGCTAGTCCCAGGGGTCACGGTTGTCCGGAATAAGTTCGGGATCGTTCGCCACGCGTACTCTCGGCCACGTGGAATCACCCATAATCTAATCGTACGTCGTTGACCAAACTGAACCCGTCACTCTCCTTAGATAGGCCCACATTGGCACAAAATATTCCCTCGTTGCTTCTCGAAATCGAACTCGATTCACGGTCGAGCTCTTGGGTCCACGCACCGTTTTCCTAGTTAGCCATTTCCTAATGGTCAGTATCCGGAGAATGATCAGTTCCGAGCGAGACTCACTAAAACGAAATGAGATATAATCATCTATCTTATTAATCCCGGAAGTGGGCGAATTCAGGGCGTTACAACTCTTCCCCCCTTACAAAAATTTCGTCCTCGAAATTTACAATCCAAACCCTACTATTCAAATAAATGGGGGTGCTGACGTTGCATTACTTCCTTGCTTTCCCAGGTGGGGCCTTCTGTCCCGTGATGTTCCCAGACAACTTTGACCAACGGAATCGTCTTGTTCCTCAAAACCTGCTCCTTTTTGTCCTCGATTAGCACCAGTCTCTCCACATACGACACCCTATCGTCCACGTCTATTACCTCATGATTCAACACGTGGGTCGAATCCGGTTTGTACTTTCTTAACATTGACACGTGGAAGACGTTATGAACCTGCGATAAATTTGGCGGCAAGGCGAGATGATAAGCCAACGTTCCAATCATTTCCAAAATCTGGAACGGGCCAATATACCTTGGACTCAGCTTTTCCTTCTTGCCAAACCGTAACAGTCGTCTCATCGGTGAGATCTTGAGGAATACATGGTCACCAACCTGAAACTCCAACGGTCTACGCCTTCGGTCTGCGTAACTTTTCTGACGACTCTGAGCTGTTCTTAGTCTTTCCCGGATAATCCTTACTGTTTCCACACTTGCTGAATCAACTCTGGGCCCGTTATACTTCTTTCCCTCACTTCGTCCTAACACAACGGTATTCATCAACACTCTGCCATAAAGTGCTTCAAACGGTGCCATCTCGATACTCTTCTGAAAGCTATTATTGTAGGCAAATTCCACCGAATGCACTACTTTTTCCACTTGCCCTGAAAATCTAATACACACGCTCTCAGCATATTCTCTAAGGTCTGAATAGTCCTCTCAGATTGGCCATCCGTCCGTGGATGATAGGCCGTACTGAATTGCAACTTAGTTCCCATGGCTGATTGCAGACTTTTCCAAAAATTCGCAGTAAACTGGGGATCACGGTCCGAAGTGATTGATACCGGTACTCCATGAAGACGGACTATCTGCCGTACGTATAACTCTACGTACCTTTCTAGTTTGAAGTCCTTTCGCACTGCCAGGAAGTGCAGCTGACTTGGTCAGTCTATCTACAATCACCCAAATAGAGTCGTGTCCCCTCTGGCTTCTTGGCAATCCTGTTACAAAATCCATCGTAATATGCTCCCATTTCCATTCTGGGATTTCCAACGATTGCAACATTCCACCAGGCTTACAATGCTGTGTCTTCACTTGTTGGCATGTCAGACACTTGGCCACATGCTTAGCCACGTCCCTTTTCATTCCATTTCACCAATAGTGCTATCGAAGATTCTAGTACATCTTCGAGCTGCCCGGGTGGATACTATAATTACTCCTATGAGCCTCCGACAAAATTTCTTCCTTAAGCTCCAAATCATCGGGCACGCACAATCGTCCTCAAAACTTAAGAATTCCGTCTTCGGACACTTGGAAGTTCAATTTTCTCCTAGTGTCATCCATACCTCGAATTTTCTGTCCATAGACTGCAACACCTTAATCTTGGCTTGCACTTCCAGTTCAATCCTTAACGTCGCCATCAGACTAGGGAGGTGTCCTACCTTGAACTTAAATTCTGAGTCTCACGCACCTTCCGACAAAATCCACTCTTTGACCATTAACTACGCGATGCTCGATTTCCTACTTAGGGCATCCGCTACCCGGTTGGCCTTTCCCGGGATGATACAATATGTCACAGTTGTAGTCCTTCAACAGCTCCATCCAACGCCTCTGCCTCATATTCAATTCTTTCTGCAAAAATAGATACTTGAGGCTCTGATGGTTCGTGTAGATCTGGAACCTTTCTCCACATAAGTAGTGCCTCCAAATCTTGAGCACGAAAATGATCGCTGCCAGTTCTAGGTTGTGGGTCGGGTAGTTCATCTCATGAGGCCTTAACTGTCGCGATGCATAAGTGACCACTCTTCCATATTGCATTAACACGCATCCCAATCCCTTGAGCGAAGCATCGCTATAAATCTCATAGCCTCCCGGTCCTAAAAGGATCGTCAGCACTAGCGCCGTTGTCAATCTCTGCTTCAACTCCTGAAAACTTTCTTCGCACTTTTCTGTCCACTCAAATTTGGTCTTCTTTTTAAGCAACCTCGTCAATGGGGTGGTTATCGCTGAGAATCTTTCTACAAATCGACAATAATAACCTGCCAGTCCTAAAAAGCTTCAAACCTCAATAACTGTCATTGGTCTCGGCCAATCCATCACTGCCTCAATTTTTGCCGGATCCACGGAGTTCCCTTCTCCGGAAATTATGTGCCCAAGAAACTCTACACAGTTCAGTCAAAACTCGCACTTGCTAAACTTAGCATACAGTGCATGTTCTCTTAACGTTCGTAGAACTCTTTCCAAATGTACTTCATGATCTTCGGGACTTTTTGAATACATTAGAATATCATCTATGAAGACCATGACGAACTGATCCAAGAATTCCTTGAATACCCGATTCATTAAATTCATGAAAGCAGCAGGGGCATTAGTCAGCCAAACGGCATCACCGTGAACTCATAGTGTCCATACCTTGTCCTGAAAGCCATCTTTGGAATATCCTCCTTTTGGATTCTTAATTGGTGATATCCTGTCCTCAGATCAATCTTAGAAAATACCAAGGCTCCTCGTAACTGATCGAACAGGTCGTCAATCCTTGGGAGGGGATACTTATTCTTGACTGTCACTTGATTCAACTGACGGTAATCGATACACAATCTCAATGATCTATCCTTTTTCCTTACTAACAGGACTGGCGCTCCCCATGAAGACGCACTCGGTCGAATGAAACCTTTGTCTAGCAGTTCCTACATCTGAACTTTTAATTCTTTCAATTCCGACAACGACATCCTATAAGGTGGCTTTGAGATTGGCTCAGTCCTAGGGACCAACTCGATAATGAGCTCCACTTCTCTTTCTAGTGGCAATCCCGGCAATTCCTGGGGAAAGACATCAGGAAAGTTGTACACCACTGCCATATCCTCTAGCCGCACTTTTCCTGCCGTCGATTCAACCACACTTGCTAAATAACCCTGATAGCCCTCATCCAACAACGTAGTCGCCTCTGCTGATGAAACCCAAGGGATCGAGGTTCCTCCTCGACTCCCTATAAACTCGAATCTAGAGTATCCAGCCGGGTTAAACTGGATCACCCTGCTACTGCAATCCATTACGGCATTCTGCTTGACTAACCAATCCATGCCCACAATTAAATCAAAATCATACATTGGCAACACAGCTAAATCTATCTTGCTTTCTACGCCACCAATTACTATCTCACAATCTGGGCATCCTAACGATATGCATAGCTTATCCATTAATGGCGTAGTCACACATAACTGCACTTTTAACAAGACAAGTTTTAATCCAGCTAATTCAACAAACTGAGCAGATAAAAAGGAGTGCGACGCCCCCCGGATCAAACAAAGCATATACTACATGATGGCACAAAGAAACCATACCTGTGACCACGCCTGGCGCATTTTCTACTTCCCTCCGCACCATGGCGTACACCCGTCCTTGTGCCAGCGGCCTGTTCAAATTAGTCGGCGGTGGATTCCCAGACTGATTCCCAACTCAGGGTTGTGATAGTTGCACCGAGAGTCCTGCGGAGCGCTGTTGGGGGCAATTCCTAATCTGATGGTCCATACCCCCGCATTTAAAGCAGGCCCCAAATCTCTTTTGCTGGTGATTCAGCTTTTCGATATTCTTCTTGATCGGTGGGACAAATCGCCGATTTCCCACCATCGGCTTCTTCCCGAGACGGCGGTTGTCTCTGCTATGGGCGAACCACGACCTAGACGCGGCTGCCCTATTAGTCTGATCTCGTTCTATAGCCTGCATCCGCTCATACATCTCACCGTAGTCCTTAATGTTCAGCAATATCATCTGACTTCTCAGCCCATCCCGGAATCTCCTAACTTTGTCCTATGGGTCATCAACCATCCTGGGCACGAACCTTGACAGTCTCGCAAATTCTGCCTCGTATTGGTCTACCATCATCGATCCTTGGCGGAGTCTCATGAATTTCGCTAACTTTCTCTCCCTAGCACTCTCGGAGAAATACTTTCCGTAGAAATTCTCAGTAAATACAGCTCAAGTCTGGCGGTACCTTCCGAAAATACCCTATTCTTGGTGGCCTTCCACCAATCATTTGCGTTCTCCTGTAGCTGATACACTGCTAACGTCACCCTAGCACATCGAAAGCTTTTTCCAACTCCTCCACCTAACATGGTGCAGCTTCGAGGTCACCTTTCCCATTGAACTTTGGCGGTTTCAATTTTAAGAACTGCTCTACCAACTTCGACATCGCCCTAATCACATTCGCCAGTCCCGAAATTGGATTCTCATTATTTCCATTATTTCCATTATTCCCATTGGCCCCATTGGCAACAGCAACGGCGACCTCAACAGCAGCGGTGATAGTGGCATCTCCCTCTTGGGCTAGTCTACCTCCCAAAATTCCAACTTCCTCGAGAGCCCTTAAAATCCCATCTACTCTTGGATCCTCGGCAATCCTCACTTGTTGTTCTACACGGTCCTGCTCACGACCTCGACCTCTACCTATACCACGGCCTCGACCTCTACCTCTTCCTTGGCTACTCATCTTTCCAACTCGCACGCTCACCTACCTGCTATAATTTCGTTCAGGAATTAGAGACCTAAACAAAGCTAAACCGGTCTAAGGTCCTAGGCAGGGAACTCATCACAATAGCAGTCAAGCAACTAGCATGCGGTCTTACTCAAACAGCACACATCTCAACCAAGGAGGTTCGCGTACTTACCTCAAGTCCTACTGCACCTGCACTTTACGGTCAATTTATACTACCAATCAATCAAGACATAGGCAATCAGGAGGTACACTTAGCACACGAGGTCACCTTACTAGCTACCCAAGGTCATCGCTCTTTATCACTCTAGACTTCGACCGAATTGGACCAAGCTAACCTCGCTCTGATACCAAATTAACGGGGATGTCATGCCCGCGCCCTATGGCGCGCCACATCCCTGCCGAGGTCGATATAACGCGACGTCCTAGGACGCGTCGCCGACTCAACGTCCCAAACAACAGAGAACAAACCACAGCGAAAACATTATAACACCCATACAAATTCAACACATGACCAAAGGTAGAATAAACAACTTAATCACAAATATACATTTGCATTGATATGGAGAACCTATACAACAATCATTTACAGCCCACGCTAAAAAAAAATCAAAAGCGGGTCAATGGCCACTACTGACAAAAAGGGATAAGTGACCAGGCGATCGGGGGTACTAGAATTAGGTGAGGCTCCGGTCGAAAAGGTACTGGCCCGACCTAACTGGGGTCTAATATCTACTCTAGGGCTCTCAGTCTAGCTCAAAGCTCGACGAGTCGGAAGAACTCTCGGATGACTCCGACTCGGACTCCATGGACTCTAACTCGGTATCGATCCGAGATGACTCCTCATTTGAACCGTCCTTCTCATGTACTGCCTCCAATTCGAGGTCCAGCTCCATCGGCTCTGGCTCATCCTCCGAATCCATTGGCTCCAGGTCTGGATCCCCATCCTCCGGCTCCTCCTCCATCTGCTCCGGTTCGTCCTTCTCCCAAACATCCGGCCCGTGCCTAAGTCAGCACTAGAGCTCCCCTCGGACACATGGGTAGGGCTCACCAAATCCCCATTGGGACACTGAGGGTCAACATCCCCTGACTCGCTAAACGGGACCTTAAAAGATCGAAGTGGCCCGTAAGTCCCTGTAAGGTCCCGGATACACCACCCTATATATATGTGGGCCTGGTCTAGCTGCTCGCCCGCATCAACCCAAACTGTAGATAGATATCTAACGTAGAAATCCCTATTCCCTGCGGGGTACACCATCTCCTCCCGGTCTATCTGGTAAGGAATCCCAAAACGAATAGGTACTACGGATATCTCAAGGCCGCGGTTCTGAAAAAAATTGGGTTTATACAACAATGAGAATAAATCTCAGCGAGTAGGTTCCCTAAACCTAAACTAGGCTAACATGCACCTCCTGACTAGCACTAAGCAACACGCAATTCAAAATATAAATGACTTAGGCCCTCGGGCCCAAATCCCAATGCTCCATTAACCCTACAGGTTAGGCACTTATAATTCACAATGATAACACAGAACCTAATCGTGGCACATGCACACGTCACTTGGTCACAATGCATGTCATGCATATGCTCGTGCCAACACCCATGCTCATGTCTTATCAATGCACCTTCGCACACTTACACTTTTGCACACTTGCAATTTATCAATTCTCCTCTGACCTGTGTAAAACGCATCAGGTCTATCACTTTGAGATCGATCTCTAGCCCACGTAAAACGCATCAGGCCCATGACACAAAACCCGCGTAAAACGCATTAGGTTAGTCATCTTCTGATAGTCCGAGCATCGTCTCACGTAACACGCCTCAGGACGGGTTCAATACCCCGCGTAAAACGCATCAGGGCTTTATGTGATCACACATTCACATACACCAGTTATTATCTAAACTCCGTGTAAAACGCATCAGGGCGATTAGGTGATCACATGCTCATGCCTTTCGTGCGCGCATACATAATGTACATGATATGTCAATACTCAATATGCACGCACAAGGCCACAATATCAACATTCGGCATTCGTGAAATTCACACGAGGCACTCAATATCAATTGGCTATTTATTCCCATAATGTCACAACAAGCTCAATAGACCAATCAGACCAAATCAATAGCGACAAGTAATTTGGCACCCCAATTTCACGCAATTCAAACACCCGAAACTACACATGTCGATAGTCTACCAAGCAATTCATGAATTGGCCATGCCAAGCACATCATAGAGCATGATACAATCACAAACAAGCCATGTTTAATCTAGTCTCCTCATGGGCCGATCACCATTCCCTTAACAATTCACACTTAAAACCTTAATTAACCAATTATGGTCCAAATCGACCCATTGCCAATTCAGCTGTGAACAGTCCCCCTTGGGCCATTAATTCACTTCCAAAACATCACATTAGGCCACAAGAATCACCATGAAAACAGCCGCCACTTGGCGTACACATTTCACCCACCAAATCCACAATTTTTGTCCGAAGCACGACTCCCATGATCAGCCACCACGCAGCACGTTATGGACCACTAAACCTCGGTTAAATTATCACTCTAGGTCACCAAATGCGCCACAAAATCAGCCCCTAACAGCCTCCATAAGCTAACCCCTAAATTACCCTAATTAACCCCTAAAACTCATCTAGAAACACACATTAGCCTAATTAGGGTTTAGGGTTGTACTCACTTGGATTCCTAAGTTTCAAACAAGACTGAACAATTGGCAAGGGCGGCTGGACAGTGGCGGTCCTGCTCTGGAACAGTGGCGGCTCCGGTGAGGCTCTTGAGCGGCCGAGAGAGGGAGAACGAGAGAGAGAGAGACACACGGCGAGAAGGAGAGGAGAGGGGGACGGAATGGTGATGGTGTGGTGAGGCTGGCTAGGACGGTCGGCCTCAACGAGCAACACCGGCGGTGGCGACGGTGGCGCTCCGGCGGCAATGAATGCGCTGCGCGGGCGGGAGAGAGGGAGGGGGAGAGCTCGCGGGAGAGGGGGAGAGAGGGGATGGCCGGTGATGGTGATGGTGGAGTGAGGAGGAGAGAGAGAAACTAGAGTGTATATGGCTTGGGCTAAGTGGGGGTTGTTGAACAACTTTGCAATAATGATAATCTTGCCCCTAATCCAAGGGCTAAAGTCAAGGCTTGCTAAAAATCTTGAGGGCATTATGGTCCAAAATTTCAGCATTATTGGGCTGATACAATTCAATATAAAACCCTAAAATAATCGCCAAATAAACCCAAAATTCGGAATACAAGGCTAAGGCACAAGGGCAAAACGGTAATTTTTCGGTCTCGGGTCAAATTTTTAATTTTTAACTCTACTGATCTCAAATATGAGTGGCCAAATAAAAATGACGTCGTCCTTGCAAAAATAATCGCGTACGCTCACGAAATTCGACACTGAAGTCCGGACTCAATTCCACGATCGATTTCGTTCAATTTTGCGATTTTAGCGCCTCTCACTAACGGGCGGCTATTTAGGGGTTACGCGTATCGACCTAGGGCTACCCGAATCGTGTCTGTCTCGATTTTCCAGAGACCACGAGGATTTATCGCTAGTCCCAGGGGTCGCAGTCGTCCGGAATAAGTTCGGGATTGTTCGCCGCGCGTTCTCTCGGTCGTGCGAAATCACCCGCGATCCGATCGTACGTCATTGGCCAAACTGAATCGGTCACTCTCCTTAGATCGGCCCACATTGGCGCAAAATATTCCCTCGTCGCTTCTTGGAATCGGACTCGATTCACGGTCGAGCTCTTGGGTCCACACACCGTTTTCCTAGTTAGCCATTCCCTAATGGTCAGTATCCCGAGAATAATCAATTCCAAGCGAGACTCACTAAAACGAAATGAAAAATAATCATCAATCTTATTAATCCCGGAAGTGGGTGAATTCAGGGCGTTATAGTCCTTTGGGAAAAGTGCCAAAAAAGTCATAAACCTTTTGCATTAGTGCCAATTTAGTCCTGAACCTTTTTTTGGTGCCAATTAAGTCCTAAACATTTTTAATTGGTGCCAATTCAGTCCTAAACTTTTTGTTTTTGAGCTAATTTAGTCTTTCCGGTCAATTTTGATCGGAATTTGATGATGTGGACACTTGTCGGCCGGTGGCTGGTCACCGGAACTGGCGTGGCACCGACGTGGACAGCTTTACTAATATTTTAATATTTTTTTGAATTTTTATTTTATTTTTATTTTTTTTCCAATTTTTTTTTTGTCTCTGCCTCCTTCCTCTTGCGGTCGCCCGGTCCGTGGCCACATGGTCGGGCAAGGCCCGACCTCGCTGGATCTGGCAAGGTCAATCCTCACCCAGCGACCTCGCCAGATTCGGTGCGAGATCCGGCAAGGTCGAGCCTCACCCGACCATGGCAAGGCTCGCCCTCGTCGTGGCCTCTGACGAGGGCCCGAACAAGGCGAGGCTCGCCCTCGCCAATGGCCAGCGAGGTCGAGTTTACCGACCTTTGGCCTCTGGCCGGTCGCCGAACCGGCGACCAGCTAGAGGAAGGAGAGGGAGACCAAAAAAAAAAGTGGAAAAAAAAAAAAAAAAAAAAAAAATAAAAATTCAAAAAAATATTAAAATATTATTAAAGTTATCCATGTTGGCGCCGGTGACCGGCCGCCGGCCGGCAGGCATCCACGTCGGTAAATTCCGGTCAAAATTGATCGGAATGACTAAATTAGCACAAAAATAAAAGGTTTAGGATTGAATTGTCACCAATTTAAAAGGTTTATAACTTAATTGGCACTAAAAATAAGTTTAGGACTAAATTGGCACCAATGCAAAAGGTTTAAGACTGAATTGGCACCAAAAAAAGGTTTAGGACTAAATTGGCACTAATGCAAAGGTTTAGGACTTTTTGGCACTTTTCCCTAGTCCTTTTGTTGGCTCCATTAAGTTTTAGTGGACAGAAAACTATGTGCCATTATTTATTAGTGGCTCACATTAGAATAAAAAATAATACAAAAATCATGTTGCATTTCCGTCTACTTAAAACTGACGGAGTTCAACAAAAGGACTCAAATGCAATGAAATTGCGACTTGCAGGACTTAAATGCACGAAATGAAAGTTTTAGGACTTAAATATACTATCATTACAAGTTTTAGGACTTTTACTGTTATTGCCCAACAAAGCAATTGTCGCGATCGACCTCCACACGGGGGTCGAACCGGTACGCGCTAAGTCTAGGTTTGGGACTTAACTCGGGCTCTCCCAAGCCCATACCGTATCGCGACTTAGGTTTTAAGTGTTTAACATGCAGGTGATTTACATACATGAGTCGCCACTAATCGATTTGGGGTGGGTCGATTAGAAACCTAAATAAGATAACGGGAGAATCACCCTATTCCTACGAACTAGAGATTAACTAAATTCGGGGACTTGGTTACACTAGTTGGATAACTAATGCCCTTTCGGTACCATTTTACCCTATTCATTACCAAAACATTTGTCAGACCGTTTGGACTGATTTTAGGACCTTTCTCCTAACATGTGAGGTGATCAAGCGAGTGCATAACCAGAAGGATTAGCAGTCAAAAACACAACAATTCATGCAATCTAAGGTTCTAACCTTAACTAAGTCAGATGACATTCAGAAATACGATAGCTCATGCAATTGTATAAAAAACATGCATAATAACAACGCAACGGTAATAACATACATACTACTGCGCAACCTCAGGCTTGTCTAATTTAAATAAGACAACAGCATGCACGATAATACAACAAAGGATTTAAAATACTCAGATAAGTCACATAAGAAATTTTTTTAAAATTTTTTTTTAAAAATTTAATTTTTAATTTTTTTTTCGAGATAGAAAAAGAAATAAGAAAATAAAAAGGAAATCTTTTTTTTAAATTTTTTTAAATTTTTTAAATTTTTAAATTTTTTTTAAAACTAAATACGGAAAAAGAGAAAAAGAGAAAAAAAACTTTTTTTAAATTTTTTTTTAAATTTTTAATTATTATTTTTTAAATAAAATAAAAATAATATAAATAAATAAACCGGTCGGGTCGGGTCGGATCCGGTCGGAACCGACCCGAGTCAATGGACCCGACCCATCGCGTTGACCCGGGTCGGATTTACGGATCCGAACCGGGTCAGGGGTCAACCCGGGTCATTGACCTAAGTACGGACCGGATTGGGCCTGGTCCGACGGATGAAGACAAAATTGGGCCGGTTCGACTGGGTCGAACCGGCCCAATTTGCTTGCAGACCGGTCGAACCGGTCCACAAACCGGTCTAAGAACGGCTCCCGCGTGACTGGGCATGCGGGAGCCTCGCCGACGAAATCCGGCGACTTCGCCGGATGACCCAGGCCACCCACGGCCTGGGTCTTCAACCCACAACCCCAACTCACCTTTTCCGACGACTGGGTTCGCCGTCCGGCCGCCGACTCGCCGGCCGGCGGCCAAAACCAAACCAATCTCATTGAGACATTTCATCAGCGGTGGGGCGCGGCTAAATCCGCGAGGATTTGATCTCCTCCATCTCCTCCGGTGATCGATTAACCCTAGTGATGGCCGGTTCACCTTCCGGCGGCGGACGTGGACGGGACCCGAAAATGGTATTGGTCGGGATTCGCGCAAAAAGGCCGGCGCAAATCCCGGCCAAACCGTGTCCACGAACAAGGGAAGGCGAGGAAGCTCGGCGGGAGGGGCTTACGGTCGGCACGTGGTAGGCGTCTACAAATGCGGCGGCGGCGGCACGAGTGGCAGGTTTGCTCGACGAGGCCTCGGCCTCTCTCTCTCTTTCACGCTCTCTCTCTCTCTCTTTCTCTCTTTTCTCTCTCGATCTCTATCTGCTCTGTTTTCTTTGGAAAATGGCCGACCCCGTCCTCACTGTCTCTCTCTGGACTTATAATGGCATAGGTCACCGCCGGGCTTCTACGCCGCTGCCATTGGCGATGGCTCGCACCGCCTAGGCTCCATGAACCGCGCCGCCAGGCTGGTCGCGAGGGGGCGTCACCGCCGCGTGCGTGAAAGCTTGAGGAGAAGGAGAGGAGATCACGGACCGGAAGCGGAAAGGGACTGAAAGAGCCCCCGTCCATGCTACGTCGGCTTCTTCCTTTTCACGGACAAATGACGCCAGAGAAATGGCGTCGCCGTGCATCAGCCTCTGTCACAAATAGGGGAGAACAGAGGCGAGGAGAGCGACTGCCGTGGGGGAAAGAGAAGGAAGAGAGGCTGGGCCGGGCTGGGCCCAGCCACGGGGAGAAAGGAAGAAAGGAAAAAGAAAAACGGACTAGGCCCGCGCGAGGGGGGAGAAGAAAAGAGAAGAAGAGGGAGGTGGGCCGCGCGGGGAGGGAAAGAAAGAAAAGGAAAGGGGCCGGGTTGGCCCAGCTCCAACCCGACCCAGTGCAATTTTTTCAATTAATTTTTTTAAAAAAAAATTTAAATTTTTTTAATTAACATTTAAATAGACCCTATTAATACAAATATGTCTAATTTCTATATGCAATGCATTTAAATAGAAATATATTTTTTTCTTTTAGGAACTAAAACTTAATTCTTAAATTTTGTGCAATTAATTTTGGGTAAATTAAAAATAGGTGTCAACAGCTGCCCCTCTTTGAAGGTGAGCTCGCAGAGGTTGCGCTCGTAGAGGTTACATTCAAAGATAAAATGACACCTAAATTTGGCCCATGCATGCTCAATGAATGTTATTTTTGACAGAACATTGAGTCCTATTTTTATGATGCGATATAAGATGATGCATGCTAAAGCAAAAAAAAACATACCTGGGGCTACTTACCTTGCCGAAGGGTAGAGTAATTCTATATAGTTGATATTGTGTGTCGAGGATCCGAACCTTTCTTCGGTCGCCTTGACGGGAAAATGGTTTGTCTAGGACCCGAACCTTTCTTCGATCGCCTTTACGGAGGAAATCTTTTGTCTAAGACCCGAACCTTTCTTCGGTTGCCTTGGTCAGGGAGAAATTATTGTCTGGGACCCGAACCATTCTTGGTCAGTTCATTTGTCTAGGACCCGACCTTTCTTGATCGCCGACTGGGAGAAATCGTTTGCACAGGACCCGAACCTTTCTTCGGTCGCCAACCGGATTTCATTTATCTTGGACCCGAATCTACCTTCGGTTGACGTGACTGGGGAGAAATCGTTTGCACAAGACCCGAACCTTTCTTCGATCGCCAGCCGGATTTCGTTTGTCTAGGACCCGAACCTTTCTTCGGTCGCCTTGACTGACTGGATTTTGTTTATCAAAGTACCTGGGGGTCCTCGCCCGAGGATTTGATGATTTCCCTGATGGGTCCTCGCCAGCAAGTCTTGAAAAGACTCAAACAATGAGCACCTAGGGATCCTCGCCCGAGGATTTGATGGTTTGCCTGATGGGTCCTCGCCAATAGGTCTTGAAAAGACTCAAACAATGAGCACCTGGGGGTCCTCACCCGAGGATTTGTTGGTTTGCCTGGTGGGTCCTCGCCAGTAGGTCTTGAAAAGACTCAAACAATGAGCACCTGGGGGTCCTCACCCGAGGATTTGTTGGTTTGCCTTGTGGGTCCTCGCCAACAGGTCTTGAAAAGACTCAAACAATGAGCACCTGGGGGTCCTCACCCGAGGATTTGTTGGTTTGCCTGGTGGGTCTTCGCCAGCAGGTCTTGAAAAGGCTCAAACAATGAGCACCTGGGGGTCCTCGCCCGAGGATTTGTTGTGAACAGAGGGGGTCATTCCCGTGCTCAGGAGGGGTACCATAACAATCGTAGGTACACGGATTTTTGGAACCGGGCGCAGGCAGAATATACTTACCTGGGTGCGTTCCTGCCTCTTAAGGGCATGCCTCCTGTCAGACAAGTTTTTCTTTATGCAAACACATATGCATTCATTGGAGAAATAGACAACTGAGGCTATTTTAGAATGTCATATGAAATATCTTGACCAGCTAGTCAAGATGCTTTTCTTTTTCAAAGGAATACCCGGTTTACCTTTTGGGAAGTTTGAAAAGAAATTTGATGATTTTGGGATCGGGTAAGGGCAGAATGTACTTACATGGGCATGTTCCCGGAGGTTTGATGTATCATCTGCTGAATAACCAACCTTTTTCGGGGCATCTCTCTCGAGATGATAATGAGGGCTTTTCCAGAGCCCGAATTTTTGTATTCTATCACTGGGGATTAAAACTCTGAGCTGTCAAAAATGATTAACACAAAATATGCATTCATTCATCAAGGATAGACAAGTTGGGCTATTCCAGAGTGTGCATTTGAAATTTCATACATGGTGATTTTGCCATGTTTGCATCACCAAAAATTCACCGAGGGTTAATCAAGACAATTTTTTCGCAAGGTGGACTTTCTCGAGATGATGAACAAGGGACTTTCAGTCAGAGAGGACTTTCCACTTGCTCTCATTGAAAAGGGTTGTTTGTCCCGACCATTAATGCGGAAACATCAAAACACTCAGTCTGACCGCTATCACATCAACAAGGGTCTGAGTTTTCTCGCAAGCGATGCTACCAATCTGAGAGGTCTTCTTCAGGGTCGTAATGTATGCTTGGTCAATAGCTTAACAAAGGTGACTGTCCAAGTCAAGGCTATGAAAGAAAATATTCTGCAATTATCTTCGGGTTTACAAGTCAAGAACCCTGCAAAATGAGATAAAAATAGTTTTGCCCGTAGTTCCTTGAGCATTGTTTATAAACATTTGAAATTCCACGTTAATTCAAGTGCCCTAGTCAGAAGAGACTTTATGAGGGATGTAACATGGGCTTGGTTTACCGATTGAGGAAGCGAAATGATCGTTGGGCTAAAAAATGTGTGTAAGGGTAAAAATTGGTGATCCTGTTGGCATTGTCACCAGTCTTCTTCTCCACCATCAGGATCCTTCTAGAAGACTCCCCGGGTAATCTTGTGTTTTAGCATCTTTAACAACTTTTTCTTGAGGAGTTTCTGTGTCAAGCATTTTTCTGGATACCATTTTATCTGTCATGTAGCAGATCTTTGCCAAGACAGAGTTCCTAAAGTAGGAATTTGTATCAAAGGAGAACTCAAGTCTAAATCTTTTGGGGATGTCTATTCTCCACCACTTAACAACTTTGAGGTATTTGAGAGCACTTTATCATGCTCAGAGATTTTCTCAGCTAAAACTTCGTTGTTTTTTCATAGCAGTCACCCAGAAATTGGGGACTCCTTTCTCTTCGTCTTTGTCATCGTTTTTCTTCTTCTCTTTTTTTTTTTTTGGGCATTGGCCTTGCTTTTACCAGGCACACTACTTTTTCATGCCCCTAATTTTCAGCATTTTTTAGCTGCTATCCTAGTGTTGTCAGGACTAGCCTAAACAAGATTGAACAGAACCATGTTTTTAGGCTCTTGGAGTCTTCATCTTCATTCGGTACTTGGGACCGTGATGCTCAAACTGTGGTGACTTTTACCTTGCCCCGGTGTGGGAGATGATCACCAATTGGGTTCGTACGAAATGAAATTGCCAACTCAATTGGGCTAGAGTTCATCTGCAATAAAAACACTCAAAGATTAATGCAAGTGAGAGCAAGAAAATTTCTATTCGTCTTTTCACCTTGCGCGAGCTGTTCCAGCTGATGATTATAGAAACTTTTAGATATTACAAACTCCTCATCCTTCTTGTCTTGCTCAGTGAAAACATCACTGTTATCAATAAGATTATTGACATTTTGGATAGGCATTAGTGTGCTGCTTCTCTCTTGACAAAGCCCTCTTAGTCTCGACTGTCCGGCCGTCGATGGCGTGCTTGTCTTGGAGGACTCCGTCAAGGATCACGGGTTCCGTGAAAACAATGAGGTCGAAGCCACGGGGGGGTGACCGAAAGGGAAAGAGGCTCTTCTTACTCCCTTTGAATTCGAATTCTCCCTATGATGCTGATTTACCTTGAGCTGCCCCAATGTGGGGTGGTTCTTGAAAGGGGTAATTTAAAAGGAACCTCTGAATGTATGGGCTCAAAAATGATCAAGCAAAGGATCAATGGTAGTATATAGGGCAGAGAAATGAACTGCCTCTCGTCACTTTGGCTACCGTACCTTATGCGAGAAATCTTTTTATCTTGTAGAAATGGAACATTTCCGCTCATCCTGCAAGGGTTTAGTAGGTGAGAATGTGTATAGACTAAGGATTGCCTCTTATCATCCTGACACATCTCGTTCAATACATCGGAGCAGTTCTACACCTTTTGTCGAATTGTCACAACTTTCACGGGGAGATTGGTGAATTAAACAGGAAAAATTACCATGCAAGATTCTTTCCAAAAGACATGCAATGCACTTGGAGAAAGGTTAAGCATTCATTTGCTTTAACATGTTTCCTCTTTCTTTGCTTCTTTGTACTTTTATGAGAAAAGTTTTTAGAGACAGAGATACTTACCTGTGCTACAATGGTGAGGTGAATCTGCAAGGCAATAGGAAAGACCGTGTTAATGAACGGCTCTTTGAAAAATCGAAATTGGGAACGATACAACATTACCCTTCGTGATTCCTTTCATTTGAGATTAGATTGACAACATCTTGAGTTCTCTCGAATGTCGATAATTTCCTTCTGACAAAAACATGAGTTTATGTTAGAAGTGAGATGATTAAGGGTAAATTGAGAACGATACAGATTACCCTTCTTCCATTTTGCCTTCAAAGCTAGCAGAGTCTTTTATCCTCTTTACTTTGTTCAGCCTTCTCTGCCTCAGTCTGCTTCTCCATGTTCTTGGTCTCGAAGCTCGAATGAGATCCTCTACGATCAGGGGTGCCTTCAATTGGAAAATTCCTATTATCGGCGCATGCTGTGCCAACGCGGTTCTAACATGCTGAGGTATTTCTCGAAAATCCTCTGATTCTTGACATGCACAGGGCATGTGCAATTGCTTACATGGGGAACTTCGCAGCAAAGCTAATCTTTACTTTAAAGGTCTTCGACGAATGCGGGCGTGACTACCATCGACACTTCCGTGGTTGTCAGGATTGGCCTTGACGCCATTTTGTTATATGCGAAGTCCTTTCCAGCTGCTTGCACAGAATCTTTACTCAAATTTGTCCTACATAAAAGGAAAGAATGTGTCATTTCTGTGCTAAAGTGGATGAACTTTAGGAACGAAATACACCCTTTTTGATGGACTGGAGGACTGCATGCCCCCTAGTTTACTCTTCCAATTAAGCATTTCTTTGACTCTGCGGGGCTGATGTCACCCACTGGCAGTAATGAGATTTGCCCCATGTTTCATTTGAAGATTGAATGATTTTTGCTCGAACTGCCCCTATCAGATGAGTTGGTCCGCTAGCATCATCAGGGTCTGATGTACTCTTCAGTTTGTGTCATTTCTAAATATCTCCTTTGTAAGAATAAATTAAAAAGGAGTATGTTCTGAGACACGAAGTGAGCGACTTAGAAAAATAAACAAGGATATGAGTATGCACATTTTTCCAACACTGTTCTTTTTTGCCCTTTTGAAAAATGATAAAACACTCATTTTATTTTCAAAAGCTTAAAAATAAGGAAGTATGAGGAAGCCCGGGCCTCAAAACACTTTCCTTTACATGGCTGGATATCATCAACGGACCGGTTTGGAATACTTCCTCAGGCCCTCAAAACAAGACATTTGTAATTCTTTTGAATAATTCGGGCGAATTACATTTGTTGGAATGGAAATTGCAATACTAAAATTCCAAGCATAATTAAAAATTCAGAAAATTGGGAATTCTAGAAAACAGCTCAGACTTTAGAAAGCAAGAAAAGCTCCTAGATATGGGAGGATTCAAACTATTAAATATGCCTCTATTCTAAGGGAGGAACATTGAGCCTTCAGTTTACTCAATGACGACATCTGCGCCTCTCTGCTTGATTGGATGGTGCATTGCGGAATGAAAACATCTTTGCATCCAATAATTTCTAGACCTTATTTTTCAAAACAACACAGTCATTGACGGAATGTCCCGTTTCACCCAAATGATAGTCACAAGCCTTGGAGAAATCGTAGTTGGGGAAGCGCTCGGGATTTTCACGCTTTGGCTCTTTAGCAAGCAACCTCTTTTCCAGGAGAATAGGCAGGATCTGAGACATAGGCAAAGGAAGTGGTGTGAACTGCTTTTTGTTATTTTGCCTTTGGGGCGGCTTGCGGCATGAGGCCGGTTGCTGTCCACTGCTCATCTGAACCATTGGGGAAGGACGAACAGTTTGGGTGTATGCAATATCCGCATCTGTTAGGGGTTCTTTCTCCTTCTTCATGCCGAGTTTCTTACTTGTGGAAGTGGGGTCATGAACCACCCCTCACGTAATCCCATTTCAATTCGTTCGCCCACAGGAACAAGACGATTAAGGGATTTAGCAGTGGCACCAACCATCGGTGTGTCCGTGATAAATGCGGGCGACTTTATGAACAACTTCACTTGTTCTTGATCAGTGAGTTGTGGGGTAACCTGGGCGGCCAGGTTTCTCCATCTGGTAGCATATTCCTTGAAGGACTCACTCTTCTTCTTTTCAGTGCGTTCCAAATCATCCCGAGTAAAGGTGACGTCGAGGTTAAATTGATATTGCTTGAGGAATGCATCAGTAGTATCGTCCCAGGATTTGAAAGCATCAATATCCTTCGACATATACCATGTCAGGGCTGGCCCCGTCAAACTCACCTGTAAGGTCTGAATCATGAGGGGTTCATTATCAACGTACTGCGTGTCACGCCCCGCACTTCTCGGTGCGCCACATTCCTCGCAGAGGTCAATTTGTGTCGACGACGTCCCGGACGCGTCGCCGACCAAAACCCAACACAGAGATTTAAAGCACATGCGGAAGTAATTAAAACCACCCGTACATAGATAAACGCATAACCAAGGGTAACCACGGAAATCAACACTTGTACTAGTACTGGAAATCATACACAATATTCATTTACAGCCCCAAAGTTCAAAAATCCAAAAACGGGTCAAGGCCACTACTAACAAAAAGAGGTAAGTGGCTCGGGTTCAGGCTCTACCACTAGCCGGGGACTCCTCCCAAAAATGCACCGGTACTCCTGCCATCCTCAAGGCTGGGGGTCTGAAAATTCGGTTTTTCAACAACCGTGAGAATAAATCTCAGCGAGTAATTCCCTAAACCTAAACTAGGCTAACGTGCACCTCCCCGACCGGAAAATAGATATTTAAATCACAAATCAACCATAACAAATCATTCTTAGACCACCTCAGGTTAGACAGATCCATATATAATAATCACAAAGACATAAGTGGCACTCATAATCACATATATGCCAATCACATGCTTATGCACCGATTATCACATTCTCGCATGCCCGATCAATGCATGTTCATGTATGCAAATGTCATGGACTTGACACGGTCATTCCCCGCCCATCGCCCACACCGCACACCGCCCAATTTATTATTATCACGACTCGAGTCACCAATTTTTCACGGCCGCGGTCGTCTAGCCTGCTTCAAAGTGCATGAGGCGTAGCAACCGGTCCGCCCAAAGTGTCTCTAGCCCGCTTCAAAGTGCATGAGGCGCAACAAGCTGTTCCTTGGCAACGAGCCTGCTTCAAAGTGCATGAGGATGGTCGCCTTCCGGACGTACCGAGCATCGTCCTACCGCTTCAAAGTGCATGAGGACGGTATCGACCCGAAGGTCACGACCCGTAGGTCCTTAGGTGATCACACAATTCGTTATTATCTGGACCCAACGTAAAACGCATCAGGGCATTTTAGGTGATCACAATGCACATGTCATTCGGGCACGCTCGTATATGTACATGTCGTGCCAATGCATGAGATGCACATTCGTGGTCATGATATTCACATTTGGGCATTTACCATTTTCACAATGAGCAATCAATTGCGCAACGCCACATAGTCAATTTACCACGCAATAAGCTCAATCTACATCTCAATATGCCCAACCAATATACTAGCATGACCAGGAAAGCAATTTAAGGCACTCTTGCACGGCACATAAATCACGCATGTAACTAACACAGTCGGACTAGCATGAACCCGCACAATCAAGACCCACTATACCATTCCATTCTTAATTATCCTAGGCACATGTCACAGCATCTCAATATCATTCGCAATCCTAGACAATTCAGTCACTAACTTAATTCCTCCAACATTTCCGGCAATTGTGCCATCAACCCCTCAATCATTCGCGCCTCGTCTCGATTCGGTATCAACATGGACCGTCCCCACCCGGGCCTCTCTAGCCCAATAAATCTCCTCAAAAGCTCCAGTTGTCTCCCCAAAATATCGCCCAAATCAGCCACTACGAGGACCAAACTAGGTGCACTCCATAATCCACAATTAAACCCGAATTAATTTCGAACTCGGGCCGATTAAATCCCAATCTGTCCAGCCCATATATCGCGCCTCTCGGGCCTCTAATTCTCCGTTAATTCATCACACTAATCCATCGAATCGACCACAATCACAACCCCTAATCACTTCCACAATTTAACCCCTAAATTACCCTAATTAACCCCTAAACCCGTCTAGAAATGTAAATTAGCCTAATTAGGGTTTAGGGTCAAACTCACCGGGTGTCCTAAGCTTAAAATGGGCCGGATGAACAATAACGGCTCGAGTGAACAAATGCTTCGCCGAAATGAATAAAGGACCGGTGAACAAAGGTTTTCATGGGAAATGAACAATGATGGCGAAAATGAACAGAGGCGGAACGGCGGGGCAAAGGCGGGCTCGGGCGGCGAGAGGCAGAATCGGGCCGGTCGGCCGGGCGGCAACCCGCCCGGCGACAACGCTGGGCGGGCGTCTGGGCCGGTGGGAGAGGATACCGGTGAGAAAGAGAGAGAGAGACAGCCAGAGAAAGAGAGAGAGAGGATATAAGGACCGCATGGGCGGCGACTACAAGCCGGTCGAGACGGCGGGGACGGTGGCGACGACGACTTGACGCGGCTGGCCACGTCGGGCACGATGAGGGAGAAAGACAGAGGAGAGTAAAGGGGCAAAGAAATGCACGCCGCCAGGGGTTGTGGGCCGGACCGAGGCGCATAAGCCGGGTCCCGACAAAGAGGTAGGAATGCCGCCAGGTAAGCAGCAGCCCACGGTAACGGGCGTAGGTGCCTCACGGTGGCGATGGTCGGGCAGGGACAGAGAGAGAGAACAAAGGAAGAGGGAGGAGGAGAGGACGGCCGGGCGATGGCGGCGGTCATGCTGGCCGCAACCTGCTTGCCGGGTGGTGGCGACCGGGCGGCGCAAAGACCGGGCGGAAGAGAGGCCGAGCGACGGACGGCGAGGCTGGCAAAGGCGAAGCAGCAGACGGGGTTGGGGAGAGAGAGGAAGACGAAGGAAGCAGCCGAAGAGAGAGAGAAGAGAGAGGGAAAAGAAGGAGAGAGAAGGAGGGGTGGGGGGGAACATGCGAGGGACGGAAACAGGGGGGGGGGGGCCGCACTAAGGGAGAGGGAGAGGGAGAGAGAGAGAGAGAGAGAGAGAGAGAGAAAGAGAGAGAAAAAGAAGAGAGAGGGAGAACGTATGCAAGGGGGGAACCCGCTGAGGAGAGAGGAGAGAGAAAAGAGGGGAAAAAGTTTAAATTTTAAACTTTAAGCCGAACCAACGGACACGGTCCAAACTAAAAATCGACCCATCGGTCCCGATTTAAATTGAAAAGGTTTAACAGTCCACGATAAATCTCAACAATAATCTAAGGCAAAAGGCCAAAATAAAATAACCCAAATCACACTACGAGGGAGGTCTACCAGTCCAAATTGCATCCCGGTTCAAAAATACACTTTTCCACTATTCCCGATAATTTCGACACACAATAATATCGACACCGGCCCAATTTATTTCATCCCGAAACTCCCGGAAATCAACCGCCAAGTTCAGGGGTATAAATAACGCCCAAATTCGATCGAAAAGCGATTCTAGCAAAATTTTAATTTTAAAAATAAGAACCCGAGAGTGATCAGTTCTTGGGCGAAATTCCATTATAAGTGCACTGACGAATTACACGTTTTATAAATCCCAAAAATGGGCCAAAATCCGAAATGTTACATTGCGTCATCCGCACATAATACATGTGCAGATGGTGTCTAGGGCATGAGGTACCATCATACTTCTTGAATTCCGGCATCTTGAACTTTTCTGGTACTTTGACCCGTTTATATATAGACAGGTCAAGTGGGACAGCATTTTGCGGACCCTGGAGCTTTCACCATCTCTTCAACCTTTGCAAGGCGTTTGTCCTGTTTTGTCATTGGTACAGCTTCAAGTTTAGGCTTCCTAACGGCAAGAGAAAGTGGATCGTCCTCTAGTGGGGGCATTTTGCTGTCGCTGGCGGAAGCTTTGTCTTTTCCGGTAGATGGTGGTGGTAACGTCACGTCGATTGTTGCAGGTGTGGGCGTGAGCTTGCCCTAAATGGATTCCACCTGCTTTGTAAGATTTTGGATCCCGTTAAGGACCAATTTCATCTCATCTTCCATGTTATTGAGGCGGGCATTTTCTTCGGCCATTTTTTGTAACGACATGTGAAAACGTTGAAATAAATGAGTATAATGTTTAAAAACCATCTCATGACCTAATCATGATATTATTACATATTTTCTTTATTCGCAAAGAAAAAATGAGAAAAAAGGGTTTTTATTAATATCAACATTACAGGCGGCGTCCCCGGGGTTTGAACCCCGGTCGCCTCGGACCGATGCGCTGCATTCCCGGATACCACTGGGCCGAAGGCCTCAATGGTGTCTTTAACGCGCAAAACAATTTATTTATATTATAAAAAGCGATCCGAGCTATATTAACATTAATACAACCCATAAATACCTTTACAGAAGAAAACAAAAACCCCTAAACATAAATACTAGGAAAAATATATAAAAATGGGCTTTTAACAAAAAGGGCGCCCTTCTCGGATGCTCATTTTATAAACGATGGGAAAGCTACAGTCTTCTCGGAGCTGTTTATTTTCACGGACAAGCTCCGTAATAAGCGTATCCCTCGTCTCGTCGGTCCCACTGTGCCAGAAATTTTCTTAGGAGCGGGGACAAATTGGGCATCAATTCTTCCCATCGTGTATAGAATGTAATCAACGGGTGGCCTAATAATAACAAATCAATTGAATTATTAGGCTGCATAATAAAAATGAAAAAGGATAGAATATATACCTTTTCTTGAGCCATGGCAATCACAACGACATGCACATGAGGAGTGAGGCTCGATTTCTATTTTAGACCAGCTCAGCAAAATGAAATTAAAAGGGTGCCTGATCCTCGCAGTCTCGTGTTGGTGTCAAGTCCTTTTAACTTCGGCCAAATCGAAAGGAATATCTTATAGTCACGCGAATAGTGGCTAAAGATATTTCTTTACGATTTTTTAGAAATAAATTTCAGGGAAAAGAAAGGCAACTTCTACATCGCGAGCTCGCGTTCGAGGTCCTATCTTTCTCAACACCATCCGAAAATTCCCTATTGCGGCCCAGGTTCAGCAGCGTGGTCGTGTGTGCAATAGTGTAGTGCTAAATCATTAAAGCATGCACAATAATTTATAAACAATCAATTCGAACCTGCAAGAACAAATAACACCTTACTGTGAGGATCATACCTGGAGTCCTTGCTGCCAAATAAAAATTATTTTGAACAGAGTAAAAATTTGGCTTAAGTCCACTTTTAAAAACGCAAGTCCCCAGTGGAGTCGCCAGTCTGTCGCGACCAACCTCCACATGGGGGTCGAACCGGTACACGCTAAGTCCAGGTTTGGGACTTAACTCGGGCTCTCCCAAGCCCATACCGTATCACGACTTAGGGTTTAAGTGTTTAACATGCAGGTGATTTACATGCAGGAGTCGCCACTAATTGATTTGGGGTGGGTCGATTAGAAACCCAAATAAGGTGACGGGAGAATCACCCTATTCCTACGAACCAGAGATTAACTGAGTTCGAGGACTTGGTTACACTAGTTGGATAACTAATGCCCTTTCGGTACCATTTTACCCTGTTCATTACCAAAACATTTGTCAGACAGTTTGGATTGATTTTAGGACCTTTCTCCTAACATGTGAGGTGATTAAGCGAGTGCATAATCAGAAGCGATTAGCAGTCAAAAACACAACAATTCATGCAATCTAAGGTTCTAACCTTAACTAAGTCAGATAACATTCAGAAATACGACAGCTCATGCAATTGTATAAAAAACATGCATAATAACAACGCAACGGTAATAACATACGTGCTACTACGCAACCTCAGGCTTGTCTAATTTAAATAAGACAACAGCAT
The DNA here is from genome assembly GCA_024733475.1 of Syzygium grande. Taxonomy (NCBI): domain Eukaryota; kingdom Viridiplantae; phylum Streptophyta; class Magnoliopsida; order Myrtales; family Myrtaceae; genus Syzygium; species Syzygium grande. Next base: position 10,265,690 of record JAMXDD010000002.1, on the reverse strand, counting down.
GCACGATAGTACAACAAAGGATTTAAAATACTCAGATAAGTCACATAAGAAAATTTTTTTTTATTTAATTTTTTTTTCGAGATAAAAAAAGAAATAAGAAAATAAAAAGAAAATATTTTTTAAATATTTTTTTATTTTTTAAAAAAAAACTAAATATGGAAAAAGAAAAAAAAAAACTTTTTAAACTTTTAAAATTTTTAAATTTTTAAATTATTATTTTTTTAAATAAAATAAAATATAAATAATATAAATAAATAAAACCGGTCGGGTCGCGTCGGATCCAGGTCGGAACCGACCCGGGTCAACGAACCTGACCCATCGCATTGACCCGGGTCGGATTTCCGGATCCGAACCGGGTCAGGGGTTAACCCGGGTCATTGACCCGGATACGGACCGGATTGGGCGGTTAGGGCCCGGTCCAACGGATGAAGACAAAATTGGGCCGGTTCGGCCGGGTCGAACCGGCCCAATTTGCTTGTAGACCGATCGAACCGGTCCACGATCGGGGTCTAAACGGCTCCCACGTGACCAGCACGCGGGAGCCTCAGACGAAGTCCCAAACCGGCCGATGATGTGCCACCCACGGCCTGGGTCTTCAATCCACAACCCCAACTCACCTTTTCCCGACGATCGCCCAAGCGTGACAAAACAAACCCGGTCTCATTGAGACATTTCATCGAGCAAGTGGGGGGCGCAGCCAAAATCACAGGATTTCGATCTCCTCCGGCGATCCGGTCAACCCTAGTGGCTTCGGTTCACCTTCGACGGCGACTGTGGACCAGGACCAGAGACGGGATTTGGTATTGGCCGGGATTCACGCGAAAAGGCCGGCGCGAATCCCGGCCAAACCGCGGTCCAATGCAAACGAGGGAAGACAGAGGGAAGCTCCTACCGAGGGTTTACCGGTCGACGTGGCGACTAAGGCCTTAATACCCGGTCCGAAGGGCGACGGCGAAAGGAGAGTGAGAGGAGACCGAAACGGGGGAAGGAACTGCCTTAATGGCCGGGCCTCGGGGCGTGTCGCCTTCCTTCCCTCTCGCCGGACAATGACGGCGAGAAGCGGGCGCTACGAACAAACAGGGAGAACAGAGGCGGAGAGCGAAAAAAGAGAAGGAAGAGAAGCTGGGCCGGGCTAGGCCCAACCGCGGGGAGAAAGGAAGAAAGGAAAAGGAAAAACGAACTGGGCCCGCGCGAGGGGGAAGAAGAAAAGAGAAGAAAAGGGAGGTGGGCCGCGCGGGGGAGTTGGGTAGCACGGGGAGGGAAAGAAAGAAAAGGAAAGGGGCTGGTCGGCCCGGCCCGAATTCGCCCAAAGGTAATTTTTTTTTTAATTAATTTTTTTATAAAAAAATTTTAATTTTTTAATTAACATTTAAATAGACCCTATTAATACAAATATGCCTAATTTCTATATGCAATGCATTTAAATAGAAATATATATTTTTTTTTGTTTTAGGAACTAAAAATTAATTTCTAAATTTTGTGCAATTAATTTTGGGTAAATTAAAAATAGGTGTCAACAGCAATATGACCACACTCAAGTACCCAAAACTTGGTATTTGTAGGGAGAGGAGCTGAACGGACGTGGTGGCTTGTAGGGGTGTCAATGGGTCGGGTCGGGTCGGGTTTTCATGATACCCGACCCGACCCGAAATAATTAAAATATGTGTTTGGCCCAACCCGAAACAAGACCCGAACATTATATAGCCGCACAATTGGGTCGTGTTCAGTTCGGGTCGGTTCGGGTCGGATTTGTGTTTAAAGGTTTACTAATCATTTAAAAGTTCACAGGCCTCTTCAGTTGAGAGCCCACGTAAACATCATCCCTAGACCTCTTCATGTTCACCACCGGAAGTGAAAAAAAAACAAGCTAAGCCCTTGACACTTTTGGACGCGACCGTGCTCTGTGGAGGCTCCTTGGGTAATCTTGCCACGAAGTGATGTAGGTAAGCGAAGCGAGCCGGCCAAACCCGCTTCCCGGATCAACACCCTCGTCTCTCTTGAACCCAGAACCGATCTCCCTATCAAACAGCATTTGCAGGTACTCCTCATAGTCCAAACAACAGTCGCTGGAGCCGTTGTCACGATCGCTGGGGTCAATGAACGCCTCCTCGTCTTCCTCCACGGGCCCACGATCGTCCAAGCAGATCTAAAACTAAAACCAGCGCGCATCACACTTTTGCTTCCACTATCTCAACGCCGCATCACGCTCGCCGCTACAATCAAATCCGAAATCCCGCAATCAAACGACCTCACATCAAAAACTAAAACCAGCACGCTACCAAGGCATCTAACCGCGCGGATTTTGTAAGAAGCCGAAAGCAAAAACTACGCGGAAAATTGAACCCCGAGCCGCCACCCAATCACCTCCCGAGCACAAGCAATCCTCCAGGCGCGTCCCGTAAACTCGACGCCGACGAGCGGTTCTCACATTTCTTGAAGACAAAGGCAACGAACGACAAAGCACGTAGACAGAGAGAGAGAGAGAGAGAGAGAGAGAGAGAGAGAGAGAGAGAGAGAGAGAGACGAACACGCAGAAAGCAGAGAGAGAATGTCGGGAACAGAAGCTATCGCCAAAAACAGGAAGCTATCGCCAAACGAGCCGGGAGGATCGTGGAGCGGCGGAATGAGCACTCGCCGGAAGAAGCACAAGCAGAAGAAGAAGAGGAGGAGGAGGAGGAGGAGGATGAGGAAGAAGGAGACCGCGACTTTGTCCGCGTTGCTTCAGCAGAAAGCGCAGCGAAACCAGAAAGAAAGAGCGAAATTAATGGTTTTGGTTATTGTTTGGGTTGGCTTATTGTTTGGGTTGGGCTTGGGTACCCAAGCCCAATAGATCCAAACAATACCCAAAATTTTTTATTGTTACCCAAACAAGTTGAGATCCAACCCGACCCGATAAGAAAATTTCGTGTTCGGGTCGGGTCGGTTCGTGTTTCGGTTCGGGTATTGTGTTTGGTTTTGACACCCCTAGTGGCTTGTACGTTGAGAGACACCCTCAGCTCAGAGTGAGAGTTGTGGATGGGAGTGGATTAGCAGTGGCTGTGGTGGTCAATAGCATTCCCAAAGGAACTGTCCGAGTCCTCCTCAGAGGGAGGCTCACTAAGGTGGCCTATGCCATTGCTTTTGCTTTGTTCCAAAGGGGAATCAAGGTAAATAAAAATAATTTGGATGGTAATTCTTATGCAGCTCCCCCGAAAAATGCTTAAAGTAATTCTCTCATTTTTATAGTAATCGAGGCTGCATCCGGTGAAATTAGAAAGCACATGATACATGTTCGATTCCCATATGAAAGATAGGTTTTGAAAAGATTAAAACTCGGAACCTCCTAACAGGATAATTTTGTGAAACTTTGTAGAATCTGTGCTCACTATTCTAAAATATTAAACTATTAAATTATAATGTGGTTTAACACTTAAATATTTTAATATTATCTTCTTAAAAAGGACTTCTTAGTAAAAAAAAAAAAGGAAGAGAATTCATATCCTAACCTAACTAAAAAGATGACACCCGATTTTCAGTAGCAAAGTAAATTCCACTTGATTCTCAGCAGCAAAGTATTGCTTTCTGATCAGCGAAAGGATATATCTTCAATAGCAAAGTAGATATAGCATGAACATTAGTTACAACACACATGCGAAAAGTTTTATTAATTTTCGATCGAAACGTGTGATTTTTTCATCTACATCTGAACATTGTCAATTTTCATTAGATTGGAGATAGCATGAAACTGGCCACCTTACAACATCTTTGTAAATTCAAGTCCCATAAACAAAAAAAGAGGATAAGAGGGCTGTTATTGGCATCATTTACTTATTGTCTTTCTGATTTGGCTCGCTACCTCTAACTACTCTTCTTCAATAATGATATAAACCTTAATTTAGGTGGCTACACTGCATGAGCATGAGTACAAGAGCTGAAGAAATCACTCAATCACGAGTGTGACAGCAATCTGCTTCTCTCAAGCGGCCACGCTCCAAAGGTAGATGAATCTTGCCCTTGTCGCAAACGACTTCAAATATCAACATGCATAGACTTTTAAGGATTCAGCGTGTTCGTTTCTGGGTTTTGTTGGGATTCTTAGTAAGAATTGGAAACCCTAATTGCTATTACATCTGTGTATATAATGCCATAAGAACTTATTATCACAACCTGCTGATGACGGTAACATCTGCGAATGACTGCTAACGATCAGTAAATGTTTAGGTATGGATAGTCGGAGATGACATAACAGAAGAAGATCAATTAAAAGCATCAAGAGGGACATTCTTCATACCCTTCACGCAATTCCCTCCAAAAAAAGTTGCGCGGCGACTGCTTCTACCACCACACACCGGGCCATGGTCACTGCTCTGTCGCTTGAGAATGTGCATTCCTGTGAGGTTGATATGGCCTATAATTGAAATTTCAATTGATCTTTATTTTATTCTGTGGAAGGGAGTGTGCTTCAATAATTTTTGCAGGGAACAAAACGTGTGCTTTTATTACAATTACAAAACCTACCTTCCTAAGATTCATAGTAAACGCATGGTGTAAAAAGATTGATTCCACCAGGTAGTTAAGACCAGTGACACATGTATCATTGTTAATTTGGCCGAACCACAATCCTTACATCACCATATAGCTGTTTCAATTTGCAGATTCCTTGTGTGGACGAATCTGTATGCATGCAGCAGCCTAGTATAAATCTTCTTCTTACTCTCGTTGTAATACTGCAGAACTGGTTGCCGCGAAGATTGATGAGTGCATGGCACGTCGCGGGGATTCTACATGCAGCAGAAGGGTGGGAAGAACATGAGTGCGGCTACACGATCACTGACATCAACAAAGCATGGCAAGCAAGTCTACGGCATGGCTTTCAACCTCTTGGCATCCCTGCTCATGTTCCCAGAAACTGAGTTAGATTTATCTCGATTCACATAAAGCATGGACATATCTGTGATACCATGCAACTTACAATACAATACCCTCTGGGATGACTTACGTAAAATTATGCCTCACGCTCTATTTATGAGGTTTTCGTTTGGATAGGATCTGTTTAACATGATCCATTTGCTATATTCACCGCCAGAAGTTATGCGTTTTACGCTCTTACCAAGTTACAGTAAAACATCTGTATCGTATAGCAATGAAATTCCTTAAGAGTATATAGTAAATTTCCGTTATTAGATGTAGCTTTCATAAAATCAGTTTTCTAGTATATTTGAATGAAAGTTACCAATTTCTTAAGAAATGTACTCGAAGTAAATTTCTAACTCTGTACTTACTCGATCCATCTTTCTAATAAGAGTCCTTAGAAGTTGTCCCACCAGCACAGAATTGCTCCTCTTTGTGGTACGGGCAAACACTAAATAAATAAATAATTACACATTTCCTTTAACCACTGTTCAAGTTCATTTTCAGCATCTCCCTTTGTAAAGAGAAGGCAATTTGCGCGGTAGAAGTTCAAGATGCTTTCTCTATTTGGTTCTCCTACTATTAGCATATTCACACCTTTCATATGCTTTCAATGTGCTCTCCTATTTTGTTCTCCCTCTATTAGTTGATCTCCATTCAAGATATTGTGTAAAGTAGAAAGTACGAGCAAGTATTCATTGGCGTCAATTATATTATCATGCTGAACCAATTACATGTCACAACCTTTCCGGAGGTGAACCACCAAGGAAAAATCAATGGATTGCTAAGCATGGTCTTAGCACAGGCTCTCCCAAGCCCTATCAATTGAAACTTGGTACTCGATTCAATCAGGCAATTTATTTTACCTATCTTACCTTTTGGAGCAACCACTAATCAATTACGGGTCTATTAGACACCCAAATAAAATTTGAGAGTATATTTTACTTATGCGAAACAGAAATTTAATGGATTCGGGAACTTGGTTATGCTAGATTAATCTAACACATTTTCGGTACATTTTCTCTTTGTTTCAAAAATGTTTTGCATGCATTATTTATTAATTTTCATACTACGCCACTAACATATGAGGGATGATCGTGCGAGTGCGTAATTGGGAAAGTAATACCCAATAATCAAAGTAGTAAATAAAAAACAGAAATTATAAAGAACCTGGATGCGCTAAGCAAAGCATATCAATATACATCATCACAAGGTTTCTGCAAACTATGACTTTAGAACAATTTGCATGAATATTATGTATGTGCATGGATTATTGACTAACAAGCATGCAATCTTTACTAATGAACCCTAAAATTCTATGTGATGGAAATTAACTTAATGCACTAATTACATTACTAAATGATGTGTAGGAATGTCATGGCTATATGACACGCATGATGAGTTCTAACATAAATGCGATGAAATTGAACATGCATTGATATGAAATGTCATCTATACGAGATACCAATCAAAATTAATCCTATGTGACATAATTTACTAAATTTGATGCAATATGCATTATACAAAATCAATTAACCTAATTAATGCAATAGATATGAAACTCTCTAATTCAAATTTTTTGCTCTTTTTCTTTGTTAATTAACAAAAGACCAAATTGACCCTAGGAATCTACATGTTAAATTAACATGCATTCCAAATCCTATATGCAAGATGACATATATAAATAATGTATGTTTTCTAAATGCATGACATATCAATATATGCGATCTTAAGTTAGATAACACGCATGAATGACATGAAGCTAACCACGGATTAAATCTATGATGCAAACTATAAAGCTAACCACTAATTCATTCTATACAGTGGGACTTGATTGAAACAACACAATTTGGGGTCATTTTATATATGGAAAAATTACCAAAACAATCCTAAACCTATTGCTATTGTGTCAATTCAGTCTTAAATCTTCTTTTTTTTGGCCAATTTAGTCCAAAATGTAGCATCCCAAGCCCGCCCCTTTCAAGAGGAATCCTCCTATTTCTCAACATTCATCAAATTTTTCGCAGGTAGAAGATGCTTCTTTCTAAGGTCAACATTTATAATATGAATGTGACACAGAAATATAGAAATATAGAAATGCAAGGACACGCAAGATATGAAATTACCATTCATCATACTTAATAACAGGGGTGATACAAGGGTGAGTTCGCACTCAGGGAGACTGCCTATAGGCGCCACTACAACTTCAACTATTCACATGGACCCACCACTCACTTCAAAAAAACAAAAGCGATCACCCGAACACACGACTCTATCCCAAAATGTCACAATCATGTCTTCCAAAAGTTCCTCCTTCCCCCTCCTCGATACCGTCCTCACTCAACCCCGCTACTAGCACCATCGTCCACTCCATCCTGCCCTAGGTGTGGGAGAGGTCTCACTAGCCGTCCTCCAACACGAATATAAACGGCGACAAACTCTAAAAGTATGGGTCCCACTGGGGACCCAATATCTGCTGTCAAGATGGAGATACACTTGATAAAGACTATCCCCGGGAAGTATAGATCCATAAACTGAGACAAGTGGCCCTCAAAATCAATGGGCACTCCGTAGCTAATGGAGGTCAATGTGGGAAGTATCGGCATGGCTATAGATCTATAAAAAGGTGTCAACAATAAACAGTGAGGGAAAGCTCAACAGAGTAAACTCTATCACGCCATACTAAACAACTAATGTCAAGCATATTAACAAGATCAATCCGATAGACAACTAAACCAATCCACTAACTAGCCATAGCATGCATGTACTCCCTTTTCTCTCATGCTACTAATCACCAGGCATTAAGATCGTCAACTAATGAACAGATGTTGACACCTAAATTTTGGTGATTTAGTCAGTCGTTCATTGCATAAAAAATTAGGAATCGATCCCGATCCCTAGACAAAAAATTAGTTAAATTGCATATAGATTTGGAGCATTTGTATTAGTAGTTAAGCTTATATAGTTGCATTTGCATTGGACCGGCGACAGGTAGACTTGAGTGAATGATTCTGAGCTTAACTGGACTAAGCCTGCGGTGGCCGAAATCATGTGTATCACGTTAGGAAAATTTGATGGAAATTTGAAGCAATAAAGCTTGATATTATCAAGGTTTTGGTCACATAGCAAATAAGAAAGAAGCAATCGGCATAGTTCCCATGATATTTGTGAGATCAACTATTTGAGGGAATAAATAATTGAGAGCAAGATTTAGTTGACAAGAGGAATATTTGATTGAAAAGAAAGAGGAAAGAAAATATGCATGCGTCCAAGGATTTGTCGGTGAAAAAAAGTATATAAAAGGACGAGGGGTGCTTCACTTCTCGGGGAGCCAAGAATCGTGAGTGAGAGCATAGATAGGAGGCCACACAACTTACATATACGGCCATTCAAAGAAACACAAAAAAAGAGGTGAGAGGTGAGAATATACTGCAGAGAGAGAGGGAGAGGAGTCGTGGCCGAGCATCCACTCATATGGCCGCGACTTTGCTTCACTCACCGCTGTCCACGGCCGCGACACACCCCTGTTGGCCTGATGAGCAGCCGCTGTCTTGACAAATTGGTGGTTTACCGTCTCTTTAGCAATACCTGTTGCCCACAGGAGAAGACCTCGCTGGATTACTTCGGAAGAAGGTCCACCGTCATCAGACTTCGGGAGGTTCTCAAAGGAATCCATTTGGGAACACTTGTAGAGCAATGCAAACCACACTTGACTAATTTCTTGCAGATGTTCCAAGCATCCCTGACATGCTCGAGACCTCCACTAATTCAGTTATTTGTTTTAGTTTAAGCTTTTATATGTGCAGGTTTTCTTTGGCCGAATCCAATATCCATCCCTACAAGCTAAGCGAGTAACTCCAACAGAGCTGACGACACTTGCTACTCTGGACCGAGACGACGATGCTGCTGCCTCTCCTCACCGATTGGTGACTTTCGGTCCAAGTAAATGAGGCCACCGTGATGCCGTCTCCGTCACAGGGTCCAGCCGTGTCGTTCGTGATCTGCAAGCCACTGCCGCCGGTCCAAACTTGGAAAGCAAATATTCAAATTAGGTAAAATTTCATCTAATTTAATTTTCGAGTATATTATTTCCTTGTTTGAAATATTGCAATTTTGTTTGAATCCTTGAGTGATATTATCGTATCTATTAAGTTCCTGAATTACTTTTAAATTAGGAATTATTTCCTAATTTCGTAATGTGCTGTGGTCGTCAATCCAATCTCCTGCCCGAGATATGATTCGCGATCGCACGGAAAATCGTCAATCCGATCTCCTGCTTGAGATACGATTTGCGATTGTGTGGAAAAATTGACCAATCCAATCTCATGCCTGAGATATGATTCGTCAATCCATTGTTTCTAAATTTAAATGGATTTCAGTAATATTTTGCGATATGGTGTCGTGTCGATTTGATTGTTATTTCTTTCTATCTTTGTTCGATTTGAATTGATTTTGTTTTTTCTAAAAAAAATCCAAAAAAATATATAGAGATTATTTTTAGGATAGATTGCATGTTAATATTAGGGAATTTAATTAATTTCGAATTTCATAAAAAAATATAAAATAAAAATAAAAATAAACATGTGCATGTCATATAGTTTAGATTGCATCATGCTTGCATGTCATCTTATCACGTCAGTTATAACTTGACATGTCATTCCTAACTTGCCATGTCATCATGTATGACATGTCATTGCTTGCATATCATTTAGTGATTATATGTTAGGATCATCACATTGCATGTCACGTTAGAATGGGCATTCTTTGTACGTCATCACATTAGAGCAGTTGCATATTAATTAATTCTCGTCATTAGAAATCTCATTTCTAGGTTCATTTGTGTGCCACATTAGAGATAGTGCATTTAATTGTTGTTAGAATTTGGACATTTAAATATATCCTATGTCATGTCATACTAGACGTAGAATGCATTGCATAAAGTTTAGTTTTCGTTAAATCAGAGAAAACCCTAAAAAAGATTTGAGTGAAATTGCGTGTTAATTAGAAATCATATTAGGATTGTAAATGTGATTTTCTAACTAACATTGCAGATACTTTCGTTGCTTTGAGGTAAGTCCCTATATTGCAATTTATTTATTGCTTTGCATTATTGAGTGTTATATTATTGATTGCGCACCCGTATAATCACATCGCATATTAGTGGATAAGTTTAAAATCAATCTAACCTGCCTGCAAATATTTTTCAAATAAAAGAGAAAAGGTACCGAAAGGGCATTAGAGTAATCTAGTGTAATCAAGTTCCCGAATCCATAATCTCTGGTTCATAGGAGTAAAGTAATTCTCTCAATATTTTACTTGGGTTTATAATCGTCTCACCAAAAAATAGATTAATGGCGACTCCTAATTGAAATGATTTGCATGTTAAGAACTTAAACCCTAAGTCGCGAATTAATAGGGCTTGGGATGTAACAGTCTGAATTTCGATGTAATTTCCGGAATCAATAAAACTGATATTAATTCGCATTTCATTTTAGCCAGTCTCGCCCAGAGCTGATCACTCTTGGGATACTAACCAATGGGGCATGGCTAACTAGAAAACGGTACGTGGACCGGGGACCCTATTGTGAAACGGACACCGATCACGAGAGACGCTGAGAGAATATTTTGGGCCAACGTGGGCCGATCATAGGAAAGGATAATGGATTGGGTTTGGCCAAGGCCAACGATGTATAATAGGGACGCAGGTGATTCTGCAAGACCAAAAGTACACGTGGCCAACCAGTCCTGAACCTGAACTGAACGATCGTGACCCTTGGAACTAATAATAATTTCTCATTCTCCCAATGATCGAGACCGTTACGACACGGATAACCCTAGGTCGATACGCGTAACTTCTAAACAGCCGCCCGTTAGTAAGAGATCCTGAAACTGAAAGTTAAGCGGGTTTTATTCACGAAATTGGGCCCGGATTTCGATGTCGATTTTCGAAGGCTTAAGAGACCATTTTTGGAAATCTGACGTCATATTACGCTGGCCACGCACATTTGGGGTTAGTACGAGTAAAAATTGGAATTTCGGTCCGGGGGTGAAAAAATTACGGTTTTGCCCCTGTGGGTGTCGGTATTTAATTCTGAGGCCGTTTGAGGTTATTTTTCGAGTCCGACGCCATTTTTGGGATGCTAGACACACCGGGAGTCGTTTTGGACGAAAAGTGGAATTTCGACAAAAATTGGAAAAATAATATTATTTTATTCCCAGAGCTTCGCAGTCGATTTTCGGGGGCTTAAAAAGTGAATTTCGCGATTCCGACACCGGATTATGTTGGCCACGCATATATGGAACGCGTATGTGCAAAAATTGGAATTTCGCCCCGGGACCGGAAAAATGACGATTTTACCCCTGGGCTAATTTTTTGTCCGAAAATTTTGAAAAAATTTGGGAAAATTGTGGATAAATATCTGCTGTAATTTTTTAAGACAATGGACCCTTTTACCCCTTCCTTTATGGATAAGGATGTGTATAAACCAAGTATTTAGGGGTATTTTGGGCATTTTGTCTAAATTTGACACTTGGCACCCCCCTTAATTATTTATTTTGACTAAGTTGGCTGCTCATTCTCTCTCCTCACTCACTCTCCACGTTCAAGCAGCTGCAGCAACAATTTTCTTCCCTTTTTCCCCATCTTTCTCTCCCGTTTCTGCATTGTTTTTGTGCATTTACGCCCGTTCGTTGGCATCTTTATTCACGCCGGAAGCGATTACCGGTAGTTGCTTCGGGCCCCCTTGTCACCATCCGCGCCCTTTCGGCCCTCTTAAGCCCCTAAACAACCACCCACCAGCCAATTTCAGCCTAAACAGAAAATTCCAGCCGCGAATCGCCTTCGCCGGAGCTTCGCCGGAGCACGCCGCCGACCGCCGTGCCTCGCCGTCAACCGCCTTGGTCTCCCGCCTCAACTCAGCCTTGGTTCAGCCCATTGTTTCCTCCATTTTCCTTCTCTTTTTCTCTCTTTTCTCTCTTTTTCTTATTTTTTTCAATCCGTGAATAGTGGCGCGGACCTTGGCGGGACCTCCGATCGCCGAACCCGTCGACACCAGACCCTGCAGCATCCTCATCCACGCCCGGTATCACCTTGTCCGTCTGAATGTCCGTACGGAAGTTACTCTTCACGTCCGTACGGAAATCCTGTTCACGCGCGGACCGTCGCCGCCGTGACCGGCGCCTCGCCGGGCTATCTAACCTGTCGTACAAATCATTCACAGTCTTTTTCACTTCCACATTCTTTCACGGATTCTTTTCGTTCACGGTCTTTATCACGGGTTCGTTCACGCGGGTACTATTCACGTCCGTACCGTCGTCGCCGGGAATTCTGCCGTCGGTTTCACTGTTCACCAGTGATCGACCGCCATTCCCCGTCGTCGTGACCCTTGATTAGGTGAGTAAAATTCCTAAACTTGGATTAGGACTGATAATGCGTTTTTCTGGACTGGGTTAGGTATTATCAGTATATTATGGACCGGCTTAGATAATATCAGTGTGAGTTTTAGATTGGGTTGAGGATTGACTGATAGAAATTATTGTCGGGAGAATTGTGGTAAATCATTGAGGAATTATTGGGATGAGAAATTGAATTGATTGATCAATTTAGAAGCCCGTTAGAAAATTACCGAGTGAGTCCGCGTTGATTGGTTGTGCGTACATTGTACTTGGTTGTGATTGAATTTCATTGGTGCTCATGGTGCATTGCATTGCATAACATAGACACGCATTATGTATGCCTAGAGTGTGGCATTTGGTGAAATTGTGCGAGAATGCGTGCCTGCCATGAGTGTGTGATCACCCAAATTACCCCGGCGTTACACCGGGTCCGAGATAATAATGAATCGTGTGATCACCTAAGGACCTACGGGTCGTGACCTTCGGGTCTATACCGTCCTCATGCACTTTGAAGCAGGACGATGCCCGCTACGTCCGGAAGGCGACCATCCTCATGCACTTTGAAGCAGGCTCTGGTTCGCAAGGAGAAAATGATGTTGCTCCTCATGCACTTTGAAGCAAAGGAGACACATGGGCGGATCGGTTGTCGCCTCATGCACTTTGAAGCAGGCTAGACGCACCGGGCCGTGAAAAATTGGTGACTCGAGTCGTAATAATAATAAATTGGGCAAAGTGCCGGTGCGCGGTGGGGCGAAGGGTCGAATTGCACGTGTCAAGTCCATGACATTTGCATACATGAACATACATAGACTGGCATGCGAGAATGTGAAAATCAGTGCATAAGCATGTGATTGGCATATATGTGAATATGAGTGCCGCGTATGTACTGTGGTTGTTATATATCGAACTGTCTAACCTGCAGGGTCTAATAATGATTTGGTTATTATTGCTTGGTGATTTAAATCTTTATTTTCCGGTCAGGAGATTGCATGTTAGCCTAGCCTAGGTTTAGGGGTTGAACTCACTGAGATTCGTCTCACGGTTGTGTAAACCGAAACATTTTCAGACCCCAAAGAAGAGGATGGCGATGGCGAGACGCCAATCCATTTTGGGATTCCCGGAACCATGAGGGTGTTGCCTGTAAGTCTGGGAGGTAGTTGAGGAGTAACCCACGGAAGCTGATGAAGAACTTGATTCCTTGGAGCAGGGTGTGAAGCGGGAGGATGTTTTAGAGCCCGTCTTATTCAGTTTAGCTTCCCTAGCCACTCGCCCTTTTTGGATATCATGGCTGCTAACCATCTTCTACGTTGTATCTTTTTAGTTCTATGTAATGAATATATTGTAAAAAGGTTTTTATGTTAATAATATAAAGTCTAGAGTGTTTGGTTGTGCTATCCTTGGTCTCATGTGTTTTATTGTCCGGGTGTATATATTTATTTATATACGTGCTTCCACTTGTGCTTGATCTTTGTGTGGGCATTGGGTCGGCGACGCTTCCTGGGAGCGTTGCACCATAATCGACCGTGACGGGATGTTACGTTCCAGTGGGGTACGGGGCGTGACATGGGAGGGTCCGAGTTAGGCTTAGATTTAATAATCCATTAGTCAAATCCCTAGATGATGCACCGCGGGAGGTTAGGTCGCAACAATAGACAATCACACGAGCACACATCGCATGCGTTACGTGACATTAATCAAACTTTAATCTCTACTCCAAAGCACAAGTCTGGTGCACTCGTCGGCCATGCAAGGAGGAACATCCTGTCTAGCAGGGTTCGGTGCACCCTCCGGTCTGCCGCAATATATGCCAGAATTCTCATCAGCCTACATGGGCTTCATAGTCCACTAACCATGGCATCCCGATCAAACTCCCAAGACATCTACGGCATGGTATCTCCTAGGCATCGTAGTCCACCGAACATGGCATCCCGCTTTCCCTTCGGCTCTTCGAGGCACTGTCGTCCGTAGACCGACGGGTCAATCATCTCTTAGTCACACATTCACACACACAAATGATGTTTTCATTTATCACATGCATAGCTCACAATGAACTTACTACTTACCATGTACCCCTCGGACTCCAAACCAATTCATGAGTATCAACTTTGCCTCTTCATATCAAGACCATTAATGCCTCATTGGAAAGCTAATTGAGTGTGGTTACTATCTCTAGTAGACAAGAAATTAAGAATCCATCATCTTCTAATAAAAACTCGAGATTTTCTAACAATAGGTAAAATAAGGCAGTTTTAAGCATTTTAAGAAATCAAGACCAATAATATAGTAAATGATCTCGAAAAATTATGAAATTTGAATATGTCATATAAAGACCTTAAGTGACATTTTTCATGAGTAGTGTAAAACCCAGATCATTATGTATACCTGAGAATGAGCCACTTAAAATCTAACCAAAACTGGCCCGCTAGAGCAGAATGAATGAACCAAAAGAAATACTCGTTTTGCAGATCAATTCTTCTCAAAATACTTTGAAATTTTTATACGTCGTAGACATGGATTTCTTTAACAACTTTCGTGAAGGAAATATGTCCAATTTCGAACTGAAAATCTTTATAAAAATTCGAGAAGACAAAAAGGTCACTCATTTTACTGTACTAAACAGATTTAATACGGTAAGAAATAGGGGCTTTGTGCAATCCATTTGAACTCAGAAAAATCTTAATTTAAAGTATGTTATAGTCCAAGATTTTCTGAACAACTTTTATGAAGAAAGTTTTCGATATTCATATCACAAAAAGCTCTGTAAAAATGGAAAACCATAAAAGTCCAGCAGTGTTCTGGAAAACAAAGCTGAAGTTCAAGAAAACGACTCTAACTTGAAACCCACGAATTCTCATCCAGGAAACTCAAAACCAGAAGTCCAAACCAACATGCAACATCCATTTCCAACCTGGTTCAGCAACATATACCCACAAAACTCATTGCAAAAGGTCTAAACCAACATACTTGGGCAAATACACAATCAAACCATTCTCCCCTACAACATCAAGCCACCAAATTGTCTAGTCCAAGACCCAAACTCAACATACAAACACTAAAATGGTTAGTATGGAGTGAGAGAGCACACTTGCCTCGACGGCGAGTGTGGTGGCACGGTGTACGGGTCTTGGCTAGGAGAGAAAGCACGGTGCAGCGGTTTCCGTCTCGCAGTGGTTGCTGCCGCTGACGTGAGGAAACGGGATGATGGAGGGAGCGGTGTCGTGTAGACAAACGGTTGCCATAGATGGGTTGAGCAGCTGCTGGTCGGTTGGGTCGGCGGCTGGTGAGCTCTGAGTAGAGAGAGAGAGAAGAGAGAGAGAGTGAGAGAGAGAGCTGGTGAGGAAGAGAGTTGGCAGAAGAGAGGGGGAAATGAGAGAAAGGAAAGAGAGTGGAATGACTGTTCCCCTTCCTTTGCATGCATGGCCATCAGCCGGATGGGGCAATGGAGAAGACAAGCGCCACATGGCACTTCCCCTCCGCCAAGTGGTGGAGGGGAAAGAAGAAAAAGAGAAAAAAAGAAGAAAAGGGAAGAGAAAAGGGGGCAGTGATGATCCGGTAAGAAGGAAAACAGGGCAGTGATAGTGGTGTTCCCGACGACATGGCCGCGGGAAAAGGGGAGGAAAATGAACATGAGGGCGGAGCGGTAAAAAGGTCGGGTCGCGTGATGACGCGTCATTGGAAACAATCGGCACGGCGGCGATTGGCACCAAGAAACACGGCACACTTCTTCATAGACGACAATGGTGACGGTTTCCAAATTCTCCGTCGACGAATGCCCTAATCATTTAGGATCCCTTCCTTCCTCTGATCATATAGAGGTTCAAGATGTCACATTAGACCTTTTTGTATTTATGTCAACTTAATCCATCCGGCCAATTTAACCTAGCCAGCGCTGACATGGACGCCGACCGACGCCGGCCCTCCGGCCAACCAACGCCGGCCCTCCGGCCGACGCTGACATGGCAATTTTTAAATATTTTTTTATTTTTTCAAATTTTTTATTTTTTTTTCCTTTTCTTCTTCCCTTGGCCGGTCCAGCGACCGCAACCAGCCAAGGGCTAGGGTTGGCAAAACTGGTCACTGGCCACCAGTGAGGCTCGCCATTGCTAGCACTGGCGAGGGCGAGCCTCGACCTCGCCCATGGCAAGGGCCGCAGTAGCGACGGCGAGGTTGGCCAAGCAGTGGCCATGGTGAGGCCACAGTGTCGCAGGCCCTAGCCCCTGGTTGGTCGCCACTCATTGGACCGCCAAGGGAAGAAGAAAAGTAAAAAATAAAAATAAAAAAATCGAAAAAAATATTTTAAAATATTTTAAAATTACCACGTAAGTATCGGCCAGCGTTCATGTAAGCGTCAGTTGACCAAAATTAGCCGGATGAACTGAATTGGCACAAATACAAAAGGTTTAAGACTGAATTAGCATAATTGCAATAGGTTTAGGACTGTTTTGATAATTTTCCCTTTTGTATATTGATGGGCATTAAATATCATGCACCAAAGTAAGTCCGCATCTCACGCATGCATCAACTTAGATAGTAAAGTTGAAGAGATAGCTTTACTTGAGATAATTAAAGATGTGTAAGCACAAAAATTCGAAAAAAAGGGATATTGTTATACTTCCAAATGATTCTGTCAATAAGCCCACTTACTAAATTACTAAATTCTATAGAAAATTACTGAAATTCGAAAAGGTGAGGAGTCAAAACTTGACAGGTGTTGCTATAGTAATCAACCATATATTCGTACAAAATGGTTTCAAGTTACACAACTACCTCCACAACTCCTCATGCCTGGAGTTGGGTGGAACCTATAAATGTTGAAGTGGGCCGTGTCCCATCGTAAACCTAGGACGAGCAAACACTTGGCTTCTGGCGAGGTCGTGCGGCCACGCGATAGGCTAGCGAGGTCGTGCCTCGCCTAGCCACTAGCAAAGGCCGCGAGGTCATGACCATCCTTGCCAACAGCCGGCAAGCTCGCCGGCCGTAGCCTCCAGCAAGTCGCCGAACCGGCGACCGGCTAGAGAAAGAAGAAATAAAAAAAATTTAAAATTTTGAAAAATACTAAAATATTATTAAAAGTTATCCACGTCGGCGGCATGTAAGCCGGCGGCATCCACATTAGTAAAATCCGGTCAAAATTAGCCGGAAGTACTGAATTGGCGCAAAAAATAAAAGGTTTAGGACTTAATTGACACGAAAAAAAGGTTTATGACTAAATTGACACCAATGCAAAAGGTTTGAGACTTATCTGACACTTTTTCCGCTGTTTTTTAAGAAGTAAATGCCAAGGAAGAAGGGCCAAAAAAGGACTAACACATGTCAGTATCCCGAAACCCAAGTTGTACATGTACAATTTTGAAGTCCAATAAGATTCGCGCATAGTTATTACAAGGGCGATGACATTTAAAGCAACTAACTATGCATAACACTAGGGCAATTTGTACACTCGAAATTGCACAATTTCCTTAGTTGTAGTTTTGTATTCATGCCCTTGATGCAATTATCAACAATATCATTCCTATAATACCCACAACGTTTTTGCGAATTGCACAACAGATTAATATGCTCAATCACATCAGTTGTTGCGACACTTACATTAAATTTCACGAAGTAAAAATCGCAAGTTCCTTTGTGCGTTGTGAACGATGAGGGACTTGAGTTTAACTTGAGCAAGCAAACTAATCCACCAAACGTAATCTCCAAGATGATGATAGATACATACTGTACATGAACGGCAGGGCTCCTTTCAGTTGTATGATCCAAGGCGAATCTGAGCCTCGCAATCTTCCAACACTATTTTTCCTAATTTCCTTTTTCTTTTCCCTCCTTTTTCCCAGATATTATCTCTGACAAGTTCTTGCGTTTTACCGTGACAAAACGCAAGTTGCAGAGGGTCCCACTTGCCAAATAAAAATTGATGAGTTGGCCTTGTGCACGTATCAAACGATAAGTGGACTGATCAATAAACTAACGTGGAGGGATGGGTCTACCTGATATTTTTTCCGCTGCGAGCAATGATGATCAGACAAATAGAGGCCAATAGGAGTTGGCCAAAGTCAGCACTTGGAGCGCCGGTTGGTGGAACATAATGTGCACGAGGTGGGTGGGAGGCACTTAATGCAAGCGAAAAAAGTCCTATGAAAGATGTCGTGCATGTGTGACCAGAGCACAAGCCTTTGAAGCATATAGCTACATTCCTAAACGCAAGTCTTCGCAAGAAACAAAATTGAATATCAACATCTCAGTGGATCGGTAAACCATTCTTCTCCGATGGATGAGAAAGACATCCGAGCAAACCACGTGCAGTGATGAGCTACAATTTTTCTGCTAGAACTCTTAGAGTTGATCATTTAAAGAAGATATTTGCCCTTTGTTTCACATGGTAATGGTCCAACTCTTTGGAGAGACAAAAAAGCCTTCCAACCACTGATCAAAGTAGATGAGAATTTGAGAATTGAGAAGTAGTAAGAAAATTAGGGTTTTATTTATTTATTTAGGGTTCCCGTTTTTCGTTTCGGTTCTCAATCCTCTTCTCGTTTCCCGATTTTAGTTCCCCAGTTCTCGGTTATGGTTCTTGGTTCCAGTTCCAGGCCTCGGTTTAGGAACTGAACCAGGAATTGGGAACCGACGGTTCCTAAAAAGTCGAACCGAGAACTGGAACCTTCCTCCCTAGGACCGAGAACCTAACTGGACCCACCACTCCAGCTCTCCGGTTCCCAATTCTATCTTAGAACGGTGCTCACCCCTACTATAGAAGACTCAACGTTTGGTCGACGTCGATGACAACTAGTCATTGAACTAGGCTTTGATACCAATTTTTCGTCGGAGAGAGTGTAAAGAAGTAGGAGGTAACACGAGTGAGAACTCAAATGGATAAGTCGCTCACCACACATAGGTAACTAACCTAAAAGATAATAGCAATACTTGCCACCTGTGGGAATCCATCTAAGAAGTAATAGCAAAACAATAAAAATTTCTTCTTCTCAAGCCAAAGGCTCAAATAATTCTGAATCAATCAAGTCTTCTTCTATTATTCATCATAGCATGCTTATATAGATGAGCATGGAACAACCTTCTAAGTATGAGTAATTACTAAAGACTCATTGGAAAGACAAAAGACTTATAGCAAAGATATAACAAGATTTACTAGAAAACAACCATAATAAGCACTCTAGAAACTTGAACGACATTTACTATACCTTGAAAATATGGGAAATAAGTTTAGCTGGTTGTGGGTCTCCATGGTTTACTAGTTCCAACGACTGAATTAATGGCTTTCGAGAAATGCGAACAAATTCTGGACCCGTCGTAATCTATTAGACTTGGTATTCAACAATAGGCTTGCAAATTGGCAGCTTGTTAGATCATTGTCAGCATGTCTGCTAGATCGGCAACTCTCTTGTACAGTCGACGTCTTCAAGGAATGCTCCAGCATCATCATGCATACAGATGGGAGAATCAGACCGAAAGTCATAAGTCTTATGTACGTAATGAAATTAAGTTTCGGACCTTTTCATTGGTACAATCAACTCTTTTCGGCTATTTCGAAAATGCTTAACCATGTAAGGACGGAGATTTCCGTCTCCCGGTATACCATTGAAAGGGATCGGCACTTCGAATCACGGAAACAAAAACAGAAAAAAAGAAAAGAAAAGGCATTCGTCGCATTTACCTTACGCCCGTAATTGCTGCAAAGCTCATTAATGGAAGAGGGGGAAGCAGATCCAGCAACAAATGAGAGGAGTAAATTTCCTATCTACCAAGTCCTTGAGGGGAGGCCCAACTAACCATTTGAACAGATGTTGGCTATTTACTGAAAATCTTTGAAATGTTTGCGAGGTACGATATTTCGGGTTGAAGGTAGGACAAAGTGTATTAATGCACGACTCATTTCGAAAATGGATTGGTCTCTCGAGATACATCATCAACACCTCCGGCAAGCACTAAGCTCGCAATTTTTCTCAAGTGCCAAAGATGAAATTCCATATACTATCACAGTTGTGAACACCCTTTTGAGCATGGCTGGAACATCCGACCTTGCACCTTTTTTTGCTATCGCATTCAAGAGCACAAACTCTTGTATTTCGAAAGCTACTCGTTACACTTGAGATGTGATAATAATTCGATTCCTAACCTGGGTTTTAGTGTGCAAATAAGAGAGCTTGTGTCCTATGTATCTCAACAAATAAAAAAAATTTCAAAAAAGTGAAAGTCCAATTTATCGATATTATTTACGTATCAGATATCATATATTTCTTTACCTATTAATTGTTGAATAGCATCGATTTTATTGTAAATCGATATTCCGCCGTCTAAATTTTGCAGTTGATTACCCTATGGATATCTCCTCCTTCGATAATATCATTAGATTCGTTTCTTTGAAAATTGCACACATGCAAAAGCAATGATTTTCTGGAGCAAATCAGTATCAACATGCTGTGCAAACACAATCCTATAATTTGAAAATATTCCAATAATTTCCACGCCCCCTTTTATTCCTCGTTTTTCCTTAGTTTCCTTAGAATCCTAAGCAAACTCTTACAACGTTTTCCATTACGATATTATTATTATTATTATTATTATTATTATTATTTTGCTCAGAACGATAATATTATTTATGAGCCATCAAAAGTGGGTGGCCCTGTACCGGGACAGCATGACCTCCCCCTTTTTCTTTAATGCAATACCTGCGCTGAGAACAGCAGAAAAGCATTATATAAGGTCCAACGCTACTAGAGCATTGCCTGTGCTGAGACTGAGACTCTGAGAGAGAGAGAGCGAGAGGAGTGGTGGTGTTGAAGTGAATCATGGCTTCTAAACCAGGACCACTCACTGATTGGCCATGGAAGCCTCTTGGAAGCTTGAAGGTATCAACTCTCTCTCTCTCTCTCTCTCTCTCTCTCTCTCTCTCTCTCTCTCTCTCTCTCTCTCTCTCTCTCTCTCATACATGCACGCAGAAGAAAAACTTGCGCACTTTGGCAACCATTTGCGTAGTTACATGGGCTTATCGTCAAGGTTTCTGCAAACAAAGTGCATCAAGATCATGTTCCGATGCTTCGCTACCTCCTCATTATCAAGAGGCTAAGACTCATTATCATAGTATAGATATCGTTAACAATATCATTTTTTCTCCCAAATGTTATTTTTCTTCACTGGCCAGCCCCTATAGATATGTATTTACCCCCGTGTCAACTCGTGGGAATACTTTGACCTAGACCTGAGTTGATAAGAATGGAGCCAGTCACGATCACTAACCATGTAGATTCCGATCTTGTAGATCCCATGTGAACCATATATAGCTCAATCTCATGTATGATCGACGGCTATGATCATATACGGTTCATGGATTCCGGTCCAGGCAAGAATTTTCACTCACCTGGTGGCCAAACATAGTAATACATGTGCTCCACGTGGTTGAAAATGTGAGGTAAGAAGAGAACATGGGTCGTGGTTATCAACAACCATGTACTCAAGTCTATATCGCCCATGCTTGTCTGTTGGCTGAGAAAATAGGCAATGTAGCATGCAGCTCTAGGATGCTATGATAGATAAGCAATGAGCAATGATTGATATTGCAAGTAGAAAAACTTAAGTTACGGTCTTTAATTTACTGTGAGATTAATAATATGTTCTAGATCACAAAAACATAAATAACAAATAATTATAAATTGTTGTGGGATTCACTCATTCAAGGATTCGTGATTCACAACAGGCCATTACTTTTATTGTGGCCTAAAAATTGTTATACTAGCAAAGCTCTATTACAAGCTACGTGCGAGGCATACACTCAAAAGATAGGGCAGCAAAATCTTCTTATAAGGCAACTTTCTTGAACACGACAAGGCAATTTGCCAGGATCATTCGTTGATATCCCTTTATCGCCAAAGCAGTCGTGTCTCGCTTTTAATTCTTAATCAACGAGGCTTATCAACTGTCCTAAAAAGATGGCTGTTTTCATCGTTTTATCTGTGTGCAGTACGTGGTGCTGGCTCCTTGGGTGGTCCGCAGCACTTACGTCTTCTTCAACAGCAATGGGAGGGCGAGGAACGTGTCCACCTTCCTGATATTTTCGTTTCTGCTATGGAGGATGCTCCACAACCAAATTTGGATAACTCTGTCTCGGTATCGCAACGCCAGAGGGAATGGCAGGATCGTCGACAAGGGCATTGAATTTGAGCAGGTCGACCGAGAAAGAGACTGGTCAGTCCATCCCTCCTCATCATCATCTTCTTTTGTCTCGACGGGGATCAGAAAGATCATGTCCTCATCATCATCATTTTCTCGACTTTCTTCAACCATAAGAAGGGGATCATAACAAGGGCTTATCAAGTTGATGATATCGACAGAAAAATGAAAAATGAAAAGGGTCTTAACTTTAATAGATGGATAGAAAAATTTAGTCTCATCATAAAAAATTTGGTGGCACTTTTTCATTAAAGGTTTGTGGCTTTTATTTTTTTGGACAAAAGCCCCCAAAATCCTAAATTATGCATACCGTGATATATTTATCATAAACTTTTTTCGTACACACCAAAAATCCCAAATTTGTACATGTGTGACACATTTATCCTCCGTTAAAGTTCTGTCAATGAGAATAGTTAAAAATCTACATACATAGGGCGCAAGAAAGAAAATTATATTGACATGGTGCCCGCCTGGTTTAAAGTGAATTAAATTGACATTGTTTTGGTCGAAAATTCATCTAACGGAACCCTAATAAAGGATAAATGTGTCATATAGGTACACGTTTGGGGTTTTTTATGTCAAAAGAAAAAGTTTAGGGAAAATATGTCATAGTTAACATAGTTTAGAGTTTTGGATACCACAAAAAAAAGTTTAAAGTAAATGTGTCACAGTAAATATAATTTTGGGTTTTTTTTTAGCTGTTTCCCTATTTTTTTACTAGTTTACTTTTTTTTTCAAATCTTGCGGCATTTAACTCTCTTTTTTTTTTTATTTTAAGCACCTAAAACATTCACGATTTATAGATATCAACATGTAGATTCCAATGTAATTTTTACGTGATTTTTGTAAATTTATAGATATCAACATGGCTGTTTCCCTATTTAAATTTTGGTGGGACCGTAAAATATCTTCTTCTTTTTTTCTTTTCATAGTTTGGTAAATTAAAGGTTGTGGTGGATGTTGAATATAATCAACCACTCATCGATAGGATAAGTTAAAATTTTTCGCATCATTTGACATATGAATTTAGCAAACCAGTCGTAATATAAGGAGCATAATTAATATCTCGCAATCATATCATCAAACAGCTAATAGCAAAATCCTTTAATTAAGGAATGGAGACGACCGTACACATTAAAAAAAATATTACAGCCTATCCGTGTGTTTTTCTTCAAAAAAGCCTCATTATTTCATGGAATGAACTAATGAAGTAATTGTTAAACATTTCCTTTTTTTCTTTGTTTAATTTGTTAAAATTATTGTGTAGGGACGACCAAATACTGTTCAATGGATTGATCTTCTACATTGGGGCGATGACGCTGGCCGGAGCTTCTTGCTTGCCGTTGTGGAGATTAGACGGTGTGATAACCACGATTTTGCTTCATGTCGGGCCAGTGGAGTTCCTCTACTACTGGCTTCACAGGGCGCTTCACCACCACTATCTCTACTCCCATTATCATTCTCACCATCACTCCTCCATCGTCACCGAGCCTATCACCTGTACTTTGCTCTCTCTCTCTCTCTCTCTCTCTCTCTCTCTCTCTCTCTCTCTCTCTCTCTCTCTCTCTCTCTCTCTCTCTCTCTCTCTCTCTCTCTCTCTCTCTCTAGTTAAATCTGAGCATCTTAATCTCAAAAAGCATGCACGAAGTGAACGATAGAAAGTAGGCAATGCCCATGTCATGCATTTACTTTAGTGTTGATCTGACCTTTTTGGGTGTTTATGATGCTCATGTGATATATATTCGATTGCTTCTTTTCTTGTGAGTATCGGGCATTGTAGTTGAACGTGGACCACGCTCTTGCACGAGCCATGTGATTGAGCAGTTCACCTAGCTTTATATTGTCACAACTAATTTTGCATGCACGAAGATATCAAATTACAAAGAACTCATTCCCAAAGTGAGACCCTCATACTTTTATAGGTTAAATATAGAGATTAATCTTTGCTTTTACATGAAGGGAATGCCATCCCTATAGTACTCTTTGTTCTTGTCCAAGTGGTATGAGGATCTCGGTCACAATGTGCATGTATCCTCGTGGCCTAACCCTAATCTTCATATCATGATAATGTGCATTTTACGCCATATTCAACCACACCTTAAGATAAACCTCTCTTGCAAATCTTAATTACTCCCTCTTCTCTCTCGTTCTTCTCTTTGGCTGCCCATCAACTAACCCTGCTCTCCACCACCTCTTCTCTCTCTTTCTTCTCCTCGGCTGCCCACCATCTGACCTTGCTCTCCGCCACCTCTAGTCCCCATTGTCTAAAATTATAATAGGTTTATGACTTCTTCGATAATTTTCCCGATTTGGGATTGAATTGGAGTGTAAGAGGCAAACAAGGTTGACATGTGTTAGCCTCCAACAAGTGGGAATAGGTAATGAGGGCACCAATTGGAGTAGATTTTCATAAGATGGAGTGTAGCAATATGCACATGTTCTCTCTCTACTTTTATTCAAAATAAAAAAAAACTATCCCTTCACTTTTTGTGGATGCAAAATCATCCATGTACTTTTTAAAAAGTTACACCATCTGTCTTTCTGATTATCTCTTATTTTTTTCCCACTAATTTGCTAACATTGATCATCAGAAAGCTAAGTTGGCAATCGAAAAAGTGGACGTAAATTAAATGATTGGAGAAAAAAATTCAAAAAAAAGCACAAAATAATTGGCAAATAGGAAAATTCAAAACTTTTTAAAAAATCCTAGCCCCAACGATACTGAGGACACCTCGTCGATGGCCCATGATGCTGCCTTGAGCTTGATCGTCCATGGCTGCAAGATGTCAAAGCTCGAGCACATATGGCCTCGAGCTCGAGGACATATGGCTGTTGTGGCTTTGCACTTGAAAGTTGAGCGGCCGTGGTCGCCGTAAGACTCTAGATCGAGTGGCCATAGCTGCAAGGTTGAAGCTTGAGTGACCACAGCTGCGGGTTTGAGGCTACGAGCTAGAGGAGATTAAGCTTGTGCAAGGGTCAACTAGAGGTTTTGAAGTTGAAGAAGTCCTTGACAAGTAAAGAGGATGAAAGCTCCATTGGTTTTAGCCAAAATGTTGCATGGTGATGTGGGGCATTTTGAAAAATGCCAAAAAAAAAAAAAAAAGTTCACACATGCACTCCACGTTATCTTTCTCTAAAATAGTTCCTGTCGACAATTTTTAATAGGGCTAAGTCATGTCAGTAGAATCCACCATAGGATCGCCTCAAGGGCGATCGGTAGCACATTTCAATAGTACAAGAACTATTATGAACATAAACAAGAAACAACTAGATGGGCGATTTCAAATTTCCGGTAATAATAGAGGGACTTACTGGTGATATTTTTCCAAATACATTCAAACTTCATAAGATATAAATGATGATAGATGCACCAAATCCTTTTACCAAAACGTTTTCATTAAATGATTCATCAAATTTTGATTATTAATCTAAATTAGTGCGATCCATCCATTGAATGATCCGACTTGTTCAAACAACCAATCCAAATAACTTCGACACACCCTTTGCTGTAAATGTTTTCGGTAAGAAGACTTACCATCTTGCATCATAATCAGACCGAACTTGCATTTATCTTCTTCAAGTTCAATTAAGCAGATTAACGAGACACTAAAATTTCGATTGGTTTGCAGCTGTGATTCACCCATTTGCGGAGCACGTGGCGTACTTCTTGCTGTTCGCCATACCTTTGCTCACAACGGTGCGGATGGGGACGGCGTCGATCATGTCATTTGTCGGCTACGTGACGTACATCGACCTAATGAATAACATGGGGCACTGCAATTTCGAGCTCATTCCTAAGTGGATCTTTTCATACTTCCCCCCTCTCAAGTACCTCATGTACACCCCCTCGTAAGTCTCTCTCTCTCTCTCTCTCTCTCTCTCTCTCTCTCTCTCTCTCTCTAAAACACAGTAATCGATTATCGATGAGTCTATTAAGATTGGTTTACAAAATTAGTATACAAATTTATAAGACAGAAACCGTTATTGAGTGTCGAATATGACCTCATTGACAGTCAATCACATCATTTTATACACTAATTTTGTATATCAGTCATTACTCAAGATCGTATTACGCAATCCGATATGATGACTTCTCATAAGTGAACTTGTAACTTAAATTCCCGTTGTTTAAATGTTCAATATGTTCACGCTACATACTTCAACAAGCAAGTTTTTGATTTAAAAGTTGATTCTATCGTTATGCTACAAGCAAAAGAAATTTACGAACACAGATGTGTCAAGACACTTATATATTTTAATTAACTAATTCAAGAAATATCGTAATTTCCAATGCAATAACTGTTGTCGCAAAGTGGAACATCGATACTTTGACAATTAAAACATTGTTTTGACGAGTGTGGGGAAGGAAACTTGGTCGTGATCGGGTCTGAATGAATGAATGCTGGGGAACAAAAAAACTTTGAGAGGGGCCTGCAATAAATGGGTTTTGGCCTTAGGATCAACAGGGGTTGTCATGGTAGGTTGGCGATTTATGTTTGTGTCTGGTGCAACAGAAAGTCATGTTGCTTTGAAGCACAGATCGACGTTCTTGGGTTACGTGAATTCTTGTTTTATGGAGAGGTGGGGGAGGGGGATCGCAAAAAGGACGAAACGGTAGGTGAAGAATTCAATAATCTTGTTATGGAGGGGCCCAAGGAAAATTTTTGGGGTGGGAAAAAGAAATGATCCCACCATCGTCCTTCAGCCCTTACGATTTTTGTTCAGTTCCAAAAGTACTTTCATCATATCCGAAAATTTACAATTTTTTTGGTTAATACCATGAAAAAATCTTAAATCGGTCAATCTGTGATAAATTTTATCACAAACTAATTTTTCACCACGAAAAATCTCCAAATTGGTATACTTGTGATAAATTTATCTTCCGTTAGTTTCCATTAAAATTTACTGTCAAATTGCTGAATTGAATGATATGTGACTGTTGACAAGTATACTAGTTTAGAGTTTTGCCCATCTGTTTATCACAGCAGATTTACCAATTTATGATTTTAATGGTATTAATCCAATTTAACGGAGGGTATATTTGTTATAGGTGTACCGATTTTAGATTTTTTATGGTCAAAAAATTAGTTTTGGATGTACTAATTTGGGATTTTTCGTGATAGTAACTCTTTTTATTTCTTATCTTCTTCCTCATCACTCATATCAATACTCTAAATATGGAACCCTTTACAGAATATCAAAATTCAATCAAAAAAATTAAATCAACAAAGAGTCAATAACTTATGCTCTAAACAGCTCCATGGAATCATTTTCTTCAACGATTTTATTCTCATAGCACATTTCTCACCTCTCAATTTTTTTCGTTTAAACTAGAGTGTCAAGGCCCATCTGTATTGACCTTTTCTTATTTACTATATGATAAACTCTTGTGCGCACATATTTTGACAATTTCATAATTCGAATTACGTTCTTCAACAATTCTATTCTCATAGTACATTTCTCACCTCTCAAATTTTTTTTTTCGTTTAAACTAGAGTGTCAAGGCCGGTCTATATTGAACTTTTCTTATTTACTATATGATAAACTCTTGTGCACGTATTTTTTTTTTGGTAAGGAAAAAAATTTTTTGGTAAGGATTGTGCACGTATTTTGACAATTTCACAATTCAAATTACTTCGAACTTTCGTAAAATGCAAAAATTTGACCCGTAAGTTTAAATATTGCTTTCTCATAATTTAAATAGCTTTATAATTTTTGGCAGGAGGTACTTTTTGCTTTTACTTTCACTGAAATGAACATGTTTTGTAAGGGGGATTAACTATAAACACCTAGTACTTATTTGTACTTCGATCCAAATCGTATAAACTGATTGGTGGACTGATCAAGCCAAGCTTTTGATCGTCGTGTGGCTTCTTGAGACCAATCACATTTGTTGTATAATTGGATCTTATTGAGAAATTGACATAAAATTTTTCACATTGGGATTAGCTCTGTCTATACGTCAAAAGACTTAATATGATTAATCTTTTGGCTAATTGATGATATTATTACGTCACATCATTCCAATGTTGCAGGTTTCATTCATTACATCACACACAATTCCGGACTAACTACTCCCTGTTCATGCCGTTTTACGACTACATCTACGGAACAATGGACAAGTCCTCTGATAAACTCTACGAGACTTCGCTCCAGCGAGGCGCAGAAGTGTCTGATGTTGTGCATCTGACCCACCTTACGACTCCCGGGTCGATCTATCATCTGCGGGTAGGATTCGCCTCTCTTGCGTCTCGGCCCGACCGATCATCAAGGTGGTATCTCTGGTTGATTTGGCCTGTGACTCTATGGTCCGTGATGGTTACTTCGCTTTATGGGCGCACTTTTGTGGTTGAGCGGCATCGCTTCAATAAACTCAAATTACAAACTTGGGTCATTCCAAAGTATAGCATTCAAGTAAGATTTTCTTTTATCTATCCGCCCGATTGGTTTTCATTTTATATTACTGAAGTTTTTGTGCTCTTAGTTTGGTCATTTTCTCATTTGTATGAATCATTTCTCTGATCTTCTTTCTAGTACTTCATGCAATGGCAAAAGGAGCCGATCAATGGTCTGATTGAGAAAGCCATCTTGGAGGCAGAGGAAAAGGGGACCAAGGTTTTGTGCTTGGGTCTCTTGAACCAGGCAAGCATCTCGTGACATTATAATTTCCATCTCATGACATTATAATATGAATCATGATAGGTTCATGGTGGACAATTTTGCAAGACAAAGTTTTATGGTCATGTAACTTGCTTAGGGTTCAACATTTTTAATTATTAAATGTGTTAGACTTTACTATAATGTAAACAAAATCATTCTCTAACACTTAAAAGAGGGAGTGGGAGCATCCGGAAGCTTAGCTTATACTCTGCTATAATATTAGGAAACGAGTAGTTTCAAAAGGTTGACATTATATTAAATGATGATGATGATGATCTCACGAGATTTTGCAAGAATCGGAAAATAACAAAACAAAACATTATTGATAGAAGGGACAACTACAGGCAAGTCTCAAAACTTATCACGATAATACACTTTTTTCAAGTCCTAAAAATTTCTCTCGTAAATTTAAATCCTAAAACTTGTCAAATTGATCCATTTTTAGTCCTTTTGTTGGCTCCGTTAAGTTTTAGTGGACAGAAAACTATGTGCCATTATTTATTAGCGGCTCACATTAGAATAAAAAATAATACGAAAATCATGTTGCATTTCCGTCCACTTAAAACTAATGGACTTGAATGCAATGAAATTACGACTTGCAGGACTTAAATGCACGAAATAAAAGTTTTAGTACTTAAATATACTATCATTACAAGTTTTAGAACTTCTGCTCTTATTGCGCAACAAAGCAATATGACCACACTCAAGTACCCAAAACTTGGTATTTGCAGGGAGAGGAGCTGAACGGACGTGGTGGCTTGTATGTGGAGAGACACCCTCAGCTCAGAGTGAGAGTTGTGGATGGGAGTGGATTAGCAGTGGCTGTGGTGGTCAATAGCATTCCCCAAGGAACTGTCCGAGTCCTCTTCAGAGGGAGGCTCACTAAGGTGGCCTATGCCATTGCTTTTGCTTTGTGCCAAAGGGGAATCAAGGTAAATAAAATAATTTGGATGGTAATTCTTATATGCAGCTCCCCCCAAAAATACTTAAAGTAATTCTCTCATTTTTATAGTAATTGAGGCTGCATCCGGTGAAATTAGAAAGCACATGATACATGTTCAATTCCCATATGAAAGATAGGTTTTGAAAAGATTAAAACCCGGAACCTCCTAATAGGATAATTTTGTGAAACTTTGTAGAATATGTGCTCACTATTCTAAAATCTTAAACTATTAAATTATGATGTTAACACTTAAATATTTTGATATTATTTCTTAAAAAGGACTTCTTAGTAAAAAAAAAAAAAAAGGAAGAGAATTCATATCCTAACCTAACTTAAAAGATGACACCACATTCTCAGTAGCAAAGTAAATTCCACTTGATTCTCAGCAGCAAAGTATTGCTTTCCGATCAGCGAAAGAATATATCTTCAATAGCAAAGTAGATATAGCATGAACATTAGTTACAACACACATGGAAAAGTTTTCTTAATTTTTGATCGAAACGTGTGATTTTTCCATCTACATGTGAACATTGTCAATTTTCATTACATTGGAGTTAGCATGAAACTGGCCACCTTACAACATCTTTGCAAATTCAAGTCCCATAAACAAAAAAAGAGGATAAGAGGGCTGTTATTGGCATCATTTACTTATTGTCTTTCTGATTTGGCTCGCTACCTCTAACTACTCTTCTTCAATAATGATATAAACCTTAATTTAGGTGGCTACACTGCATGAGCATGAGTACAAGATGCTGAAGAAATCACTCAATCACGAGTGTGACAGCAATCTGCTTCTCTCAAGCGGCCATGCTCCAAAGGTAAATGAATCTTGCCCTTGTCGCAAATGACTTCAAATATCAACGTGCATAGACTTTTAAGGATTCAGCATGTTCGTTTCTAGGTTTTGTAGGGATTCTTAGTAAGAATTGGAAACCCTAATTGCTATTACATCTGTGTATATAATGCCATAAGAACTTATTATCACAACCTGCTGATGACGGTAACATTCGCGAATGACTGCTAACGATC
The DNA here is from genome assembly GCA_024733475.1 of Syzygium grande. NCBI lineage: Eukaryota > Viridiplantae > Streptophyta > Magnoliopsida > Myrtales > Myrtaceae > Syzygium > Syzygium grande. Next base: position 10,234,594 of record JAMXDD010000002.1, on the reverse strand, counting down.
GGTAAATGTTTAGGTATGGGTAGTTGGAGATGATATAACAGAAGAAGATCAATTAAAAGCATCAAGAGGGACATTATTCATACCCTTCACGCAATTCCCTCCAAAAAAGTTGCGCGGCGACTGCTTCTACCACCACACACCGGCCATGGTCACTCCTCCGTCGCTTGAGAATGTGCATTCCTGTGAGGTATGATATGGCCTATAATTGAAATTTCAATTGATCTTTATTTTATTCTGTGGAAGGGAGTGTGCTTCAATAATTTTTGCAGGGAACAAAACGTGTGCTTTTATTGCAATTACAAAACCTACCTTACTAACATTCATAGTAAACGCATGGTGCAAAAAGATTGATTACACCAGGTAGTTAAGACCAGTGACACATGTATCATTGTTAATTTGGCCGAACCACAATCCTTACATCACCATATAGCTGTTTCGATTTGCAGATTCCTTGTGTGGACGAATCTGTATGAATGCAGCAACCTTAGTATAAATCTTCTTCTTACTCTCGTTGTAATACTGCAGAACTGGTTGCCACGAAGATTGATGAGCGCATGGCATGTCGCAGGGATTCTACACGCAGCAGAAGGGTGGGAGGAACATGAGTGCGGCTACACGATCACCAACATCAACAAAGCATGGCAAGCAAGTCTACGGCATGGCTTTCAACCTCTTGGCATCCCTGCTCATGGTCCCAGAAACTGAGTTAGATTTATCTCGATTCACATAAAGCATGGACATATCTGTGATACCATGCAACGCACAATACAATACCCTCTGGGATGACTTACGTAAAATTATGCCTCACGCTCTATTTATGAGGTTTTCGTTTGGATAGGATCTGTTTAACATGATCCATTTGCTATATTCACCGCCAGTAGTTATGTGTTTTACGTTCTTACCAAGTTACAGTAAAACATCTGTATCGTATAGCAATGAAATTCCTTAAGAGTTTAGTAAATTTTCGTTACTAGATGTAGCTTTCATAAAATCAGTTTTCTAGTATATTTTGAACGAAAGTTACCAATTTCTTAAGAAACGTACTCGAAGTAAATTTCTAACTCTCTACTTACTCGATCCATCTTTCTAATAAGAGTCCTTAGAAGTTGTCCCACCAGCACAGAATTGCCCCTCTTTGTGGTACGGGCAACCACTAAATAAATAAAAAAATTACACATTTCCTTTAACCACTGTTCAAGTTCATTTTCAGCATCTCCCTTTGTAAAGAGAAGGCAATTTGTGCGGTAGAAGTTCAAGATGCTTTCTCTATTTGGTTCTCACTATTAGCATATTCACACCTTTCATATGCTTTCAATGTGCTCTCCTATTTTGTTCTCCCTCTATTAGTTGATTTCCATTCAAGATAGTGTAAAGTAGAAAGTACGAGCAAGTATTCATTGGCGTCAATTATATTATGAGACTGAGCCAATTACATGTCAGAACCTTTCTAGAGGTGAACCACCAAGGAAAAATCAATGGATTGCTAAGCATGGTGCTTAGCACAGGCTCTCCCAAGCCCTATCAATCGAAACTTGGTACTCGATTCAATCAGGTAATTTATCTTACCTATCTTACCTTTTGGAGCAATCACTAATCAATTACGGGTCGATTAGACACCTAAGTAAAATGTGAGAGTATATTTTACTTATGCGAATCAGAAATTTCATAGATTCAGGAACTTGGTTATGCTAGATTATTCTAACACATTTTCGGTACATTTTCTCTTTATTTCAAAATGTTTTGCGTGCATTATTTATCAATTTTCATACTACGCCACTAACATGTGAGGGATGATCGTGCGAGTGCGTAATCGGGAAAGTAATACCCAATAATTAAAGCAGTAAATAAAAAGCAAAAATTATAAAGAACCTGGACACGCTAAGCAAAGCATATCACTATACATCATCACAAGGTTTCTGCAAACTATGACTTTAGAACAATTTGCATGAATGTTATGTATGTGCACGGATTATTGACTAACAAGCATGCAATCTTTACTAATGAACCCTAAAATTCTATGTGATGGAAATTAACTTAATGCACTAATTACATTACTAAATGATGTGTAGGAATTTCATGGCTATATGTCACGCATGATGAGTTCTAACATAAATGCGATGAAATTAAGCATGCATTGATATGAAATGTCATCTATACGAGATACCAATCAAAATTAATCCTATATGACATAATTTACTAAATGTCATGCAATATGCATTATACAAAATCAATTAACTTAATTAATGCAATAGATATATAACTCTCTAATTCAAATTTTTTGCTCTTTTTCTTTGTTAATTAACAAAAGACCGAATTAACCCTAGGAATCTACATGTTAAATTAACATGCATTCCAAATCCTATATGCAAGATGACATATATAAATAATGTATGTTTTCTAAATGCATGACATATCAATATATGCGATCTTAAGTTAGATAAAATGCATGAATGACATGAAGCTAACCACGGATTAAATCTATGATGCAAACTATAAAGCTAACCACTAATTCATTCTATACAGTGGGACTTGATTGAAACAACACAATTTGGGGTCATTTTATATATGGAAAAATTACCAAAACGGTCATAAACCTATTGCTATTGTGCCAATTCAGTCTTAAATCTTTTTTTTTTTTTGCCAATTCAGTCCTAAATGTAGCATCCCAAGCCTACCCCTTTCAAGAGGAATCCTCCTATTTCTCAATATTCATCAAATTTTTCGCAAGCAGAAGATGCTTTTTTCTAAGGTCAACATTTATAACATGAATGTGACATCGAAATATAGAAATGCAAGGACACGCAAGATATGAAATTACCATTCATCATACTTAATAACAGGGGTGATACAAGGGTGAGTTCGCACTCAGGGAGACTGCCTATAGGCGCCACTACAACTCGAACTATTCACATAGACCCACCACTCACTTCAAAAAAACAAAAACGATCACCCGAACACACGACTCTATCCCAAAATGTCACAGTCGTGTCTTCCAAAAGTTCCTCCTTCCCCCTCCTCGATACCGTCCTCATTCAACCCCGCTACTAGCACCATCATCCGCTCCATCCTGCCCTAGGTGTGGGAGAGGTCTCACCAGCTGTCGTCCAGCACAAATATAGACGGCGACAAACTCCAAAAGTATGGATCCCACTGGGGACCCAATATCTACAGTCAGGATGGAGATACACTTGATAAAGACTATCCCCTGGAAGTATGGGTCCACAAACTCAGACAAGTGGCCCTCAAAATTAATGGGCACTCCGAAGCTAATGGAGGTCAATGTGGGAAGTATCGGCATGGCTATAGATCTGTAAAAAAGGTGTCAACAATAAACAGTAAGCAAAAGCTCAGCAAAGTAAACTCTATCACGCCATACTAAACAAATAATGTCAAGCATATCAACAAGATCAATCCGATAGACAACTAAACCAATCCACCAACTAGCCATAGCATGCATATACTTCCTTTTCTCTCTATGCTACTAATCATCAGGCATTAAGATCGTCAACCAATGAACAAATGTTGACACATAAATTTTGGTAATTCAGTTAATCGTTCATTGCATAAAAATTAGGAATCGATCCGGGTCCCTAGACAAAAAATTAGTTAAATTGCATATAGATTAGGAGCATTTGAATTAGTAGTTAGGCTTATATAGTTGCATTTGCATTGGACCGGTGGCAGGTGGATTTGAGTGAATGATTCTAAGCTTAACTGGACTAAGTCTGCGGTGGCCGAAATCATGTGTATCAAGTTAGGAAAGTTTGATGAAAATTTGAAGCGATAAAGCTTGATATTATCAAGATTTTGGTCACATAACAAATAAGAAAGAAGCAATCGGCATAATTCCCGTGATATTTGTGAGATCAACTATTTGAGGAAATAAATAATTAAGAGCAAGATTTAGTTAACAAAATAAATATTTGATTGAAAAAAAAGATGAAAGAAAATATGCATGCGTCCAAGGATTTGTTGGTGAAAAAAAGTATATAAAAGGACGAGGGGGCCTTCACTTCTCGGGGGGCCAAGAATCGTGAGTGAGAGCATAGAGAGGAGGCCACACAACTTACATATACGGCCATTCAAAGAAACACAAAAAAAGAGGTGAGAGGTGAGAATATACTGGAGAGAGAGAGGGAGAGGAGTCGTGGCCGGGCATCCACTCATACGGCCGCGACTTTGCTTCACTCACCGCTGTCCACGGCCGCGACACACCCCTGTTGGCCTGACGAGCAGCCACTGTCTTGACGAATTGGTGGTTTACCGTCTCTTTAGCAATACCTGCTGCCCACAGGAGAAGACCTCGCTGGATTACTTCGGAAGAAGGTCCACCGTCATCAGACTTTGGGAGGTTCTCAAAGGAATCCATTTGGGAACACTTGGAGATCAATGCAAACCACACTTGACTAATTTCTTGCAGATTTTCCAAGCATCCCTGACATGCTCGAGACCTCCACTAATTCAGTTATTTGTTTTCGTTTAAGCTTTTATATGTGCAGGTTTTCTTTGGCCGAATCCAATATCCATCCCTACGAGCTAAGCGAGTAACTCCAACAGAGCTGACGACACTCGCTACTCTGGACCGAGGCGACGATGCTGCTGCCTCTCCTCACCGATTGGTGACTTTCGGTCCAAGTAAATGAGGCCACCGTGATGCTGTCTCCATCACAGGGTCCAGCTGTGTCGTTCGTGATCTGCGAGCCACTGTCCGCCGGTCCAAACTTGGAAAGCAAATATTCAAATTAGGTAAAAATTTCATCTAATTTAATTTTCAAGTATATTATTTCCTTGTTTGAAATATTGCAATTTTGTTTGAATCCTTGAGTGATATTATCGTATCTATTAAGTTCCCGAATTACTTTTAAATTAGGAATTATTTCCTAATTTCGTAATGTGCTGTGGTCGTCAATCCAATCTCCTGCCCGAGATATAATTCGCGATCGCACGGAAAATCGTCAATCCAATCTCCTGCTCGAGATACGATTTGCGATTGTGTGGAAAAATTGACCAATCCAATCTCATGCCTGAGATATGATTCGTCAATCCATCGTTTCTAAAATTAAATGGATATCAGTAATATTTTGCGATATGGTGTCGTGTCGATTTGATTGTTATTTCTTACTATCTTTGTTCGATTTGAATTGATTTTGTTTTTTCTAAAAAAAATCCAAAAAAATTATAGAGATTATTTTTAGGATAGATTGCATGTTAATATTAGGGAATTTAATTAATTTCGAATTTCATAAAAAAATATAAAATAATAATAAAAATAAACATGTGCATGTCATATAGTTTAGATTGCATCATGCTTGCATGTCATATTATCACGTCAGTTATAACTTGACATGTCATTCCTAACTTGCCATGTCATCATGTATGACATGTCATTGCTTGCATATCATTTAGTGATTATATGTTATGATCATCACATTGCGTGTCACGTTAGAATGGGCATTCTTTGTACGTCATCACATTAGAGCAGTTGCATATTAATTAATTCTCGTCATTAGAAATCTCATTTCTAGGTTCATTTGTGTGCCACATTAAAGATAGTGCATTTAATTGTTGTTAGAATTTGGACATTTAAATATATCGTATGCCGCATGTCATACTAGACGTAGAATGCATTGCATAAAGTTTAGTTTTCGGTAAATCAAAGAAAACCCTAAAAAAGATTTAAGTAAAATTGCGTGTTAAATAGAAATCATATTAGGATTGTAAATGTGATTTTCTAATTAGCATTGCAGATGCTTTCGTTGATTTGAGGTAAGTCCCTATACTGCAATTTATTTATTGCTTTGCATTATTAAGTGTTATATTATTGGTTGCGCACCCGTATAATCACATCGCATGTTAGTGGATAAGTTTTAAATCAATCTAAGCTACCTGCAAATATTTTTCAAATAAAAGAGAAAAGGTACCGAAAGGGCATTAGAGTAATCTAGTGTAATCAAATCCCCGAATCCATAATCTCTGGTTCGTAGGAGTAAAGTAATTCTCCCAATATTTTACTTAGGTTTATAATCGTCTCACCAAAAAATAGATTAGTGGCGACTCCTGATTGAAATGATTTGCATGTTAAGAACTTAAACCCTAAGTCGCGAATTAATAGGGCTTGGGAGGGTCTGAGTTAGGTTTAGACTTAATAATCCATTAGCCAAACCCTTAGATGGTGCACCGCGGGAGGTTAGATCGCAACTATAGACAATCACACGAGCACACATTGCATGCGTTACGTGACATTAATCAAACTTTAATCTCTACTCCAAAGCACAAGTTTGGTGCACTCGTCGGCCATGCAAGGAGGAACATCTTGTCTAGCAAGGTCCGGTGCACCCTCCGGTCTGCCGCAATATATGCCAGAATTCTCATCAGCCTGCATGGGCTTCATAGTCCACTAACCATGGCATCCCGAACAAACTCCCGGGACATCTACGGCATGGTATCTCCTAGGCATCATAGTCCACCGGACACGGCATCCCGCTTTCCCTTCGGCTCTTCGGGGCACTGTCGTCCGTAGACCGATGGGTCAATCATCTCTTAGTCACACATTCACACACACAAATGATGTTTTCATTTATCACATGCATAGCTCACAATGAACTTACTACTTACCATGTACCCCTCGGACTCCATACCAATTCATGAGTATCAGCTTTGCCTCTTCATATCAAGACCATTAATGCCTCATTGGAAAGCTAATTGAGTGTGGTTACTATCTCTAGTAGACAAGAAATTAAGAATCCATCATCTTCTAAGAAAAACTCAAGATTTTCTAACAATAGGTAAAATAAGGCAGTTTTAAGCATTTTAAGAAATCAAGACCAATAATATAGTAAATGATCTCGAAAAATTATGAAATTTGAATATGTCATATAAAAGACCTTAAGTGACATTTTTCATGAAGTGTAAAACCCAGATCATTATGTATACCTGAGAATGAGCCACTTAAAATCTAACCAAAACTGACCCGCTAGAGCAGAGTGAATGAACCAAAAGAAATACTCGTTTCGCAGATCAAATCTTCTCAAAATACTTCGAAATTTTTATACGTCGTAGACATGGATTTCTTTAACAACTTTCGTGAAGGAAATGTGTCCAATTTCGAACTGAAAATCTTTATAAAAATTCGAGAAGACAAAAAGGTCACTAATTTTACTGTACTAAACAGATTTAATACGGTAAGAAATAGGGGCTTTGTGCAATCCATTTGAACTCAGAAAAATCTTAATTTAAAGTATGTTATAGTCCAAGATTTTCTGAACAAATTTTATGAAGAAAGTTTTCATTATTCATATCACAAAAAGCTTTGTAAAAATGGAAAACCATAAAAGTCCCGTAGTGTTCTGGAAAACAAAGCTGAAGTTCAAGAAAACGACTCTCACTTGAAACCCACGAATTCTCATCCGGGAAACTCAAAACCAGAAGTCCAAACCAACATGCAACATCCATTTCCAACCTGGTTCAGCAACCTATACCCACAAAACTCATTGCAAAAGGTCTAAACCAACATACTTGGGCAAATACACAATTAAACCATTCTCCCCCACAACATCAAGCCACCAAATTGTCTAGTCCAAGACCCAAACTCAACATACAAACACTAAAATGGTTAGTATGGAATGAGAGAGCACACTTGCCTTGACGGCAAGTGTGGTGGCATGGCGTGCGGGTCTTGGCTAGGAGAGAAAGCACGGTGCAGCGGTTTCCAGCTCGCAGTGGTTGCTGCCGCTGACGTGAGGAAACGGAATGACGGAGGGAGCGGTGTCATGTGGATAGACGGTTGCCGTAGATGGGTTGAGCAGTTGCTGGTCGGCTGGGTTGGCGGCTGGTGAGCTCTGAGTAGAGAGAGAGAGAAGAGAGAGAGTGAGAGAGAGAGCTAGTGAGGAAGAGAGTTGGCAGAAGAGAGGGGGAAATGAGAGAAAGGAAAGAGAGTGGAATGACTGTTCCCCTTCCTTTGCATGCATGGCCATTAGCCGGATGGGGCAATGGAGAAGACAAGTGCCACATGGCACTTCTCCTCCGCCAAGTGGTGGAGGGGAAAGAAGAAAAAGAGAAAAAAAAAGAAAAGGGAAGAGAAAGGGAGGCAGTGATGATCCGGTAAGAAGGAAAACGGGGCAGTGACAGTGGTGTTCCCGACGGCATGGCGGTGGGAAAAGGGAAGAAAAATGAACGTGAGGGCGGAGCGATAGAAAGGTCGGGTCGTGTGATGACACGGCATCGAAAACGGTCAGCGCAGTGGCGATTGGCACCAAGAAATACGGCACACTTCTTCAAAGACGATAATGGTGACGGTTTCCAAATTCTCCGTCGACGAATGCCCTAATCATTTAGGATCCCTTCCTTCCTCTGATCATATAGAGGTTCAGGATGTCACATTAGACCTTTTGTATTTATGTCAACTCAATCCATTCGGGCCAATTTAGCCTAGCCGACGCTGACATGGACGCCGACCGGCGCCGACCCTCCGGCCGACGCTGACATGGCAATTTTTAAATATTTTTTTATTTTTTCAAAATTTTTATTTTTTATTTTCCTTTTCTTCTTCCCTTGGCCGGTCCAGTGATCGGCAACCAGCCAAGGGCTAGGGTCGACAAAACTGGTCGCTAGCCACCAGTGAGGCTTGCCATTGCCAACACTGGCAATGGCGAGCCTCGACCTCACCCCCGACAAGGGCCACGGTAGAGACAGCGAGGTTGGCCAAGCAGTGGCCATGGTGAGGCCACAGTGTCGCTGGCCCTAGCCCCTGGCTGGTCGCCAGTTGTTGGACCGGCCAAGGGAAGAAGAAAAGTAAAAAATAAAAATACAAAAAAATTTGAAAAAAATATTTTAAAATATTTTAAAATTACCACGTAAGTATCGGCCAGCGTTCATGTAAGCGTCGGTTGACCAAATTAGCCGAATGGACTGAATTGGCACAAATACAAAAGGCTTAAGACTGAATTAGCATAATTGCAATAGGTTTAAGACTATTTTGATAATTTTCCCTTTTGTATATTGATGGGCATTAAATATCATGCACCAAAGTAAGTCCACATCTCACGTATGCATCAACTTAGATAGTAAAGTTGAAGAGATAGCTTTACTTGAGATTATTAAAGATGTGTAAGCACAAAAATTCGAAAAAAAAGTGATATTGTTATACTTCCAAATGATTCTGTCAATAAGCCCACTTACTAAAATTACTAAATTCTATAGAAAATTACTGAAATTTGAAAAAGTGAGTAGCCAAAACTTGACAGGTGTCTCTGTAGTAATCAACCATATATTCGTACAAAATGGTTTCAAGTTACACAACTACCTCCACAACTCCTCATGCATGGAGTTGGGTGGAACCTATAAATGTTGAAGTGGGCCGTGTCCCATCGTAAACCTAGGACGAGCAAACACTTGGCTTCTGGTGAGGTCTTGTGGCCATGAGATAGGCTAGCGAAGGTCGTGCCTCGCCTAGCCACTAGCAAAGGCCGTGAGGTCGCGATCATCCTTGCCAGCAGCCGACAAGCTCGCCGGTCCTAGCCTCCAGCAGGTTGCCGAACCGGCGACCGGCTGGAGAAAGAAGAAATAATAAAAAATAATAAAAATTTTGAAAAATACTAAAATATTATTAAAAGTTATCCATGTCGGTGCCGCGTAAGCCGGCGGCATCCACGTTAGTAAAATCCGGTCAAAATTAGCCGGAAGTACTGAATTGTGCAAAAAATAAAATGTTTAGGATTGAATTGACACGAAAAAAAGGTTTATGACTAAATTGATACCAATGCAAAAGGTTTGAGACTTATCTGACACTTTTTCTGCTGTTTTTTCAGAAGCAAATGTCAAGGAAAAAGGGCCAAAAAAAGGACCGACACATGTCAGTATCCCGAAACCCAAGTTGTACATGTACAATTTTGAAGTGCAATAATATTCGCACATAGTTATTACAAGGGCGATGACATTGAAGGCGACTAACTATGCATAACACTAGGGCAATTTGTACACTCGAAATTGCACAATTTCCTTAGTGTAGTTTCGTATTCATGCCCTTGATGCAATTATCAGCAATATCATTCCTATAATACCTACAACGTTTTTGCGAATTGCACTACAGATTAATATGCTCAATCACATCAGTTGTTGCGACACTTACATTAGATTTCACGAAGTAAAAATCGCAAGTTCCTTTGTGCGTTGTGAACGATGAGGGACTTGAGTTTAACTTGAGCAAGCAAACCAATCCACCAAACGTAATCTCCAAGATGATGATAGATACATACTATACATGAACGGCGGGACTCCTTTCAGTTGTATGATTCAAGGCAAATCTGAGCCTCGCAGTCTTCCAACACTATTTTTCTTAATTTCCTTTTTCTTTTCCTTCTTTTTTTCCCAGATATTATCTCTGACAAGTTCTTGCTTTACCGTGACAAAACGCAAGTTGCAGAGGGTCCCACTTGCCAAATAAAAATTGATGAGTTGGCCTTGTGCACGTATCAAACGATGAGTGGACTGATCAATAAATTAACGTGGAGGGATGGGTCTACCTGATATTTTTTCCGCTGCGAGAAATGATGATGAGGAGAAAATATTGCGTGCCTCTAGGGATTCCACCGTGGAAAAATACCCACCCTGGCACGGCGACACGTGTCCGAGAGGGCCCACATGTCAGGAAGACTCTCCCGCTCCCACGCCACTGAGCCGAGCTGAGCCGAGCTGAAGCTGGGCGAAAATTTTTGAAAAACAGGCCTCTCTCTCCACACTCTCTCTCTCTCTTTCGCGCTCCCCATCTGCTCTGCACACTCTCTCTCTCTCGCGCTTCCCATCTGCTCTCTACTCTGCGCTCCGTCTCCCTCACCCGCTTAGGCACCCCATCCACGAACGAGGTCCGCTACCTCCGACGAGCAGGGTCCGTCTCCTTGCGCCGACGCCGACGCCGCCTCCGGCGAGTGACGGCCTAGCCTCCGCCTCCGCCCTAGCCTCCGACACCTCCGACGAGCGAGGTTCGCCGTTGCCGACGAGCGACGTCCGTCGCCTCCCACGAGCGAGGTGCACTATCTCCGACAAGCGAGGTCTGTCTCCTCGCGCCGACGCCGACGCCGCCTCCGACGAGCGACGCCCTAGCCTCCGCCTCCGCCCCAGCCCCCGACGCCCATGCCGAAGACGCCTCCGACGAAGCCCGACGCCGACGGCATGCTTGTGTGAAGTGGGTTCTCTGCCTGCGGCATGCTTATTGGGTTTTTGAATTGAGGAGTGTCGGTTGATAATTGGAAAATGGGCATGCTCTCTCCTTCTCGTGTAGGGGAAGACCCAATCCGGACCGTGTGCTGGGACGTCATTCCGGCCTCCCACGAGATCCACCGCTGCCCTCAATATGCATTGACTTGAATAGGGACGGTTCTTTAAGCAGCAAGTCGATTGTTTTGCAAATTGACAACAAATCTCAACAAGTTTCTGCAAGTAAGGTCCTTACTGGGAAGCGCTATTCAATTACCCTAGCATAGACACTTGTTAGTAATGGCATTAATGCATAAAACTGTAGTTTCTTGTATATGTGACTGCATGTCATATTTGAATTTTCTCACGTTCATTGTGTTTAGGATTGGATTTCTGTAAGGTCTTGGTGTCTGGAAGCAAAGACTGCACCGTTCGAATATGGGATCTTGACAATGGCAATCTCATCACTGTAATGCACCATCATGTGGCTCCTGTTGGCCAAATTATTCTCCTTCCTGATAAGACTGAACATCCCTGGTGTGCTTGCTTTCTCACTGTTGAGGAGGATGCATGTGTGGCACTTGCTTCACTTGAAACTCTAAGGGTTGAGAGAATTTTTCCTGGACATCCCTGTTATCCTGTTAAGGTTGTTTGGGATGGTGTAAGAGGTTATGTTGCATGTCTTTGCCGAAACTATTTAGGAACGTCTGATACTAGTGATGTGTTATACATATGGGACATAAAGAGTGGAGCCAGAGAGCGGATCCTCCGGGGAGTGGCTTCTTGTTCGATGTTTGATCATTTTTGTAAGGGCATTAGCATGAAGCCAGTCTCTGGATATGTGAGGGATGGAAGTACTTCTGTTTCCTCCCTGCTTCTTCCCATTGTTGAGGATATTGGTTTTTCTAAACTTCATATGGAAAGCTCAGAAAAGGGATTTTCTTCCTCTGGTGCAATGGCAACGTCAATTAAAAGGATTGAGTCATTCAGTCATAAAGCCCTCGTTAGCAAGGAGAGCTCTACTGAATCCAAAAGCAAAGCTCATCTATTGTCCAAAGCATCAAGCACTCCATTAAGTGCTCTTGTCCATTCCCTGGGTTAGCAACTCTTTGTTTTGATCTCACTTCAGTGATGCTTCTTCCTCAGGGTGACGAGTTATGTGGAAGTCAAATTAGGAAAGCTGACTCTCCTTTGAGGAGAAACAATGTTGCTGGGTTTTCTGATAATGGAGCTGGTCCAAACACATCAAACAGTCCCGTGGAGTCCAACTGCATTAGGTCACTTGAAGAGAGCATTGTACGGTTTTGCATTCATGGGGTGTAGACAGTGGGCTTGATCAATTGCTAATTACCGACATGAAGTTGATAAG